>JAODOY010000007.1:901209-917224 GCA_025399855.1 Forbesichthys papilliferus | reverse complement strand
AGAGAGGTTTTAGCAGTGTGTTTGTGTGTGTGTAGGTGTGTGTGCGTGCGTGTGATCTAGACTACACTCTGGAAAGGGGGGGGGGGGGGTGTATATATTGCTAAGCGTACAGACACTTGGAAAATAATAGATTGTTTTAAAATGTTTCAAAATTTCACCACTGGCCAAACTTAAAATAAACTCTAAATGCTTTTCTGACTGAGACGCCATGCTTTATTAAGTGTGGCTCCATGCTCACATAGCATGTGTGTGCACAGATGCGCTTTCTGTACATTAACAAACCTGCCATCATTGAAAGGTATCTTTCTTTGATCCTGTTTGCATTTATTTCTCTCAGAGCGCCACTACACTTGACTACATCACAAAGCATATAGAAAAGAAAATTAAATCACTGCTTCAGTTGCCTGAGCCAATCATTACAATAATTGTCTCCGCAGGTGAAACGGTTTCAGCGTTGTGAGCACAGTCGAAAGAACCGGCAGGTAAGTAGCCTACAATATTTTCTCACTGCTAACAAGGCTGCACTCTGGCTGTGTCTGTTAAGTTCAGGTGCTGCGGGGAAACATTCTCACGTTAATCACATTTCTCGTTTCCGCTTTTTAATTGCTTGCTTATAAAAATATATTGCCTGACAAGAGGTCTGTCAAACAGACACACACACGCACACATGCACACATGCACACACAACATACATAAAACAACTCAAGGATTGCATGGAAAATTGCTTTATAGGAATTGAAGTGAATAAATCATTAACAAGTGAATACTACTCTCATACATTTCTACAAATCTATAATTTAGTACCACCAACAGTATACTGTATACAGAACTATAAATGAGCAGTTGTTTGAGCGGTGACATTAGTTAAATAAGAAAAGAAAAATGTTTGTGTGTGTGTGCGTGTGTGCGTGCGTGCATGTGTGTGTGTGTGCGTGCATCGTGGTGAGGGGATCAAATAGCCATGGAGCAAACACACTGTCATTCTGTTTGCATGAGTTGACCACCACCCCAAAGACATACAGTTATACGCACACACACACACACACACATTACACATTCTCTCTCTCTCTCTCTCTCTCTCTCTCTCTCTCTCTCTCTCTCTCTCTCTCTCTCTCTGCTCAGCCAGAGCTAACAGTATTAAGCCATCACATCTGGGCTCCACTGACAAGCAATGCGATCAGGGCAACGCTCAGAACCTTGTGAGCAGCTGCTGCATATAGTTGCCCCTGGCACCAGGATTCCTCCCCTCTTCTCCTCTCCTTCTCCCCTCCTTCTCCCCTCCTCTCCTCTCCTCTCCTCTCCTTCCTTTGCACTTCATGTTGAGATGTAAAATGTGGATATTATCCTTTGTGTTGCCCTGCAGGCTACAAGCATAAACTGGCTAGCTCAGTAGGTTTCGATACTGTAAACTCTCTGTGTGTTCCTTTACTGTAAACACATACTTTAAAGTTCTCTAATTACCCATGTTATTTCTGATTTAAATTGTATTTTAATGGTCTTTAACTGTTATTAAAGGCTTTACCCATGGACATTTTACCTCATAAATAAGACATATTGCAGTTGTTTCATTTCAATAAGCCAAAGGGGTTTACTATAGTAGTAGCTTACTGTAATATAGCATGCGATACTTCCACTTCGGAGGCGTTCATGTAAAGCCCAAATCAAACTGTTACCGGTTAGTTTGACAGATAAATGCCATATTAATATGTGAATTTCCTCCTCTGCAGAGACAATTGAGTGTAGTTGCACATACAAAGATGAGAAGCTCGACAACAACCCTCCTTGTGTTTAACTGACGCAGTGCTTCAGGTTCAGGAGACTTAGCTTGCTGTCAGCGTTGCTTCACAAACCTGTGTTTCCCCTTTATTTTGTGGCCGGCTGTCACTCAGAAGCCCTGGGTATTGGATAACGCTGTTGAAAACAGTAGCTGTCGTTTTTAATGGGGAACTAAGTGGGCTTCAAAGGACAAGGGAACATGGCGCGGTTGTTGCTAGCCTCCGCCGTGGAAAGCAACGGCGGAGAGAGAGCCCGGGCCGGCAAACCCAGCTCCCCTCCCCCGACACAATGGAAAAACCTGTTTATCTCTGTGTATAATTAAGAGTGTGAAATTCGAACATGTCGCATTAACTAAGAAACCCCGCTTTTGTTACAAAGGAAACAAAGCCTTGGGAAATAAGAGAGAGAGAGAGAGAGAGAGAGAGAGAGAGGGAGAGAGAGAGAGGGAGAGAGAGAATTGGAAAGAGAGAGGGGGGAATGAGTTTTCAGTCTTGAGAGAAAAAGACAGCCCAGCTCTCTGATATCCAGAATAATCACATTTTGCCAAATCAGGCTTGTTGGCACATACAGCCAGACAAACACGCACACACGCACACACACACACACACACACACACACACACACGCACACGCACACGCTCACACACCTACGCGCTCGTGCAGGCCCATCCAGCGAGTATTATGGACAAAAACTGCATTTTATCCAACTAGACACACATTGGCAAACAGCTTCGTGTTTATTTGACCATGTTTGCAAAACACACATGCACACACGCCACTCCAAAACGCTCTGACAACATGCCAACCCCACGCTGCCCCCCCCCCCATCATCCTACACATCCCCAGCATATAGCCAGCTAGACCACACTGATGGGTCTCCTCTCCACATCCATCCACCTCTGCATTCCTGTGCCAGACAGAGGCCCCCACAAGGCCTCACTTTCTGCCTTAATGACACCACGCATTTGCCATACTTCCACCCATACGAGCGCGCGTAATAAACAAACCAGAGGCCAATTGTCGTCTGTCAGTCAACACCGGTGCTCGACGCAGCGCACACACTATCAATGCTCTCCCTGCCACCAAGTCTGTCTATTGCTTCCTTCCCGTCCTCTAATACCAATTTAAATCGCTCTACATGCCGTTCCTTCCTCTGCCATTATTCAAAAAGATCATAATAGTTTTACCCGTGCCCAAAGCACAAAAAAAATCAATTATTTCCCCACAAAGACTTGAAAGTACTTAGCGCGGGCCTGCGAGGGGAAAGCTCTGGCTTATATCAAATTGAAACTGCACTCATTACACAGGCACACAATTAGTTACCTCTGGTCTGCCTGCTGCTCTTTAATTTCCGAAACGGCATATCTGTATTATAACAGAAACAAGCATGCAAATGCTATTGTTGGGGATTTAGAGAAATCAATAGGACGGCTGGCGAGCGGCGTTTGGTGGCGCTGTCACTCAAAATCTGCTGCCGGCGACTGATAAAGGTCTGAATTCAAATTAGCGCCAAAGCCGGACGGTGACATCAGAAGTGACATCCAAAATAAAAGGAACGGCTCCATGATATATGTAATTATTCTCTGTCGCATTTGCACTTTTTTTTTTTTTCTCGTATTTCTTCTTCTCTTCTGTCTCCCTCCATTTTTTTCCTCCCCTCACGCATTCTCCTCATTGTGTGTACATGTGTAACTGTGTTTCGCATAAAGGGATTAGGAGGGTCTTAATGAGAAACTGTAATTGTTTTTTTTTTTTTCCCCAGACTTGCTCTATGGATATGTCCGTGTCTGTGCTTGTTTACGTATGTGCGTGCGTGCGTGTGTGTGAAAAAGACGGAGAGAATAATATATGTGTGAGTGTGCCTGTTTAATGCCAAATGAATACGGCACTGAAATAATCTCTTTCCCTCTTGGCCATATCAGAACAGTATTGGTGTGAATGGAGAAAACCGTGTTATAAAATACATTTCTCTACAATAATAAGACGCAAGGCTTACTGCACTGATACTGAACAATGGAAATATAGCCAGCTTTGCTGTTAGCATTTCCTCGTTGTCATTCCCTCTTCCAGATTTGCTAAACTTTGCTGTTTTTAAGAACTGCTGATATATACATTGGTTGCAAAACATTTCTCTAAGTTTTACATATAAAAACAACAAATATTTTCATTTTAAATATGCTTAATGCCGGGACATACCAATTAATACACAGTATTATGGCGGACTTGTGGGACATAATTCACGTGACTGGGTGTGGGTTGGGATCTGCCCCTTTAAAGGCAATGGATTGTGGGTGATGGGAAAAATGGTTGTTGTTTTTCCTGGGTGCGAGCTATGTGTTCTGCTGTCAGAATAAAATAACTACACGAGTTGGTGTAGCTTAAGGAGAACAGTCGTTCGATCCTCATTACTCACAACAGTATATTGTTATTTATATATGTTGTCTAAAAATAATTGATATGTCCTTCGTGGTAAACATTTTATAGCTGACATGGAGCTAACTGCATTTAGATGGTGACAGTAACTATGGCAGTCACCGGTTGCCAGTTGCTCATTGGCAGAGAACTGGTTGAATGTTGTCTTTGAGAATAGTGGTCACACAGGATATTGCTGCTTTTTTGGTTGTTGTAATATGCCAATGTTGGATAGCTTGCTAAAACATAAACTACCCTGTAAATACTGCTTGTAGGGTATGTACAGCAAACATAATTAACACACTGAACAGCAGGGTTGCTAACCAATTCACTGTTATAGGCAGACAAGACTTATTAGCATGTTTTGACCATGAACATCAACACATTTTACAATAGCACCAATGTAAAAATAAAAAATGTAAACACTTAATATACTATATTATACGATATGTGGCCATATGTAGGTTTTTATCAACTTTTGTTGAACCTGTGATTCTTTAGCTTTCCTTCCTCAATCTTATTCAAGTCTTTTGATGTGGGTTAATCAGTAAATAATTACTAACTTTTTCATAGTAGATGACTAGGTGTTGGATCAGCAAATCCAGGGCCATCCATTCACCTCCACTCTATCTCTTAATAAACTATAAACTAATGTGTCAATAAAGGTGAATGAAACTCACAAGTTACAAAACAGTCAAATTGTTTTTAGGTTTTCCTTTTTTATATTTGTATTAATATATCGGAATTATATAACCATGCAAATATGTTAAAATGTATACATTTTGCGGTAGCTTAACAATAAAAAGCATATATAAATACTATTGATATTACTACTCCACTATAGGTTACAGTCATGAATACATTTTCCCAGCTAACTTCTTCTGCCATTTTGCAGTATATGATAAGGTGCGTTCAGAATTAGCAAACAATGCTGAACGTTCGTGACGAACATGTTTGCTTTGAATTTGAATTGATAAGGATTTGTGTAATCATTTCAAAAATATTAGATTTAAACCATCACTCTCCGTCCAGCTTCAGCGTGTGTTCGCCGATAACTACCTCCTCAGAATGCTTGCTTTTGTTCACAAACTGTTTAAATTGCACGTTCGCAAACGTTCGCTATGTTCGCCAATTCTGAATGCACCTCTAGATTTGAACTTCCTGTTTCGCTTAGATGTCACTTCCTGCGTCTGCAGCCAAAGTTTCCCCATCCCCTTGTCAGACCCGAGCTTCTAGCAACCATTGAATTGTGAACAGATGTGTTTTCTTGTTTATAAACTCTACACACACGCTAAATAATGCTAATACTCACTTTCACGTGAAAAAAAAAGAGTGTAAAGAAGAGATTAGTGACACCTGAGGACATGATAGACAGACAGGCATGCCTGAGTGTGTAGATATGGGTAGTGTAGAGACCCCCCCCCTCCCCCTCCCCTCCCCACACCCTCCCAAAATAAACCTCACCTCTCCCTCCGTTGCTCACTTGGGAACATAGGAGCAGTCACCCATATTCCTGCCTGGTTTCCCAAAACAATGCCCCCCCCCCCTTCCTTCCGCTTCTTCCCAATTCGAAGGACTGGAGTGGAATGGAGTGTGTATGTGTGGGTGCGGAGGGGCTCGAAGTATGCGGGGGGAGGGGGGGGGAGAGCGTGCCCTTTGTTGGCTATAGCAGGACCCCACCCCAAACCAAACACACACCCTTAAGTCCTCTAACGGGGGGGTGGGGGGTTCATTCAGCATCAGTTAAACGTTTTCACAGTGGCACAATATGGGGAGGGAGAAGGCAGGTGCAAGTTAGGGCGAGAGAGAGAGGGAGAGAGAGAGAGAGAGAGAGAGAGAGAGAGAGAGATGGGGAGGGTTAATGACCCGGCACAATTACTGTCCTTTATGGGTAAACCTGTTGATTTTCCCGTCCCCCACAATCTCTCTCTCTCTCTCTCTCTCTCCCTCTCTCTCTTGCTATAAATGTATGTCTTCATTGGCTGTTAGCTTTTAGCTAACTGTTAGCTCACATGTTTGTTTGTTTGTTGTTTTTTTTAAACCCTTTATTTGTCCCCATTGGTTTTGCAGCAAGTACCACATGACATACACAAAGTTAAGCGAATGATTGTAAACATTCCTAAATAAAAAGAAATCAGCAATACCCAGGTGTGGGTGATCTTAGGTAAGGTGGGAGTCAAATTAAATAAATAAATAAATAAATGCATAAAAAGTAAATTAAAATGACAAATAAGAGTAAAACCATACGGACCACATCTCATCAACAATAAAATAAGAATAACAATCGCCAGCGTCATCATCGTCACCCCGACTACCAGAATTGTGACAAAGGATCAGAAGATAAGATTTAAAAAAAAACTAAAACGCAAACCAAAACTCACACCACAAAGTCATCATCTGCCTTTCTGGCCAGAATCTATTAGGGCAATAGCCGTGGGAATGAATGAATGTTAATATCTGTTATTCTTTATCAGAGGAAGTCTAAACCGTTGGCCAGAGGGAAGGATCTGAAACTCTCTGTGAAGGGGGTGGGCATCACCTGATAAAATAGCTTTAGCCTTTCGCACGACTTGTCTGTGGTACAAGTCAGTGAGGGTATGTATGTTAAGTATGTCTTTATGCGCAATTCTGCTCAAAGCTAACATAGCGGTTTACTCACTCATTTGTCTTTCTCTTAATTTTAAGCAGTAATCATCACATGCAAACAGTCATTTAATGTGCGTCATGTACTTATGTAACGTTACGTTATGCTTTTCAATGAAAACACTCTATCTCCCAAGTCAATTAGACAGATCTTGACACAGTTAGTAAGTAAGGCTGGCTCTGTAAGACTACATAATATGTAAAGTATACTTTATATACACACGCACCCATGCACACACACACACACACAAACAGAGCGAAAACAATACAGGATTCCATACACAGCATGCACTTGCTGTATGCAGCAACATATTTTGCTTTGTTTCGTTGGTTTTCCCTCTTGTTATGTATTGTGTGCCTTAAAAATTGACTTAAAGAAACCAACAATGTGTCTTTGACATCACAAAATTGTATTTTTTTATTCTTTGTGTGCAGAATGAACACAGTAATGGATTTATCATTACTAGACAAAAGCTAGTTCCAGAGTCAGAACTGTGTTTATTGGGAAGTGGAAATGTATCCACTTTTATAGATAAGTAAATAAAATAAAAGGACACTTTGAAAACTAAGAATAATATTGGACTGAATGCATGCAAATATTCGAGACTAGAAAGTTATTTGGGCCCTGTGCTATAAACTACCCTCAAATCCTATGTCCATACAGGGACCATCAAAACTTTAATGTACAAACCTAAGATGCACTGTTTTATACTATAGGACATGCCTATTTGCAGTCTGCAAATGTAAATACCAAGATGATTTAGGGTTTTTGTAATGCATGCCCTATCATCAATGAGTAATACACCCACATGCACACACAGGCAAAGAATGTCACCATGGCTAGCTTGAAGAAGCTTCCAGGCTTTTTTAATATCTTATGATGTGCAAAAAAAAAAAAAAAATCCCTACTAGCTATAGTATCGACATTTCCATGTCAGGCTATAGGAGGCCAAGAACGTCTCCACACAGTTTTCATAGTTCAGTCAATACATTTTCTAGACGTAATCTGCTAGACTACTAGACTACAACATGAAAAATACCTTACAAGCACCAACCTTGAGAAATCGTCTCGTGACCCCTTGGTCTATAAAGACCCCAACGTTGAGAAGCCCTGACACAAATTCCCAACTTCATCTACCAGATATCACCCCTCTTCCTCCCATCTAACCCCTCATCCTCTCATGTCTGAACCTCTCTATTCCCCAAACACACATCAGAGCCCCTCCAGTCCCTGCCACTCCCGGAGGTGATCAATGCTCCTGCGAACACGACTCTTCCATTAAAGCTGAAACGACAGAGGTCAGGACACACTTGCCAGGGCGCTCTTAACCACTCTGCCCTGTTTTTTTTTGGATGACAACGTTTAAAAAAAAAAAAACTGTCTAGGAAAAAGGTCATGCAGGTAAATGCATTTACGATTAAGTGTATTTTACAGGGGGGGCTTCTTTTGTCGGCTTCTATTGCGCTCACGCGTGTACACATTACAACACATCCTCTGCCACACAAATTAATAACAACTGCAAGTACATCTTTACATGCATGCGGGAAGTCACATGGGTTTAGTAGTGAAGTACCGTTCAGCAATGCAAACTGTTTGAGGCGTCCCAAGCATCCGTCTTGATAATTCTCAGATTCCATTTCAACGTGGGGAAATCGGGTCACATCTACACACAGCTTTGATTTGACAACTGCACAATACACTGAGGCATCTCTTGATATAGTGCTTCTATTCTGTTCAGATTTCACTATTACAAGACCTTTTCAACATATGTAGTCAAGCTTATGGGCTAACATGGAATCAGAGACCTGTGAGGTATTTACTCTTATTAAGAAATGTAGCTGGAGCAGGGAAACATCTAAAACAGGCAGGGAAGGGGTCCCTTAGCCACGCGAGATCATCCTGATCTCGGACGCTTCAGTTTAATTTTGCCGTGAGAATCAGTCTGGAAAGCCTCAGAATAATGTTGAATGTGTCCGAGTAGCAACTGAACTTTCCAATCAGCGTCGTGTTTATAGCTATACGGGCGTGGTTTTACAATCAGCGTCGTGTTTATAGCTATACGGGCGTGGTTTTCCAATCAGCATCGTGTTTATAGCTATATGGGCGTGGTTATCCAATCAGTGTTGTGTTTATAGCTATACGGGCGTGGTTTTCCAATCAGCATCATGTTTATAGCTATATGGGCGTGGTTATCCAATCAGTGTTGTGTTTATAGCTATACGGGCGTGGTTTTCTAATCAGCGTCGTGTTTATAGCTATACGGGCGTGGTTATCCAATCAGCATCGTGTTTATAGCTATACAGGCGTGGTTTTCCAATCAGCATCGTGTTTATAGCTATATAGGTGTGGTTTAGGTGTGCCAACCATGGTGCTGACAGGAAAACTATCAGATGATTCATCCAATCAACTGCCAAGTGTTTTTTTGAAAGTACAGCCATTCACAAGCAGTTTCAATGTAGGCTCCCCAGATGGACTTGTGAGAACAATTCCTCTGGCATGTCAGTTTAGGGGTCCACGAGGACCAGGGTTTAAAACCTCTGTTCTAGAGAGAATCCAAAATGTACTTTGTTAGCATCGCCGCTTCACAGTTCCTTGTTGTTGTAGAAGCTCGATTGTCTAGTTGCAGCTGTGTCAACTTAATCATTTGTGAGGCTTGATTGAACTGAGCTCAGTTGGGCTTTGAAAAGGATCGGGTGTTGTTTTGGCTGAAGATCTTACTCAGAAAAACGTTCTAGCCATTAATTGTCTTTAGAGGTAGTCTCCAATTACTCCGCTCTCATATTCAAAGTTGGCGTTCTCTGAAGATACGTGTGAGAGGTGTAATTCTAAGTGTCATACCATCGATTGTTCGTGCAGGACATGTCTGGACAATCGCCGCATGCACGATCACACGCCCACTCACACATGCATCAAGGTTTCAACATCATGCGTCAAATCACCTTAAAACGTCAATGTTGAGTGGGGAATCCCCCACCACTTTAACCTCCCCTCTCCAAATTGCCACTGGAAACAGAATGTGTTGTTCAAACGTCCGTATTGGGTCATTTGATTTTTGGAATGGCGTTTAAGGGATTAGCCTAGTGTGTTTTCACGCATTCCTGTGTAACGACACACCGTGGCTCTCTCAGACAAACAGCTGATTGGCCTACGCATCAAATGAAAGGGCTGTACATCCCCAGTTAGGTGTCACTACAGTTCTCTCAGGACTCCAAGTTAGTGAGTGGTATTTCTTTGTTTGTGGGTGTTGAGAGTGATTATCAACCTCAGCTATGTCAAGACGCCTTTCCGTATTCCTCCAGTTAGGGTTTCAGTCAGTGAGATAGAAGGAAAATAAAAAAAACAAGCCAAAATTTGAAGGCAAGAGAAGAACGACAAGGCATATTTCTCTAGGGAAGCGTCAGTGGTGGGTAAAAGGTATACGAGCGAAGGCGGCCGGAGCTAAATGTGGCTCGTCTGATGTGGATCATACACCCCCGTTGTTGAATGATGGATGAGGGCAGCATTACCACCCCTTGGCAGGCAGAAAACCAGCTCGACAAAAACAGTAACGCTACACCCCCTCAACCCCCCGCCATGTCCCACAACTACCCCAGACGTAATGGGGACATCTCCCATGTTCTCTCTCTCTCCGTCTCTCACTCGCTTCGGGAAGGTAGATCAGTGGTTGTCTTGAAGGGGGATGACCATGAGATGCAATGTGTTTTATTACCTATAAATAAATGTGCACAGCATGTAGCTTTTGTTGGTGTTTACACCGAATCTGCTCATAGCAAAATATTCTGAATAATTTACGCTATCACTTCTACATGCATGCATCTCCCTTTTCTGGTTGTTAAAGTAGCTGTATAACAGTAGCGAAATCTCCCTTCTTTCCCCCATCTTAATTTTTACAGTAATGTAAAGCTTTCCCTTACATTATCTCTGTTCTGTCCTACCCACCTATTTGCAGAAGCCTTTGCGTCTTTAGTTTAGCCTCTATCTCCTACATTGTCAGCAATGTTAAGATTGCTCGTCCACATTTGATACAGTATATTCTTGCTGGATTTCTTCAAACTTGGCATTGAAATATTCTAATTGTGAAAGAGAGATAGAGATTGTGGGAGCCTTTTTTTGCACAGCAAAGTTGCATGCATGCACGCACACGTGCACGCGCACACACACACGCACGCGCAGAGAGACCCATCAAGGTGGTGAATAAGCGAGTCAGAAATGCACAAAGCCCTATTCGCTGATAGCTTGCACACAATAACATTCATTTTTGGCTTCTTAGCAAAATATTATCAATCCTTAACAAGATTGTAGGCCTCCACTCTTTTCTATTACATGGTCACAAAAGCAGAGGCACACTTCTGGAGTTGTGGAAATGATGACATTCCTGTGGTGGCATCAAAGCGCTTTGGAAGCAGCGCTTTACAGTAATGTTGTCACATCATCGAATGAAAGAGATGGTTGCCTGCTGTATTTTCAGAAGGTGTTTGCCGTTCGCTGCTTTGTGTACGTTACTTATCGCCCTCGGGAACTGTGTGCGGTACAAGAAGCTGACTTTTGGCCGTTAATCATGAAAATGATTAATGGCAGGCGGCATTTTGCTGTGACACTGCTCAAGGACCCGAGACACTTGATGTGTAAAAAGCTCCGTCGCAATCCCTGCGACTGAAGTCACTGTTTTTAGCCCCCGAAGAAGCAGCATCCTTCCTCGCCAAAGACACGACGACAACAACAAATTCCAAAACTAAACACCCTAAACTTACTACTTACTACATACTACAATATCACGCATATTGTTTGGCAAAAAGGTTCTAGTGAGCAATCATTTGTCGCTTTGGCAATAAGGAGCAGCGTTGAGACCATCCTGATCTAGCGAGCTTCAGTTGGACTTCGCCTCGATGTGTTTCAGGCCGGTTAACCTCGCGTTTAGCCAATCAGCGTCGCACTGTTAGCTACGGGCGTGGTTCAGGTGCGACGAAGGCGTTAACGACAATGGCGGGTCCTACATTGGCTAATGTTTGAGATGCAATATCATTAGATTTATTGGAATGTGTTAGAAGAGCAAAGGCCTTTCTCAATGGAAAATATGTTTTCACTCTTCACCGCACTTTTCTACTGCAAGAGAGGATTAACCAACAGGCTCTGTTAGTTCACAACGTCATCCAATCGCCTGGCAAGTGATATAAAACATATAGTTATTATAATAATGTATTATTATTATAACAATATTTATATTATAATAATACATTTTATTTGTGATGCCTTTCAAAACCTCAAGGACATCTTATATTGTTACAAATTACAAATAGGCGAACACAAAGATATAAAACATTTGGCTGAGACATATAAACAGATTTAGTGAGTCAGTCCTCTTTCCTCTCTGTCCACAAGTCTATCCTGCCCATGTCCAACACCCTGCTTGTTAACTTAAACCTCCCTTCAGGTCAATAAAATACCCCCCCCCCCACACACACACACACACACACACACACCTGGAAGTGCTTTCCAGCCTGTATGTCCCTATAAGCTTAACATTAGCATGTGTGTGTGTGTGTGTGTAGATGTGTGTGTGTAGGTGTGTATGCGTGTGTGTGTGTGTGTGTGTGTCTCTGTGTGTGTGTGAGTAATTAGGCAAGATTGGCAAAACAGATTAATGCCATAGTGGTTTATACCCTGTTAGCCGCTAGATATTCTGTCCTGTACCATACTGAAGGGATATATTCACACAACAGGTATTAATGCAAACAACCGTGATTGTTACCAGCTTTACCACATATGTTAGTCAGAAACATGACACACCATGGTTATATTGAGATTTTCATCATTCTTTGGCTTTGAGTTTTAAAGACTTTTATATTCTGTATCAGAAAATGTTCAAGATAACTTCAGACAAGCGTTGTCCTTATAGAGACCCACAATTGGCCTTTTTAATTCCATACTATCAAGTGCCATTACTGGCAGAGTTTTATTATCAGATGACATTTACAGAGGAAGACAGAGCGAACACCTTTCTAACTTCATCTATTATTTTGCGTCATGTACAGAATAAGACTGTACATGACGGATAAGGGTTACAGAAAATAATAACAAACGGCATACAGTATCTAACCCTGAACAGCGGCCATAAGGAGGCGGGTTTGAAAACATTTGAGCAATACAGCGTACGATTATGGCCAAGATGGAGGTCACCATAAAATGTCACATTTTAATTTTTCACTTTCAATGTCGTTCCGAAGAGATACAATATTCTTTGGTTGCAAAAGGCCGTGTCATGTGTCAAACTGTCAAACACAACATGCGGATGGCCTCTGTAAACCCACACGGGTGCTGCGAGTTAATTTGATTAGTTTTCTTGGGCTTTTGAAGTTGGGCTGAGCTAAGACACTAATTTGCTGACATCAGCAAGGGCAGAACGTCAACACAACCAATGGTAAAGAAATGTGAGTGGTCCCGCCCACTACCAGGGGCAAAAATGTTATTTCCACACACCTTAACTACACAGCCCTGAAACTATATGTAATAAGAAAATACATGTAATAAACTGACTGTGTTGACTGATACTCAGATATCTGTGATGGTAAACAGTGTGCAGTAAAATACAATGTAATACAAACTGCATTGACCTCTCCCGCAACACGGTAGTTAGTGCTTGACCCATGTGATTGCACGCCAAGCTGCAAAAGCATATGCGCTGTCTAGCCTATATTCATTTTCTCACAGTTAAATGCTATATATATCCTCCAGTGGGACAAATTATCTATATCCTCATGTCATAATCTCTGTATGGATGAAGCTAATATCCACGATGATATCGGCACAAGCGTTCCAATCCTGTTGTCGTGACATATAAATACTCAAAGTATATATTTCCTCATCCGCAATTAAATTGCTCAGATGTATTACAGAAAAAAAAACGGAAAAAAAAACTTTTAAATTACAATTACAGTATTTGTCAAAACACAATAATCAAATATGCGGCATAATGAAAATAAATTCTACATTCTGATGGTAAAGTGAGAGGTTACGGGAAAAGCTAACACAATCGGGGGAAAAAAACAACTGCTTCATCTTAACTTAAAGGTCAGGCTACGGATTGCGGATTGATTTTCCATTTGGAAATGAATATTGGGTTGAATGCTCGTGACATACTCAACCAGCCTGATAATTACAGTGTAGAATGATAGACTGAGAGTGAGAGAGAGACAAAAGCTTAATGGTGGAGGTAGCTAGTGGAGAAAGCTGAGTCATGAGAAGGCAGTTATTAGAAGGGAGACCAAGATGTCTCCCGCAAAAGAAAGGGCATTAAGATATCGCATTATCACAGATGAGACATACTTTATCTGGCCCCTGAAGACACTGAGAGAGGACGGAAGGGATGACTAGTGTGTTGCTAGCATAATAGCTATGACCCCCCCCCCCTCAATCTCTTCCCCCTCTTTCTGCTTGTCTAAATCTCCCTATGAAATCTACTCCTGCCACGGGTAATTACAATCAACAACTTCATATGGCCGGTCCACCTGCCACCGAGATAAGGTGGGGTTGGCACATGACATACACACGCTCACGCACGCACACGCTCGCGCACGCACACGCACTCACACGCAAACACACACACACACACACACACACACCAGCGTTGCATATCTTATCTCCATCGTAACAGAACAACCGTCTCCTGCCCAATTCTGCCCTAATCTTCTTCGTAAACAATATGTATATTTCTCCACCTCTGGAATGAAAGGACGGAGGGTGCAGGATGTGGAGGAAGGAGAAAGGCGATCGGACAACCGATAAAATCGCTCATTTATTTAAAAAAGGAGAAACCTCACCTCCCTCACGCCTGATTCAGCCTGTGAGGCTGTGTGTGTGTGTGCGTGCACGTGTGTGCACGTACACACATGCTCATTTTTCTCCCTATTGACCGTTTCTATACAATGTCGAATAATGGAAACGCAGGGGTACACACGGCTGGGAAAGAGATACACTTCTTACCGCCCCAACTGACAATATTGTTGCTGTGCACCGTAAAGCATGGCCTTGGGTGTCCTAATTGTGCCTGCGCATAAATGCAATCGCAGCATTCCATTTCATACCATGACTCTAGCAAACAAGAAACAATACCAAACAATGCCCTGCTCCAATTCTAAGGCCACAGTTGCGTTAGTCTTTTTCTCATTGTGAATGTTTGATCTCAAGGCTGTTCTTCACATTGTGCATTTTGACTGCCCCCCCCACCCCACCCCCAGCCCATCCCCAACTCAGTGACTGACACTTCCCTCCATCAACTTTGAACACAGGTTTCTGTTGTGACTACACACCGATATCGCTTTAAGCATTTCAATGGTCTTGTCAACATTGCAAGTCAGTGTGGCAAAGGCGGGAGTTTTTCCTTGCCAGAACAGAGGTCAAGGTTCGTTTTGGATTGTTTCGTTTCATGTGAACTGTGCAGTACAGTATGTACAGTAGATGCAACCATTTAATACTTGTATTGCAAATAAGTGCTGTGTATAAATGTGACTACAAACAGGCCGTTAAACTTTAGTCTGTAGTCAGTATTATTGCATTCATTAGCTTGTCCACTTATCGTGTCACATTGCTCAGTATTTGCACAAAATAGACCTCTAGTCTATTTTTATGCAGCCTAGTTGGCTTTGCAACAGCCACTTGTCTCTTGTCGCTCTTAATCGCTCCACTTTCAGTGAACATGAATAGCAGCCGGCCGCTTTGTCTGTTTCATGCTGTCCATGCGAACGTCAGGTTAGCCACACTCGCTACCTGTTGCCCAGGCGATGTAAGACAGCGAGTGGGCAACGTGATGAGCTCAAGTAAGCGAAAGGAGACCTCTGTTATTACTGAGAGCTGCTGATTATCAATACTTGTGTGCAATGCTCTGCCTTGCTTTGTATTTGTACAATAAAGTTGTGATTGGTTTCACCATTGCCTTTTTCTAAATTCTGGTGTAGCAATACAAAGGCCATGAAATAAAATGTGATGACGCTAACGGTCATATATGGCACATTTCTAGTGTTGGAGTGTGTAAGCAAAAATGTCACATATTGGCGTGTCTATATGTACAATACATATCAAATGCATGCAGTAATAACCTCAGCAGAAATGATATCCATCCATCCATCCATCTTCATCCGCTTATCCAGAGTCGGGTCGCGGGGGCAGCAGCTCCAGCAGGGGACCCCAA
>JAODOY010000007.1:888621-901109 GCA_025399855.1 Forbesichthys papilliferus | reverse complement strand
TATGTCTGTGCACTTGTGTGGGTGTGTGTGTGTGTGCATGCATGTTGCGTGAGTGGTTACTGATTCAGATTGACAAGGCGTTTAGGAAGCTGTGTTTGCTCACTGTAATTACACACACTTGAGAAATGTCTGCTCTGTGTTTTAGACGAGGGTGTAATCAACTCTTTCTCTCTCTATCTATGTCTCTCTCTGTGTCTCTCTGTCTCTCTCTCACACACACACACCTGACATTCTTACACGGATTAGCAACACGCCTCTGCTCCGGAATTCTATCTGATGAAGGAGAAAATAAATAAGCACACACACAGTCATGCACAGATCCTGTACATAATGTTCGTACGCACACACACACACACACACACACACACACACACACACACACAGCAACAGTCATCACCTCCATCAAATATGTTACCATCTTCATCGTCATCTTCATCATCTGTTTCATTGTCATCAATGTCTTCAGCTTCTTCATCACTGTTGTGCGTAATGGCAGAAATCGTCACTGAAGACCCCAAGAGAAACTTACAATAATATCTGTTGTTATATAGATTTTATTGTAGTAGGCTATTCTGCTTTTATATACAAGATCACACACACACACACACACACACACACATTGTGCTACAATATGTACGCTGTGCAGAAAATGTGTTCTTCAGACTTTTGGGTGTTAGTAGCTACAGGTAGATTCTTGCAGTGAGAAAAGCGTGTATCTTCCTATACCTGTAGAGGTATGAAGCAGGAAATAATAACTCACATGGCAAATGTTGAAGTATGCTGCTATTGTTTGTATTTATTGTTAAATGATTGTTTAACATTGCACGCATCATTTAGAACTGTGCTAAAGGCATGTTATATACTGTATATATGCACGTTTCCTTGCAACTAAATGCAGCTTACGTTTTTCCACCCAATATGTTTTAGTCTCACGATCAGCTAGTGATGTTGCTACTGTACATTGCAGGTTGTACAGTATGGGGGTAGATGCCACCTTGGTCAAGGATAGCGGGTGTATGGCGGTGTTCCTTGAGCTGGGAAAAAGAACTGCGTGCAGAGCCAGCGGATGTTTGTTGGTCATCTCTTCTGCTCGGTGGGGGAGTGTTGTCAAGGGGAGATGCTGACATGGTCCTGGACAATGTGTGGATGGTGGTGACTATCGCTGCTGAAGCCATGTCTCCAGTACAGACAAACGCTATGGTTGTTGAGCGGTCCTGGTCGTGACTAGTGCTAGGACACTTCCTCGGACCTGGGACTGCAGTGGGGTCTGTTAATGCTACAATTGATCACTCTTAATTAACCAACTTACAAAATGCTTTAAATTTCTCTGGTGTGTTAGTTCTTAAGGACGGCACAATGTAAAACATATTATTCAGTAAGTATCACTGCTAAATCGCGTTTGCATATCATCACCTGTTGCATCTTACCAGTCCTGGAGGGGTGGATTCTTCCCTTGGGCTCCCTTGGGGTTTTTAATGGAAGTTTTTCCTTGCCCAGGGGGAGGATCAGGTTAAGGGGGTGTTGTTTGTTTCCATGTGAAATGTAGGCTGTACAGCTCTTTGAGTCTGCAATGTGATTAAGGGCTACATAACTAAACTATCTATATCTATATCACAAACAAGGTGGTGCGGCTGTAATGCTCTCCATATTCATTTACAATACAACCTGTAGCTTAATGCTGGTACAGTACATGCAATGTATTTCTACATGCAAAACAATTTGTTAGCAGTTTGTAAACTGGCCCGCTGCCATCGTAACAGGATGTGCAGTTGCCACCATGTCTCCTCCTGTGCACCTTAATTGCATTCAAACACCATTTACCGAAGGTTATTAACTGTCCCCTCCCTCTTCATTTCACATGGTGTGTGTGTGTGCGTGCACGCCCGCGCACTCCCTCCCGTCCTGAAGCCCCAAGGCTGCCGTCAGTCTTGCCTTTTACCATAATAAGCGTGCGTTTGGGCCCCGTGGTCATTTTTCCTGCGTCATGTGGTCTCCGGGCATGCCGAATAATTCCCGCAGATCCCAGATCCCCCGCGGCTGGGTTGACGTTACCAGGGGAGGGGGACACTGTTTTCATTAAGTCGGTCATTTTTCGCACACTGCGATTTGTGCATTTATTTTATTTTAAATAGTTGTAAAAGGCAGGGCCCCTGGCATTAAACACCACCGCAGTGGGACTGACTATTAACTGGAGGGATGCAGATGGGCAAACTGTCGCTGTTATGGCATTTCAATTCCATCACAATGAGGAGGCGTGAAGCCACACGTATACACACGTATGCACGCGCATGCACACGCACACGCGCGCGTGCACGCACTCGTGCACACTTGAACGCATGCACACACGCACACAAGTACAAACCTGGTTCCCATTGCAGCCAGACAGCACGTAGCTAAACATCTAGACTTACTTTCCGCCTACACACATGCATATACTACACACACATGCGAACGCACACACACACGCACACGCACACGCACACACGCAAACACACAGTCACTCACTCACTCAAACACACATTCTTCAACGACAGCATAAAAACAAACCACACACATAAATATGATCATGTACCGTAACATTATGTATCTCTCGGACAGACACACACACACACACACACACACACACACACACACACGCACAAATATTATCACAACAGCACATATAATCATAGAATAAGTGTCTACTCAACTCTATAACTACAGAAATCTCTCTCTCTCTCTCTCTCTCTCTCTCTCTCTCTCTCTCTCTCTCTCTCTTTGCTTTAGCTATTCAATTTCTCTCTGCGAAAGTTCAAAACAAGTGAATTGCCATCTTTTTGATCTAGAAACAATTACTGTCTATCGCCTGGTCTCCTCAGTTGAAGGTCAAAGGGCGCCATGTAGCCCCTCCCAGTGCCTTTGAAGTGGCACCGCAGCAGATGGCACCATTAGTGCCGTGGCATGTTATCACCAGACCTCTGTGACCCTACTATGAACAGAACCCATAGTTATTCATAATAATTAGAAAATCTAATCTGACAGAGAGAGAGAGAGAGAGAGAGAACGAGAGAGAGAGAGAGAGAGAGGAAAGGGGAGTACATTCAGAAGAGGCTATTAAATAGCATTACAGTCTGTGCATTGTACAATAATGTGTATGTTTCAGTTTGCGTGTGTGCGTGTGCATTTGAGCAGATTTACAGAGGTTTTTTTGTGTCTGTGTGTTTGCATGCGTGCGTGTTTGTGTGCGTGCATGTGTGTTTGTGTATGTGTGTGCGCACACGTGTGTGTTGTTGTTGTTTGCGTGTGCACGTGTTTGTATCTGAGTTTCTACAGTATTTTTCCTTATTTTGGGTTTGTGTGTGTGTGTGTGTGTGTGTGTGCGTGTGTGTTCTGTAGATAGTAACTGCTAGCTTGAGGGGTCATACAACATGCACATGTGGACAAATAGAACAGAACAGATATGTGGAACAGTGTGGAAAAAACACATAGACTTACGGCCAGGCTACATGGAACGTGTAACGTACGCGTAGCAGAATTCCTCTTTTTTACTTGCTACATCTGCTGTGCATGTACGGCCAGTAATTTCCTGTTTACCATTTACTTACTTTAAAAATAACAGTTCATGATCAATTTCTGTGCGAAAGTGTACGTCGCGTAAAAAGTATAAATACAAGTGTATTCTATTTTTATGTTTCTCTGCAGCATATATGCTCTACTCTCATGCCTCGTAGCCGGTTCCAAATATTAGCATGGAATCGTCAATGTAGCCTGGCAGTAGACATATTTGTTTCATTGAGATCTCTCACAGAACTGAGAGACGCACTTAGCCATGCTAATGTCGGTCTCTCGCTCTCGCTCTCTCTCTCTCTCTCTCTCTCTATCTCTCTCTCTCTCTCACACACACACACACACAGAATGATGCACGTCCGTCCGTGTCCATGGACACTTACACAGAAAAGCACTTCTGAAACAGGCCTGCATTGGGAGAGGTGTGGACAAGATATTGTGTGGGTGTTTCTGCAGCATCCACTCCCATTGGATGTCCCCGCGTCGCAGCGAAGTATTTGCATAAAATACACCTCTAGTTTTTCCTCGCCCCGCCTAGTTAGCTTGCGGGGGCTACGTAGCGTAGCAGTACATCGCCAACTCTCACTGAAAGTGAATGGCAGCTGGTTGCTCTGTCACCCTCATTTGTCGTCCGTGTGAACGCAGGGATAGCCTATAAGCGGCGTGTCTCCAAACAGCTTTGTGCCTACCCCCCCTCCCCCCTATTATCTCTCTCTCAAATGATGTGCAACCTCAAAGGTCGTCCTCCATTCTCAAGCCTTTGTCTGAACGTCCATGTTCCCCTGAATAGGAAGACGTGCTTATCAATAAAGGGGTCACGCTCGATGAAAGGCCTCGACTCGGAGAAGCGGGAAAGAAAGGGACTGACTTTTAAAGGGGCTATGGTCTTCTAGGAAGACAGAGGGCCGGGCCGACGGAATAAATGGCAAACACTCATTCACGGTTTGCACCGCTCACCCACAGACACAACAAACATCCTGACACCTATAAGCATGGGGAGTATTGGAGTGTGCAGGAGTGTCGAGTGCATGTGAGTGTGTGTGTGTGTGTTTGTACATTGTGACGGCCCTGCCTTGTTTCAACTGTGATAGTTTTCTCCTTATTGGCTGGATAGGCCCACATTAAGTCACAGGGCCCTAACTAGGCTAATGAAGTGCACCTGGGCATTTCACCTCTATAGGTGTGTGTGGCAGCACACTTGGGGTGTTTCTCAATGTCAAGGAAGGATCCTTGACGGCTGTATTTCAAGGATGCCACGTCATCAAATTTCGACAAAGTACCGTTCCAATGTCTAGGATGCTTTAGAGTTCTACCAAGGACTCAGTCCTTCCATCAGAGGATTTTGAAGGATGCTTGTGTGCATCCTTGGCGGTCTAAAAATACCCACAATCCTGTGCGAACGTCAGAAGAGGAGAGATTAAAAAATGGCGCAAAACGAAACTAACAACAAAACAGTACGATCCATTGTTTTTTCAACTGGTATTAAAAAATTAAACACGCGGTTTAATTAAGCATAATGGTTTTGAAGGTGGGACTTTTTTTGAATGACGTCATCTTGCACACTAGCTAGGCCGTTCCATTACGTGTTCTTCGAATGTCTTTACTAGCCTCGAAAGGACCCGACTAGCAAGGCACTTGGATGGATCCGTCCTACCAGGGAAGCATCCTTGACATTGAGAAACACCCTGAGTCTCTCTGTGACCCTCCTGGCACCACACATGCCATTTGTTGTTTGGTTTGTGTCTTAGTTGGGTTAGCGTGCAACACGCACCGCATATATTCAGCAGATGCACTTACAGACATTCACACCTAATTCTATGTTATTCTGTTAGTTCAGTGTTTGTGTTTCTTTGGTTTACGGCCCTTGAGCCAGATCGGGACATGGATTCATGTGATGGGATGTTTTGTCTGTATAAGGGTGTGTGTGTGTGTGTGTGTGTGGGTACATGGGCTGTATGTCCATGTGAATGTGTTGTGTGTGCTTGTAGCAGCTATTATCTACAAGTAGTTTGTTTACACAGACAGGGTCAGGATAGTCTAGTGGTCTTTGTGTCCTGGCTCCAAGCCAAAAGGTAGTGGGTTTGAACCCCAGACCTTGCTTCCCTGTACCAGCATCCTTGAGCAAGATACCTATAACCACCTGCTCCATGTAACAACTGTGCTAAGTCACGTTGGATAAAAGCGTCTGCTAAATTACCTAATTGTATTTGTACCTTTATTTTATATTCACGTAACAACGTTCAAAAAGTCACCGGATGCAGATAGAAATATATAATATAATATAGTTTTTAGTGTGTGTAGGGTTAATGACTTAAAGAATGTTGTCACTTATTTATTAGTTATTTTCTCCAAATAAATACAATGAACAAAAACCCCTTCTTACACACACAAACATTTAGAGACCACTGCAGCAGTTTCTACGATTTTTTATATTTTTTTTACTTACAAGTAATATATGCATTTTAGGATTTGTATTTAGTGTATACATTTTCTACTCATGTTATATGTATTACATTTCCAGTATTACATGTTTTAGTTTTCGCACAGTGATCTTTCCTGTAGTTGTATTATGACCAGAGCAATGGACCCCTGCTTGTTAATTGCAGCTTTCAGCTCCTAAATGAAACAGAACCATTTATTAATTTTACTACAGCTGTTTGCCGTGTATGCCACAGCTGTGAGGGTGATCATTACAGTGGTAGATCAGTTTACCCTGCATCTTCAGAATATTTTCCCCTGCACTGCAAACTGCAGTTATCATCGTGTTCACCATTAGGGAAATACAGTATGCTAATTTCTTCTTACATTGTATATTTAAATGTATTTTATTTAAAATGTTTTAATTTATAAATGTTTTGTTTATTTTTAAATAAATGTTTCATCAGCGTTTGGTGCAACAGAACATAGGCTACTATTAGTTAATGTGATGACCTGTGCGGTATATATTTTTAGTCATATCTGAGAAGAAAATAAAGCCCTTTTGCTTGTATTGTCTATAGCTGTTATTCTTTGCCAGCATGTCACTCAAGCTATATCCTTGTATCTATGCTTGTAAAAAAATAAAACTCGTGGCACATCTATATATTTATCTCCAAACTTCAATTTTAAGATGGACGGAAAAGGTCGAATCCATCAATCAATCTTTCTTCTTCCTTCTTAACGTACTACCCCGCATCCCTCCTCCTGTCAATCTTGTCTTCCTCTTCCTGTCTCTTCACCTCATCCCTCCCTCGATTTCTGTCTTGTTGGCTGTTCTTAACATTTTGCCTCCAGCTAAAAAATCATATTAAACTCTCCTTCTGAATAGAATTCCTGTGTGTGTGCGTGTGTGTGTGTGTGTGTGTGTGTGTGCGTGCGTGTGTGTGTACCTGTCCGCATTAGGACATGTCTCTATGTTTGTATGCACTTGACTACTTACCTGGCTGTATGTGTGTATTAGTGTTTGTGTGTGCCCATGTGAATATCTAGTGGACTACACCTCATCTTCTCTCTCTCTCTCTCTCTCTCTCTCTCTCTCTCTCTCTCTCTCTCTCTCTCTCTCTCTCTCTCTGACCCAGGTTATTGTGGCGGCACAAAGCGCTCTGGAGAGCTGCACGGCGCCAGACATTAGCATTTTAATCACACGCACACAGCACACCAAAACACATATGCACACACACACACACACACACACACACACACACACACACACACACACACACAAATAGCATGCTCACACAGGACAGGCGTGCTCAAGGGTTGTGTTGTTCTCTGAGCTTAAGGCCTGGAGATGACGTTAATGAAAAATAATGATTTATAAGATGAGGAAAAACGTTATTGGGAGCAGCAACAGACTATGGTCAGCAAATATTAATCCTTTTCTGTTTGGTTTTTTTGGAATATTTTATATTACTAAATATTGAGCATTCAGGTGTTTATGTGGTTAACACATTTGCTGTATTGTAATGCAGAATTGTTCTGCTTCATAATTGTTAATATTAACTACATTCCTGTCCAATTAATGCATGTATTGTTGGGAATCGGGGTTGTTACATAAGTTAGTGAAACACTTATATTGAAGAGCAGTAGTAGAAAAGACCAGGGATTACTTGGAGCATTTATAAGACTTTGCTTTCAAACGTTGATAGAAACTCTTTACATTTCCCTCCTATTAAATGCTGTAGCTATTGTTTCTACAATATGAACAGAAAAGGAATGGTTTAGACTCAAACACATGGAGTGAAACGTTTTAAATCACCCCATAGTCCAGGTTCGTTATAACATACTCTGGGGTGAAATGTAACATTACGATTGACCTTGGGGTAAAATGTAACATTAAGAAAAAATAATTATGACAAAACTTGATAATGAAAGATTTTTATTCAACACTTAAAAGCCTTAACATAATTAGTGTGTGTGTGTGAGAGTACATAATGCATATTATTCAATAATAAAATAATACACGGTTTATAATGTATGTGTTATGTGTGTGTATGTGTCTTGGGCCGTCAGTAACATGGCACATTATTTTTCAGCAGGTAACAACAAACCCAGACTCCTGTAGTCATATCTTCTCTTACCAGTAACCGGCACTAGCAACTTGCATCAAATATATCTACATAGACACACAATAAACATGATTTTAATTTGATGACCTTAAATTCAATGCAAGCAATGCAGTCACAAAATATATTATGTAAAAAAAAAAAAACCTTCATACCTCTAAATAATGTAATGTATATGTAATGTAAAATGGTCTGTGTCTGCCAATGGGTGCTACTGCCTCACATGTGCAAAAGGGACTTTGAGCATGTGCAGAGTGAATCAGGTGATTTGTAACATGTTCCTGATTGGAGAAATCGGGAGTGTTACAACTGACCTGTGATACAACTATCTACGGTCTCCCATATTCAAGAACTTGTGTTCTCAGATTGCAGCACTGACGGAACCAAACGATTAACATCACCAACAAAACCAAAGCATTATTGGGATAGTATGCATGACCAAAACTAATCCAAGAATTACACTTTACTACTAAAAACTTCAGTAGCATACAAAATAATTATTCCCTCTTCCTATATGTTACAACATAAATATTCCCCAGGGCAACAATGCCACTGCTCAACAGGTCAACGTTATGTTCCGGTTAAAGTGAAAAATACCCTCCCCCTTCCTCCACACACACACGCACACGCACACACGCACACATGTCAATTACATGAAGAACCACTCTTCATAAAATATGGCGTTTGCGGAAGAGCTGTGTGATACCGTGGCAATTGGGAAGGCCAAATGAATAGCTACTCTGAAGCAGCAAGCTCAAAATGTTCAGCCAGTTTAACTTTAGGCAGAGAGAGAAAGAGCGTGCTAATATCATCCCGTCTCGAAGGCGGTCCCTGGCGTTTGGTGTAACAGGTAATTAGCCGGGTGTCGTGGCAGCGGGCGGGGGAGGAGGGTGGGCTAGGAACAAAAGAAGCAAAGGAGGGCTAGTAAGTAGAGGAGAGATGGACAAGACAGGACAACAGAGAGAGAGAGAGAGAGAGAGAGAGAGAAAGAGAGATTTCTGATTACCTGACAAGTTAGGGTCCGGAAAAAGGCTACACTTAGCCCATTAAAGATTTCTCCTCCGGTGTGACATTTGAGAGCAGCTGCGAAGCCGCGCGCCACCTCTCCATCTACCCCCCCACCTACCCACCCACCCTGCCGGGCATCCATTTAGGGGGGATGGGGGGGGGGGGCAGGAGATGCGGAGAGAGAGAGAGAGAGAGAAAGAGAGCGAGAGTGAGAGAAGGGGGGCTGGAAGCGAGGCCACTAGGCCGCTGCAGTGGTACAAATGGATTTCATTCACCAAGGTGAACTGTGCTGCGCTGATAAATGCACTTCCTTGAATGTCAGCAAATGTCACCCAAGAAGCCATTTGCAGCCGCTTTAATAGCTTTCCCCAAACGTACAGAGGGACAGGCGTAGAAATAAGCTATGAGAGAGAGAGAGAGACAGAGAGAGAGAGAGACACAGAGAGAGAGAGAGAGACAGAGAGAAGACCCTCACATAGACAGAGTTGAAGATGGTGAGGACAGACAGACATATAGCTTACATGCGTAGGATACGCTCCACCAGAGAGAGAGAGAGAGAGAGAGAGAGAGAAAGACAGAGACAGAGAGTGAGTGAGAGAGAGAGAGAGAGGGATTAAGGTAGAGAGAGCAGAGAGAGCACTGGGTTGGGCTATTGTCACTTCTACATGATTAAGCAATCAGCCATTTGAGATGTCTCTTTCTGTACGCAAGGCTGGTTCAACCAGACGACAAGGGGTGTTTAAAATGCAATTACAATCTCTCTCTCTCTCTCTCTCTCTCTCTCTCTCTCTCTCTCGCTGTTATCCTACAATCACCGAGTTCTAGATAGACTCACTTTATCCTCGAAATATCTTGTATGATGTGCTATATTACAATGTGTAGTAAGTATTTATGTATGTATGTACGTATGTACGGTAGTAGAACTATCTGACTAAATTGTATATCTGAACAGTACAGTAGTACTACACACACATATAAAGATGAATGGGCAGAGGAGTAATTGCTGACACATTTCAATACTTTTCATCAGAGGCCCGGAAGGAGTAACAGCCAAATAAGGATTCCATCGTGATCATTTTCGGCTTTGACACAATACCGGTTTATACCATGCCATGTCATGCCATAACATCAAGGTGCGGCTGGTAATGTGATTGTGAATGAGTCTCTTCCAGTGAAAGCCTGCTGTCCAAGTTAATTCTTGAAACTGTGACTCCATCTTTAAAGGGTCCACTGTCTGTCAGTATAGGTTACCAAAAATGTAACAATAAAGCCCACCTTCTGACAGAAATAGAGTAGGCACATGTCGATATAATGCACTGATCTCATATAATGCACGTAAATAGGTTTGCGTTTGCTCTATGCTTTTGAAAGCGTCAAAAGAATATTGTCTTAGGAGGTAACGGTCGGGATGATAGCATAGCTAGCTATGGATCAGGTAAAACATCGCAATTACAGAAATGCTAACATGTTGTTCTTGCTCACAGCGAACTGAATGCCAACCCATGTTTGGTTTGTTTTGTTTGTTTTGTACTGGGTTTCTTTCACTTTGTCGAATGCCTTGCCATTAATGAATGCATGAAGTGCCATAAAATCAAGAGCTAAATAAACACACATTTATCTTACGTTTTGTTGTTATTGTATTGTAGTTGGTTACTCTGCGGGCTATAGAGTAAAACATAAATAAAACTGACAATGGATTTATTATCTCTTTCGAATTAGGCAATTTCACATACAAATATAGTAATTAGTGGACAAATAGTTACTCTCAACTAAAGGGTATCATGACAAGACAAACACAACCTTCTCAGATACATGATCATATCGTACATGTAGTGTACACTACTGTACATGTTCAGTTCAGGTAAATTTAACTTTATTGTCAGAATCAGGGTCAAGAACATACAACATCGTACATACAGATGAAATACAGTCAATTTAAAATAAAAAGCAAGCGTTTCAATTTAATTATAAAAGACTAATGTTTCCACAGAGCTGACTGTATCATACTGTATTAAAACTTGAATTTGACAGCAACATGATAATGGAATATTGAGAATTTTCTAATTGCGCGATAAATGTGTACAGTACATCAGATTTCTTATGGAAAGTGTTGACCTGCATTGCAAACAAGTCAATTAAACTGCATCACCTAATATAGATTGTATCTGTATCAAGCAGGTTTTAAGTATTCATGAATTCTACTCATATAAACACTCCAATTCTCTGTATAAAACTGTATTAAATTAATGAATACATGTCTAATTATTGGATCATATGATACCACTTTACAGGTTATCTTTTCAAAATATCAGATAAAAGATAAGGCTTTCCTGCTTTTGTGTATATATTTCTTTTTAATATATTAATCTTCATCATCCTTAACTATATTTTCTTTTCTCTCCTCTAATGTCCCAAACGTTCTGCATCTAATGTTGAATCTCCTGTTTGTGTTTGTGTGTGTGTGTGTGTGCAGGTTGACTCAAGAGCAAGAGGACAACTCCGCCTGTAGCCAATCCTAATCCACCCTTCGTTTCCACTAGCTGTTGCTAAGGTTACAAATTACCTTTGGCGCTGGTAAGTGGTTTCTTTCATGACACTGGACGCCCTAATCCTTTTACTGAATACATATTTCATTTAGGATTATCGTAACAATGGATACAGTTGTTCTAAGAATATTCCAACTTCAACACACTGTTTTGTTCATGCTCATCAGGCATTGTCAACGTATCAGACCTCCACTAGTTCTCTTTGTTAAATCTCTTTTTTGAGTAACTGTTACTTTCTCAACCGACTGGAGTCATGGAAGAGCGTGGCAGAAGTCTAAATGAGCGGCACAGATAGGCTACTGTTAGGGGGCTAACAAGGCAGATATTTATCTGGTGCACAATCGATTATTTTGCTGGCTTCCCATGTTTCCCTCAAGCTACAGTTTAGGGGGAAACAACAAAGGAAAGTATTATTTTATGCTCTCTCTTTATCTCCCCTCTCTCTCTCTCTCTCTTTCTATCTCACTCTCTCTCTCTCACTCTCACTCTCCCACCAATGTTTTCAATAAAAGAAAACCAGGATGATTGAAAATAACAAACGCTGACGAATCTGATCTGAATCTGAAAGAATCATTTCTTTCCCATGCCAATAGAGCCCTGTGGATGAGTCCCTTGCATCACACACACACGCACACACGCACACACACACGCACACACACACACAAAATATACACATTGGCGGTGACTTGCACGGGGGTCAGGTAGAGTGGACCAGATAACATGTGCATGTGTGTGTCTGCGTGTGTGTGTGTGTGTGTGTGTGTGTGTGTGTGTGTGTGTGTGTGTGTGTGTGTGGGTGTGTGTGTGTCTGTGAGTGTGTCATGTGTGAAAGAGTGTGACTCTG
>JAODOY010000007.1:869584-880044 GCA_025399855.1 Forbesichthys papilliferus | reverse complement strand
GTGTGTGCGTGTGTGGGGGGGGGGATTCGTTTTAACGCCAGGGCTGCCATATAAATACCAATGGTTACTTCTACTCCAGTGGGACCAATTGAAGTGCCACTTGAAATAATTTCTCATGAGGTTGGTATGACAGCATGATGTACGGGACTGCTCCTGTATACACATCGTATCGCCCCCATCCTCCCACACACGCACACACAAGCGCACCAAAATCCCTGATTTAAGTTGAAACACCAACTGGCAGTGTATCACACATGCATATCAAATACAGAAATGCATGTGTGCTGTACGTGCACATCCAGTAATCGAAATAGGCCCACCAGCCAAACATTCACTTAAAATATGCGTAAAAGTATGCATGCGTAATCAAGCGTCTTAGCCGAGGTATATTAATGAACGTGAAGACGCTAGCTGATAGGGTGTACGACGCTTTGCACTGTTTACTTACTAACACCCCGCTGGAATCGGTGATCTGCCGGAGAATGTGCGAAGGAGGGCGAAAGAAAAGTTTTAAATTCCTGAATGATTTAATAGAAATGCGATTAGAATCATTATGCCATCTTTACAGAGGCCGGATTAGTCTATGCAACGTTTTATACGCGGCCTTTTCACAATGTGAGCACTGTTCGCGTTATGAGTGAACTCACACTATTTTAAGTATGTCTAAATATAAAGCAGAGCGGGCACTTCTGTCATAAACATGATAATCATGCCCCCTTGGCAATCGCCATAAGCCAAGTCTTATGACTCAATGTGGAACACAATCATTCCCATAGGAGTATACCATTACGTTGTGGGATACATGAAATACATGAAAAATGCTTTTGTCACCAACATGCTTTTATGTTTTTGAATGTTAATTCAAATTGCAATATGACTTAAATTAGAAGACATGACCTGCTTTCAAAAACACAAATTAATAGGGGCACCATCAAAGACCTTATCATTACTTTACAAATTCAAACGACTGATGATAATTTGTTAAATCAACACAGCTGCGCATTGATACCCTGCTTTCTCCATAATAATACGTGGAGGCAGCGAGATGCTACCCAAGCCTACACGTCCATGCAAGAGGCCAAGCCGGGGACAGAGGCAGCAGCACACCGTCAGAATGCAGCCCTATATGCACCATGCAGGACTAGCAGCTGCATGTCCAGCCAACACCAAGCAACATCGCCACAGACCGGGTAAAGTCACGCCCAGACCATATCATAAAACAATCTCACGCAACATGTTATCGACGGAGCTTCCCAAGGTTAATAGCCAGTAGACGTGCGTCAATTTTTGAACGTTAACCGAATGATATACAATTCTAGGAATGGCCTTACGAAAAGGAGACCCGCTACGCATGAGAGATAGGACACATGCAAAGTGAACAAAAATGCCAGTAAAACAGTGGAGAAACAGATTGACTCGGTTCTATTCAAAGCCTCCATATGTTGCAGCCATAGGTTGTCCAAGTTTCGTCCGCCTCCTCCCTCCTCCCGCCTCGTGTCTGCTAAGCATCTCTAGCCTACGTATCTTCTTTAGCTTTAACGAGCCTCGTTAAGATCGCAATAATATTCCACCCTCTAATTGCTCATTCCATTCAGCAGATAGGCGAGCATTGCTGTGCGGTGGGAGGGTTGTGTTGAGATTGGAGGCTCTGATAACCCCCCGTGCGTGCTGCACAAGTGGTGAAAGCCGTGCGCTACGTACTGGCTAATGATTGGCACGCTTGACAGTGATTGGCAGGGCTGCCATGACAACGCTACAACGACACCACGAAGACCAATAGAAAAGGGAAACAAAATGTTTCAATGCTACACTCACGGCGGATTTAGGGGGGAGATATTATGAGGCTGGTGTCATTAGGCGATAGCCATTGAATCATTCAATCTTTTTACTTACCGTGCTTTTCTTTTTCTCGATAACTTGTATTATCTCTCAGGTCATTTCCATGGTTTTCAGATCCCCTTTAGAGCTTTATCCCTCCCATTTCTTCCTGCCAAACTTCGCTGATCGCCCTCTGGTCTTGGCGAACGGCGCTCCCACCGCCAGGTCGCCAGAAGACTTGTCCATGTTTCAGCTACCGACACTCAACTTCTCCCCGGAGCAGGTGGCGAGCGTCTGTGAGACGTTGGAAGAGACCGGGGACATCGAACGGCTGGGCCGCTTTCTATGGTCCCTGCCCGTAGCGCCGGGAGCATGCGAGGCGATCAACAAACACGAGTCCATCCTTCGCGCCCGCGCTGTAGTGGCGTTCCACACTGGGAATTTCAGAGACCTCTACCACATCCTGGAGAATCACAAGTTCACCAAGGACTCTCACGGCAAATTGCAGGCCATGTGGCTGGAAGCTCACTACCAGGAGGCCGAGAAACTCCGCGGGCGTCCACTCGGTCCGGTCGATAAGTACAGGGTGCGGAAGAAGTTTCCGCTGCCTCGGACCATTTGGGACGGCGAGCAGAAGACGCATTGCTTCAAGGAGCGGACGCGGAGTCTGCTAAGGGAGTGGTACCTTCAGGACCCGTATCCGAACCCCAGCAAGAAAAGGGAACTGGCTCAAGCCACTGGACTCACTCCCACACAGGTCGGGAATTGGTTTAAAAACCGACGACAGCGAGACAGAGCCGCGGCAGCGAAAAACAGGTTGGTGCAGTAATTAATCTTTGCTCAGGCTTTACAAACGTTTTCTAATATCGTATATTTTCAAGGTGAAATTAGATTTTATCAATCGTCGTAATATAACTTATTGACAGTTGGAGTGTCGGGAAGCAAGCCTGCTCTTGCATGAATGAGGGAGAAGCAAGGCGACATTTTTGTTATGAAATAAGGAAGAACAACATAGTATCGGTTTATGTGTTAGGCTTAGGTTACTACTTAAGTGATTATTTAATATTGTCTTTTTACGTAAATACAATTATGTGTTATGAGAAAACATATTAAACAGTTTTCTAGGCTATCCATCTAGCTAGGCTAGGAATTAATTGTGAATTATGTTTTTATGATTAACCTATAATTGCAAACTGTTTATTGTACGATATGTACATGTACAATATTCATGAAAATAGTCATACAGAAATTATAATAAAATAAGGTTAACATTTGTAAAATATAAATGTGATTGTTTAAACCAGGGGCAGATTCACTAATCCCTATAAATACTTTTATATTTGTTATGATTTTGGTAAATATGAGTTTCTTTATTTGTGTCTTTAGGCTACCACATTAAAAATAAAAATGCAGTATGATATAAGTGCTATGCCCTTGTGTAGCCCAGGCCTATATGTTTTGTAGACTATACTATCTTTGTTAAAAAAATATCTGTAGGCTATTTGTGTAGGTTTACTAGTTGTCATGATATGATAGTTTACTACATTTAAATCAACAAACATGGATTTTTGAGATATCTTAATATTGTTTAGCAAATTAACACTATTACACTTTTATTTTAATTATAACAATTTTATAATAATTTCCAATACTCCATCTATCTTAGCTTATACTTGTCTATATTGTTGTCTATATGTTATGAAACAGGAAATTATAACATTGTTGATATTACCAGACTATATCCTATATATTACAATGTATAAAAACAGTTCCAAATATCAACCATATTCATTAAATAGATTGGTGTATCATTATTTTAAAAAATTGCAATTGATTGGAAAGCTACGCCACATATAGAAATAAGACATATTAATTATATTCTAATCTTTTTACTAAATGAATAGATATATTCCCCGAGCACCATCGTCCCGCTGTGATGGAGTTATTATCATGAGTGGATCAGAGACAAACATTTAGGGTGATTGGAGTAAGCTGGACCCTGACGTCACACCATTCATACACAGACCCATATTACACCAATCTGAAATATATCTCAGCAAAATACATTGCCTCATCGCTACATATCACTTTGATTTGTAGCCGAGCTATTTTTATTTACTATAAAAATAAATTGTTTACACGACAAGACGACTGAAGCCTTAAAATGGCGATGGTAACCGCGATTATTGGGACTTTTGACAAAAACGTCACATTGGTTCCACATTTGGTAGTCTAATAACGGTGCGCTGTGTGCCTTGAAAGCTGCTCCTGTCTGCCGGCTATTTAATAAAAGCATGGCTGGGGCCCGCTAGAGAAAGAAAGGCGAGTGTGAACCCTATTTTTTCAGGGGGACATTCTCAGGTCTAATTGCCATGTCTTTTTTCCCCTCCTCGTCCCCCACCCACCCCCTCCTCCTCTCCCCCCCCTTCAGGCTTCAACACCAAGCAATAGGACCAAACGGTATGCGGTCCCTTTCAGAGTCCGGTCTCACTCCGCATAGCTCGGCGGAGTCGCCCTCGACAGCCCCCAGTCCTACCAGCGTTTCCAGTATGACAGAGCGGGTGGACACAGGCACGTCCATTCTCTCCGTCACGTCCAGCGACTCGGAGTGCGATGTATGATAGCTACGGAGAGAAAAGAAAAAAACACAAACATAAACAGAAATATTTACAAGGAAATGGACCTGAGAGAGAGAGAAAAAAAAGACTTATGAAATATCGCGGATGAAAAAAGGACCGATTGAGTATAAATATAAATAAAAAAGAGATAAAAGCACGTCTTTTTTTAAAGCGCTTTCAAAGGACCCACGATTCCCCTTCATACCACCCCCCCCCACACACACACCACCCTACTACTAGCCTATATTTGCAGGATGGTTTTTTGTTTTTTAATCGGGGGGAAATTAACCTGAATTCAAGATTTTCCACGAGGAACACCGATCAGAGGGAATAAAACGCAGATCGTCCATCGCTTTTTTCCATCTCCGTTTTAAGACCAGCTATTATTATTGTGACGATTGTGACGATGCAGCCGCCATACGACAGACAAGATGCAATCCTTTTTTTTTTTTTTTACTTTATGTTCATCAGACAATCATTTAAGTCGTAAGCACCTTTTTCCTTTTTTTTATTTTTTATTTTTTAAAGAATACACCACTGCCTGTGTGGAGTTAACATGGTCGAAATGTGTTAGGGGTCGTTTATGACTGTATCAGATTATTGCTTTTATTTTCAAATTTTTATATTGAATTATGTATATCTGAAATAACGCGATAATTATCCCGGTCTGTAATATACATGTAGAAATGCTTGTACATAATTATTGCTCTCCCCGACTCATTCTGTTTTTTCTACCCGTCTCCTACTTTTCTTGACTTGGTGTTCCTACATAAAATAATTGTCAAAACGTACGGCGAATTGCTCTAGGCGTTTTTGTTGGTGGGGTTGTTTTGTTTCTATACTTAACGTGAAGGGAATTGTTGATGGGACAACTTACCAGTCACATTTATGCAAAAGAGGTTTAATATAAATAATGAAATATTGCTTCATGAATTCGTTCAAGTCGTAGCCTGTATATTTTGTTTTCCTTCAGGTTCGCTCACAGCGCTTATCTACATTAGGACTATTCAATGTTTCCTTATATTGCGTGGTTATTATGTTAATGTATACATTTCTAAAAATCAAATACAGTATACATTTTTTCTTACTCCCTTGCATTTAGTCTCTCTGTTTCAACACGCGCTCGATCCTATTACCAGCCTTTGCGGATAAGAACATTGATAAGTGGTCAAGCACATGTTCATATTGCTGCATTATTGGATTTCTAACCATAATAACCTCCTGGTCTTCGACGCTCACCGCTGCTTTATGTTTGTCCTAACCAATATGCAGGGATGAAAACGTGCTATATGCGCCTTCACGCACATACTGCACATTTTATGGCAAACGTCAACGTCATATTGCACTTAAAATTGTGAGTGCTGTTTCCTCTTTTGTTTACGGTTGCCAGTGAATACAGAAATTAAGTAAACGCGCCATTAAATGGGCTAATCACGAGGGGACTCCTCCCCTGTCCCAATCTCCCATTGTGGCCCACTGAAAAGAGCTTTTCTTCCTCAGAAGAGAACCATTCCCCCCAAAAGGCTTTCTCTCCAACAGCCTTTCCATCTAAATCCCCAACCAATTATGCTACAGACTATGGCCGATTTGCCAGGACACTGTTGCAGGAAGGATAGTTTTAGTGGTAACGTGGCGTTGGAAACGTTTCGTTGCTTGAAGTTCCCTGTAACTTAAAGTAAAAAGTGTTTTAGGTGACATATTAATTAGTCGTCCCATTTGATTTAGAAATTAGGCCAGGACATACTTCTTGATTTAGTATAATCATCGGGTCTCTTAAAAACGTTAGATGTGAGTGTGACGCGCAAATAGAAATGGACAATGCTGTCAATAGTGTGAAGCAGATCGAGTTTGGTCACGGCTGTTTACCGACAGTGGACTCGTAAAACTCTAACACTGCACCGCAACAAAATTATACTATATCAATCAAAATACAAATGTGTGAAAAATTATTCCCGAATAACAATTAGTAGGCCTATCCGATTATTATGCCATTATTTAACGTAACTGCAGTTGCCATATAGTCTTTGATAGGCTATTATCTCTCACAACAATGCAATAGCAAACATCTCGGCCTACTATGTGTGTTGTCTTTAAACTAAATGATTCCCAAATTGATATACTCCACAAAATACACAAACAGTCGTTTAAATAGCCTATTACTGCATGTGTCTACGAAGAACTTATTAACTTAATATGAGTGAAGCCACGATGCAAACAACCTCAAGAAAACAGCCATAGCTGAAACAAGCGATCTCCAAGTGTTGACACGAGCTAATTGGTAGAAGCAAATCTGTGTAAGACGATTCTGGGTCTTAAATCGGCCTGCTAGAGACAGATAGGGCCTATAGGGCCAGCACCGAGAACCAGGTGGAGAGAGAGAGCCATGGCACGGCCCCACCACCGGCCGGCCAGTCCCTGATCTATATCAACAACCTTATCCCAACACACACGCGCGGACACACACACACACACACACACACACACACACACACACACCATACTCGACAAGTTTTATTGGCTGCGACAAGTCCAGGCTATTATTGAGATTAAATTAATCGTAAACTGAAGAGCATTTTTATCGCTAAGTAGGACACGGGGATTAAAGATATCTAGAAGACGAAACGGCAGATAGTCAGTCATGAATATAAAACAAGGATTGAATGGACTGTTTGCCCGGTGTTCACACATGCGTCTATTAAAGCCCATCTTTGAAATAACTAGTAAATAGGAAGATAACTTATCCCGGTCGAGTAAAAAAATGAGTTTTTGACGGACTAATGGCAAATTAGGGCAACTACAACCAATTAACCTTTACAGTCTCATCTGCCTCTCATCAATGACGCATTATTATAAAACGAATACACATGAACCAGGTTTGAAATCTAACAAAGCCCATAGACAAATTAACGCGCCCTTGTAAATAGCAATTATTTCTTCCAGCTGTAAGCACGAAGAACAAGAACAGTTAGGCCCTATTTGTAAGTGCAGGAGGTATGTCTTTGCTATGGGGTCTCGGTGGGGGAGCATGTGTTCATGATCTGTCAACTCAAATATGGATCACAAGACAAAAGAATTTAGCAAGGAGCAATCTGTGTGTGTGCCCGCGCGCATGTGTGTGTGTAACTAACGTGAATACGAATGGAGAGTAACGTTTAATCTGAGACAAGTGTGACAACAATAGAGACTCATATGTTTTTTCTCTTCGTCAATTTCTCTGCTTGTTTCACCTCTCCATACTATTGAGTGTGTCAAACAAACATTATAAAGGATCAGTTGTTATGTGCCCATATCGTTTGCAGAGCTCAACAGGCACGGATTGGACACTGGAAGGGGAGAAACCCCTATTAGGCCATACTCTTTCTGCGAGAATCACTAGACTAGCCCAGATTTTTCTCGGATTTCCCCGGTTAACTGAGCACAACTTTTCTATTGGTGTGTATTCATGCAGCACTTAAAAGAGTACCAGTTTCCCCGTGACCCGGATTTAGCCCAGCCTCGACATTGCTGCCGTGTAAAGGGGTGGATGGGAAACAAGAGAAGGGCCTTTTTGGCTAAACGTCCTCTCTTTTCGTCTATGTGCCTATGGCACTTGGACGGTATATAGCAATAAGACATCGCAATCGCGTCTTTGTGTCACGATACTCGTTGTAAACATCCATGGGGAGCGAAGCGGGCGACATTATAATTTATGTTATTGCCCTACAAAATATTTGACAATGTCTCTATAAGCTGTATATTTATTTTACAACCGTGTTGCTGTGGGGGCTGTCGTCCGTTGAATGAATTGGTGTGCCGTGCAGAGCACACCTACCGCTTCGACAAACGCCCTGCCTGCGTTCACTAACCCCGTCTCTGTCCCTCTAACTTTCGCCATCTGGAATTCTGCCACTTTTGGTAGGCTATACACACTCGCGCTTTAAGACTATATAGCGCGGGATTTAACACGGTCATTCTAATAAATTGTAATTGTGGGGTCGCGGAAGGCTATGAGACACGATCAACGGTGTATAAGATTGTCGTTTGAACTTTCATCTGGAGGCGTAGAGGCACATGGATTGATGCCATCTCTCTTACTCTCTTTCTACATCTCTATATCACTGTCCACCCGCCGCCCCCTCTCTCTCACCCTCCTTATATGTTCTCCTATCTCTCTCATCCGTCAGGTCAGCGGTTGGGTGGGGGTGGCGGGTGGTTCAAAATGCTTTAATTCCTATTAGAGGGGATCGCCATTCCACAAGCATCATCTTTTTAAAACAAGCATAACATGTAAGCAACCCTTTAGCCATAGCTCAAGTGGACACGAACGCGCGGACATCCGCGCAAGCGCGCCCATGATAGCATAGAGTCGCGATCCGGAGGTTTAAGTTGGCGTTTGTCGGGGGGCCTGGGCTGTGATCTCTCGCCTCATGCACACCGAGTGGACAGCGCGCCGAGCAGCTTGAACAGAGCCCCAGCACCTGGGTTTTCTATAGTGTCTTTTCTCAGGCCCGTTTTTACGCGCCACCGTACTGATGTCCAAGTCGACGTATGTTGCGAAAATCACACTATAACATGCAGAAACCATACGCCGAATACACAGCGGACAAAACAGTAGGCCTATACCCTATGTCGGTGATTAAAATTTGAACTTAAATGTGTAAATTTGCCAGGAAATGCTACTGTATATACAAATGTTTAACTTGACAGATATTAATATAATAATAAAATAATTATTTATTGTCGTTGTACAGAGAACCATACAACGAAATTGGAGATTTTCCAACATAAGGTGCATTAACAGGACATACATACAGGACAAACATATAATTAATATAATTATGCCTAAAAAGGTGTAACACACGATACAATGTTGAGAATCAACCTCTAGTAATTGTAATAGAATCTAAAATCAGATATAGCCCCCGTTATTGTGTAAATATAAATTAAATAATTACAAATATAATCAACTCCCCAAATATATATGTGGATAACGGTAAAACGTGTTCAGCGTGGTGGAATTACATTTCATACTCGAGATCCTTATTTTTAATGAAATATGACGAAAACGTAAAACCAGACTCAATTAGGACGTACCCCGCGAAGGAGGTCACCCCCCCCCCCCCCCCACGGCCATCGAACAGGCCTCCGCGCCACCTACTGCCTCTCAGCCTAACAGCCATTAATCCATTTCCACACCGGCACATTTAGTATAATCTATGACGTTTCCTCGAAGACGCCAGTGGAGACGTGTTTATTAACAAGGGACTATTAAAACAGATGCTGCAGCAACGTGCAGTGCGTTTTGGTGACATGTCTCCTCTTTCTTGGTCTCTCCCCCCCCCCCATCCCCTTCCCTACTCCCCCCCCCCCCCCCCACACACACCCCCATCCTTCTTATTCTCTTTATGAATTGGGGATTGTTCCGAGGTCTCATAGTGAATGCTACGGTCCGGTCGCTATGCTCCCATTGATGCGGTTCATGCCTGCACTGGTATTGAAAGCACCGGATAACCCTGGCCACACACACCCAGCCCCGCTGCGCCCAGGCCGCGGAACAAGCGAGCGACTGCCCGTTAGCTCACAAATGCGCCACAGTCCCCTTGTCTGTCTTTCTTTGGGATTCAGGAAGATGACATGTCATTATCCTGTCCGTTTTGGACGGGGAATGGTTGTATAGGTTAATAAAGCAAATTAGCCGAATGACTCTAAAATGTCTTTTGTGATCATGACATTTTGTTTTCACGTCTGGCCTATAGGCCTAACATACCTGCATTACATTTGACATTAATCATTTGAATTATCCAAAATGCACTTCAGCTAATTATATAAAAACAATTTTGGTATAAAATAAGAAAAAGTTAAAAGGTGTTGCAAGCTGATTTATAAATGTTAAATTAGTAGCACCCAATAGGGCGAGTAATGAGTCACCCGAATAAGATTTAAAGAGAAAATGTAGTTCTATTAATATATGTTCTACTGACATTATGGTTACTACATAAAACAAAACACACATTTTTTTGACTGATTCAAATATATATATATATA
>JAODOY010000007.1:849137-859137 GCA_025399855.1 Forbesichthys papilliferus | reverse complement strand
ACTTTTTGCAGGAGTAACGAGGTTGCCTATTACACATCATCAGTAGTGAAACATGATTTACGTGATGCTTTCAACTCGAATTAGTTAGTGGCCTGTCTGAAAGCAGACACCTAACCCGTCTAACACCTGACTGCAGCCGTCTGCACAGCTCTCCACGTCAGCCTGGGCCATTTATACACTTCAACGTCTACCAACGGCTTCTGGAATGTTTGTAATACACTCATATAACCTAATATCACAGCAAAATAATACACAAATAACATAGTTGGGCCTGTGGTCAATTGTTTGATGAGTTAAATGCCTGCAACTTGAACTATGACCAGATCCATTGTTTACACGGAAGTTGTCCAAGACTAACTCAAATAGTAACTTAAATAATATCTAGATGGTTTATTGACGTTAGTGACAACTGCAAACCGTCTGTTTTGTGTTTTTTAGCAGCAATTTGAAAGTACAGCCCAAAAGACATATGCTATAACGTTGAATTAAACTTAGACTCCTACTTGTCTGTAATTTATCCCTAAATTACAGAGCTGAATAATTACGACAAACGTAGCTGAATCAAGGAGAATGAGGAGAAGAAGAAGAAGAAGAAGAAGAAGAAGAAGAAGAAGAAGAAGAAGACGAAGAAGAAGAAGAAGAAGAATTGGAAGAAGCGTATTTTCAGCTGGTACCTTTCCTTCGCCTCTGCCGCACGATCCCGCTGGCGTCGGTTTTTGAACCAGTTGCTGACTTGCGTGGTCGTGAGCCCCGTCGCCTCCGCCAGCTCCCTTTTCTCCCGCGGGGAAGGGTACGGGTTGTGAGTGTACCACTCCCGCAAAACGCTCCGGCTCTTCTCCTTGAAGCAGTAGCTGGTTTCCTCTCCGTCCCAGATGGAGCGGGGCAGCGGGAACTTTCTCCGTACGCGGTACTTCCCTACGGCGCCGAGCGGACGGCCTCGCAGCTTCTCCGCCTCGATGTAATGCGCCTTTAGCCACAGCTGTTGCAGCTTCGGATGGTTGTGCGGCGAGAACTGGTGGCTCTCCAGGATCTTGTACAGCTCTCGGAAATTCCCCCGGTGGAAAGCCACCACGGCCTTCGCCTTGAGGACGCTCTCGTTCTTGTGGAGGTGCTCGCATGCGGGCAGCGACCAGAGGAAGCGCCCCAGACGCTCGATGTTGCCGCCTTGCTGAAGGACCTCGCAGACGCATGCGACTTGCTCCTGCGTAAAACCGAACGTCGGGAGCATAGACATGACTCCGAAGTAAACCGATACAAACAGGTTATGTTATGCCTTAGACTTCCACCCGACTCCTCTTTCACGCGCACTAGGACAATCCTGGCTAGGCTAAGGCATCAAACCGAACGAATGCCCGACATAAGTCCATGGGTATAAAAAGCTCCCAAAAAGGGTAAAATTCAAAGCAGACGAGGGGTAATATCCAGTCGCGTAATGTGGAAAAACTCAAGCCCATTCAGCCACATAAAACGCCGGATGACATTCCTCATAAAGTTGGTGAGAAAGAGAGAAAGTTGTTAGTCCTTCCACTGCTCTCTTCCACCTTTTCTATACCGTTTCAACATACCCTACTCCCAGAGAGTAGGCTCGCTGGCTCGTTTTAATAATATTATTCTAAGCTGGCAAGAAAAGCGATTATATGAACTCTGATTGGTCGGTTATCTGACCCGGGGATGGTGAGGATAAGACAATAGTTTTAGTCAAATTATTTGCCATGGTTACGCTGTCACTCAAAGTAACCTGATACGCTTTGAGGTGGCTCCCTGACTAGGCAATCCGATTGTTCTCTTGCACAGAAACCCGCCCACCAGTACAACTATTGCTCCGGTTTTTCTTCTAAAACTGTTTTTTTTGTTCCTATTCCAATTCATTTTGACAGACACCTCCGGCAGCCAAACAAGGAAGAGCAACGGGGTCTAGAGGAGGAGGCACGCAGTGATTCCACAGTTAGGAGGAGTGATGGCGCTAGAGCGCAGTATGCGCCGGACGCGTGCGCGCACCGTTCACTCTGCTTCGCGCACTATACTCCAAAACACGTCTCACAGGGCCAGCGTCATGTGTCTTCTAAATATACTATGTTTTCTTCATTCATTAAAATAGTCGGTTATCTTAAACGTTCTTAAATCTTAATAAGTTGACTGGTCTTAGAATTAGGCCTGTGTTTTTTGTTTTTGTTTTATTGATATAATATCTGGATTTATAACCTCCAAAGAGAGTAGTTAATGGCTATTGCAACTATTATATAACTATAAGACTATATACCATAATATGCTTGCTGATTTAAGAAACAATACTCTCAAGTTATTCAATCCCTTAATATAATATATCTCTGATTCCGTAAGTGTAATTAAGATATTGTTAGTGTTTAGCAGCGGCTAAAATAACAATCATATTCATGCATGGTGTGTCAGTATGTAGAAAGTGGATTTATCGTGAATGTGCACGTGGCTAGCCGACATGAGGTGTGTGTTCAGGGTCGGAGAGGAGGGTAATAGGAGTACTTGAGGAACGAGAGATGAGCATAGCAGCTACAGCAGAGGAGAGAAACCGGCAATCGGTGAGCCAAATTATCTAGGCTATATTTTGAAAATGACAGTGACGCAACTACATGTTATTTGTCGCTGGTCATCATTATGTGCTCTTATGAGATCAGATTTCTTGAGCCGCCAGAATATAGCAGTTGATGAGGTCTTTCTTTCAGGGTGGACGCGCATGTCAGTTATTGACTATTGGACCAAAGTTTGACCATTGGTCTCCTTTTATCACCTCATTGGGAACATTTGATCTACAAACTGACAGATCGTTTTAACGGTGTCCTCCAGGAGATCGTGTTCACTGTACTTTTCCCTATAGCCTACAGACCTGTTTGAACAACGTTCATCACACAGCTTTCTGATCTTAGCCTATAACTAAAAAAAAGCATTTCGTTCACACCACATGAAAGCAAAACCAGATTACATCTCATGGGGAAATTGCAAAGCGCATGTTTGCATTGAACTACAGCTTGCAATAACACGCAGAAGATTGATTGAATTGTAATAATTGTTGATTTTTCTGTTGTTAGACTATGTGGATATTTTTTATTGGTATGATGCCTTCTGCGGTTTGGTGACCATAGGTTGTCGATAAATGGGTTAAGTATTCGGCACATAACGAATATTAGCAATTTACAGAGCTAAATCCCAGTTTCGTTGATTTAATCATTTACGTCCCGAATATCAATTCCAGTAGAATTTATATTCGAGTTTTCACTAATATTTTCCTTCCCACTTCAATATGTATTTAAAAACAATTTAGATCCAATTATGTGCGAGAAATGTCCACACAGGGAATTATTATTATTATTATTATTATTATTATTATTATTATTATTATTATTATTATTATGTTTTTGTTTTATTTTACATGCAATGAATGCTGACATGGATAAGTTATTTGTTACAGATTTCACCGTCCTGTTTGAAGCATATTAGTCTAACTGTTGTTCACCAGAGAGCAGCAGTCCTGCAAGAAGACCCCAATCTGTTTGTGTGCTGTGTTTTCCGTTTAATACACTGACTTGGGTGTCGCCTGAAGCACAGTTCTGAGAGGTATTATACAGCATTAGCTTGACTGATGTTTATCGCCAAGGGACCGAGGCTCGCCTGAAATGGATAGTGAGAGAAACAAGCGAGTGATTTACTGAAATCGTATCTATAACAGCGCGCACGCAAAGTCCACTTTTATAAACACCAAACACATATAACAGATAAAAAGTACACATAAACCTAATTAATAACAACCGCCTATAATTTTATAATACTTAAACGAATTGGCCTACTAATAAATAAATAATGTAATATAAAGAGGCTTAATTTAATCAAAAGTATTATACAACCCCCAATTTAAAATATTTGACAAACAATTGGCTTAACATTTTTCAGTTTGGTAGACCGGGCTGCAAACAGTATGTTTGTTAATTTAACATCACACACACACACACACACACACACACACACAAACACTATGCTGTATAGGCTACAGAGACCTCCCTCATATTGGTAATGTTAATCTTTTGGTTCACTGTCGCCTTTATACTCTAATATCATCCGTCTAAAACACACGACTGTGACTTTTTTTGTTTTTGTTTTGTGGGGCGGTAACGGTATACGTATTTGTGGGGTCGCTATCGAGGGTCAACTGCCGGGGCCACAGAGAAACTAAAATCCGTTGCCTGTGTGGATGGGGACCTAATTCTTTCCTTGCTGGCGAAGAGGGCGAATCACAGTCAGTCATACCTACAACCTCTAGCGCTAGTAAAACCCCGACCGGTTGGCTGTACGGGTCTGCGCGCTGGCCAAGGAAGGGCGAATGAGGGATCCAAGTCTCGCCCTTGACAGTGTTTGTATCCCCTGATCAGCTTGATCAGACCCAGAGAGCCCCCTGATTGGAGACCCCGCGTTCATGGCACTATCTGAAACCGTGATTATTACCGCGTCTCGGCGGCTGATGAATGCAGATCGCGTTTCCTTAATAGTCAACCCCCCTGTTTTCACAACCTCTCACCGCTCACACAGGCCCTTCTCCTTCGCGACCTCCATAATTCACCTGATTATTCCAAGATGTGTATTTATTTGTGTGATAGAGTCTTTTTGTGCCGGCATGTTTGTGCGCAGATGGTGAGTTGGTCAGATACTATAAAACAGTATTTAATCTCAGAACACATAAACCAGAGAGAGAGAGAGCGAGCGAGAGAGAGAGAGAGAGAGAGAGAGAGAGAGAGAGAGAGAGAGAGAATTAATGCCAGAACCTCTGCGTCTTTGCCGGTTAAAGGGATATGAATGGATGCCTATCCATTAATAATTGGCTGTTTACATCTTGTTACCCCAGAGGCCGGGCTGTGTGCCGAAGTGGTGTTTTGACTAAGCTAAACCGAACCGGGCGGAGAAGATGGGTGGGTGGGTTGGTGTGGTGTGGGGAGAGTAAAGCGGAATGAGAGGATCGTGTCTTCTTTTCCAGAGACAGCCCCCCATTTGTCCACTGGGAAGACGGGAACGCAAACTAAAAAATATATTGCTTTAGGTATTTGCTTTTGATAATAAAGTACTCGTTTATTGGGTTGGTAAGTTTCATATTTCAGCATAAAATAGTTCCGTTCTATGATGTCCTTTCGTGGACTGACAATGTTTAAACTCAAAAAGGTCTCCGATGCGCTCTGGTGGAACAAAGTAGCGCTCATGGCGCAGGTGGGCCTTGCTTGACGGCAACAAGTGCCTATGTGTGTGACGCTTGTGTGAGAGAGAGCAAGAGTATGCAGGCCTATTGCTACTTAGACTAATTCATTCGATCAATCACACCATTTGATTTCTGTTTATTTTCAGTAGTCGCACGGTCACTTCAGCCGCACACTGAGCCCTTTATGCCTTGCCAAGGAGGGTTTCGTAGTCATCACGACCGCAGCACGCACTCGCCTGTAATTTGGAGAGGATAGGGCCTGCTTTGCGCCTCTCTGAAATTTCACGGGTTGTAACCCATAAGGTCCCCCGTGGGAACAGCGCGTGTCGTAGTTGAAATCCCCTCAGATCTGCATTTCGTCAAACACGACAGCGCTCCGTTATGCAACCGCGTGACAACAGGTATACCTTGACTCACACGTTCAGTGGCGTTTTAAGCTTATGGACACTGATTCAGGTCAACGATCAGTTTAACAGAGTACAAACAGACTCCTGAGCCGAATTATGTATTATTATAATTATAAAAATTATTAGTATTATAATCCACAATTTGGCAAATACAGATATACAGGTATATTGTCCATATACAGTTTTTGTTAGCAGCATATACTATATCATATATCAGCTAATATTACATTTGTGCTTGAAGAGCCAGGAGTGTTTTTTTATTATTTAGAAGTTCATCTTGAAATAGGCTAAATATCCATGACGGATATGTTCAAGATGGCTTCCCTTAATGCTCTAAGAATTGTTATAGCCATCACCCAGGAATCAATACAAGTGCCACATTATTAGTGATCAAACTGGACACAAAGAAGAATGAGAAAGAACGAACAAGATGCGTATTCACACAAAACAGTCACTCAATCTCAAGACTACCACATGTGACGTTTCCAATACAAATCCACGTGGAAGGGGCAACCTGCTTCAACCAGCCTCATCAAAGTTATAGGGTCATAGGTTAAATGTCAGGGTAAAAACTATCTGTTGTTATTTTGTCAAAGTGCAGTGTGGTTAGTCCTGGCTTTGTCACACAGGTGCACAGATCAGAGTATACAATAGGAGGAAAGGAATCAGTAAAAGTAATACTTCTGGACTTATGAGGGTTAGATTCTGGCCGAGGTCAGTCAGGGAGTCATTTGGATGTGGCAACAGCTCCATAAAGTGGAAGATAAATCACCAGTGTTGAATAGTACCTTCAATGGAAAGAGATGAAATTTGTCTGCAGAGTTTGAACAAATAAATAATTTGAATTAAAAGGATGTGGACAGTGCCTGAAAGTTACATGAATCTACTGTAGCTGGACTCATTTTCTAAGATTCATCATGTACATTTTCACATCACAGTCTTACATAATTCAGAAGACAAAATAAGAAACTGCATGCATTTATCCAGTACAGAGTTGTATCAACTTGTTGAGTTACATGACAGTTCCATGACATGCTTGTGATCTGATAACTATACCAGTTTCATTCACCAATCCAATCATCCCATTTGGGTTTTTTTCAGCTCTGAGAATCTTGTTACTTAAGATCGTTTTTATAATGGACACTTGAATCTAAAACTGAAGCACTGTACTGTATAATGTTTCACATTTAGTGCTATTACCAACAGTAAATCAAGCTGGCAAAATAATGTTCTTTGACTTCCAACTTTACAGTAGATTAAAAAAAATGGTATTATCCCTAGTTAATTGTACTAGTTCCATTGAAAACATGTTTTATCAATTGACTTAACAATTTCAGTTCAAACATGTGATTTCCGTATCCTGTGTGAACATCAAGAAACATATACAGTATAGTATAATTTTACATACAAGCTCAGCTTTCTCCGTACAGCAAACTCTATAGCAAAACATAGTGTTTTTCCCAATATAAGATTCTTCTTCTTTTTTCTTTTTTTTTTAGACCACTGGACATTAAATCTCTGGAAATAATTTATTAAATGCGACTCAGTAATTAGCAATGTGCTAATGCTTGAATTTGTATCCATTCCATGCAGGCTTTTTACAACACTTGGTGGTTTCACTGGAAACACGTGGTTGACCTTGTGGCACCAGCCATATGGCCAGTAAATAGTTCCACGATAGAGTCAGCCGTCTTTGCAATACTGTACCAGAGAGAAACAAATTCTTCTTAATGATTTTTTATGGCATATTATTGATTGAAAAAGACACCAGCACTGTCCTTTGCTACATTATATTAGTGCATTTGTCTTTAAGCTATGTTACATTAGCTATTTAGTCTTGTCTAACCAACACTGTTATAAATACAGCATAAGTTGTAGATTACCTTTGATTTAATTCTGTCAATAATAAGTGTTCATTCTCTTACTTAGTGAGCTTACTATCATTCTCTTAAAAGTCTTTAAGAGACCTGAATAATGATTTGTTGACTTTCATCATTTGGATGGCTTCTCTTCCATTAAACAAAGCCATCTGCAAAACCTTTTGATTCTATTCCATTTACCCCTGTGATGTTTTGTATTCATGAATTTTAGATAGAGTTTGCTTTGTAAATAGAAGTGAGACCTAGTATATCACTTTTGAGTTTTTATATGGAAGAATTACATCTCACAATTGATTTAATTTTATTTTGCCTTTGGTATATTATACCTCTAAGCGCTTTGTTCAGGAAGCTTACAATTATAATCAATTCAAGTGTATGGTGACCACAGCTACTTGAATGGAGGGAGGCAATTAGGCTGGGGATGCATCATTACATCACAACATATAGTTACATTGTATAAAATTACAATTATAAACCCATAGAAACATATATTCTTTCCTAAATTCAAAATATGGTACTTGAAACTAGTGATCGGCAATGTTTAGGAAAAAATAAATAATACATTTCTGTTACTTTGATATTTGTAATGCTATCCACTACAGTTTAAAGTATGCACTATTGCTATATAAATGGCATACTGTACACTGTAAAAGAAGCGAAGGGTACCCATGCGGTACCATATAAAGTGAAGCTCCTGCATTCTTATTAAGAGGCTTCATAAGGTACAATTACAACTGGGTATAAGCAGTGTTAGGAAGTTACTCAGGAATACTAGTTACTCATTACTCAGTTAAAAAATACTTATATTTCTTTACTTATTACTGGGTATTAAAAGTAAATAGTTACGTTACTAGTTACATTACTACATTACTTTCATAATCATTACCCTGCCTCGCCCCTTCCGAAATATGACAACCTGTGTAGCCAGCTCATTTAATCCTCTTTATTGAAACAATAATAAACCTTAGGAGTCAACAACCAGCCAAAGTGAAAACATTGCAGCCTCTCAAACCCGTTGATTGGACAGGTTGGTTCAATTAGCCTACCCTATGTTTCTTAGGACCAGATATCTCGTTCTGGTAACGCAGTAACTATTAGTTACTTGGATTAGTATTTGTACTATTATTACTGTTTTGGAAATAGTAATTCGTTACACTAGTAATTACTAGTAACCTGTTCCTGCCCACTGGGTATAAGGTACCATTACCATTAAATTGACATATACATTTGGACCTGGTGTACTTTATTAAATGTAGTCTGTCAGTTTGAGGTCCCAAGTCATAATTCAATTCGTTCCAGTGCTTTCTTTAATTGTCAACCTGTACGACAGTTTATATGACCAATGCTTATACCTCAACACTTTCTCTCCCGCCCTGCAAACTGCCATCACCCTTCAACTATGTCATACATGGGCTCAGCGTATACCCTCAGATCCAGATGGTCCAGGTTATAAAGACTCCTGAGCACACAGTTAAGAATCAATAGGAACATTTCTGGAGGGTCTGATACTGATATACTCTATGAATCAGTGTAAAACCAAGCTGTATCTTACCCAGTTTGCAGGGCATGCCTAGTAAACACGCACGTTGTATAGCGTAATGAGGGATCACATAGGCAGAAAGAGGGGGTATTACTGCAATTGCTGCCCAATTGCAGTAATACCTACGGCAGGCCACCCACACATGCGCTTAGAGACAAGTGATAGATTGCTACACATGTCCATTCCACAGTGACTAGTTCTGATATTGGCACAGCAGGCAACATCGCTGCAGTTCTCTCTGGCAACCAGACGTCTTAAAGGGAAGGATTTTATGAGACCACGGGAACCGTAATATATTTGGAAATCTTTAAACAGGCCACCCCAGAATGTAAACATATCATAAAATGTGACTCTCATTTCATATTTCTGGATGTAATTAAGCAGTTGTTAGTCATTAGTATCTGCCTGATCCAATTTGAATACATTTACACTCCAGAGCAATATTTAACAATTATTGAACAGTTGCTTGGCCTCGCATAAAAAAAAAAGTCGCTTTTCGCAAAAGTCGCCAATAAATGATACTGATACTTTTTATCATTCTAACCATTTTCATTTAAGGGAGAAAGCTTTTAGCGGCACACACGCACACATGACAGCCAATTTTACGTCATGTCCTTCAACGTGTTTTCACATAGTAATACATGATAATCGGTTGTGCTGCAATCGCTCCTCTGCCTGACAGTATAACAGCTGGCTAAGCCAGTCCCACTGTCAGAGTCAGAGCAGCCAGTCTAATGACCATCTAATTTCATAAAGAGCCTTTGTGTCCGTCTGCACAGGAGCTGCTCGGTGCAGATAGCAGTTATTTATCATCAGCACGGATTGGAAACAGGCCTTTAATAAATGGCACATTTGCTTCCTGTCCGTCTGTCTTGGAGGAATGGCAGAATGTGTTTCCGCGTGTGTGGTGTGTGTGTGTGTGTGTGTGTGTGGGGGGGGGGGGGGGGGGGGGGGGTTGTTT
>JAODOY010000007.1:838835-849037 GCA_025399855.1 Forbesichthys papilliferus | reverse complement strand
ATATACAAACACACACACATATACAAACACACACACACACATATACACACACACATACACATATATACACACACACAAATCCATATATACATACACACATATACACACACACACATACATACACACATATACACACACACCCATATATACATACACACACACACATATATACAAACACACACACATATACAAACACACACACACACATATACACACACACATACACATATATACACACACACACATCCATATATACATACACACATATACACACACACACACATCCATTTATACATACACACATACACACACACACACACATATACACACCCACACACACACACACACACATATACACACCCACACACACACACACAACTACCCATATACAAACACACACACATATACACACAAACACCCATATATACAAACACACACACATATACACACAAAGACCCATATATACAAACACACACACACACACACAAACACCCATATATACAAACACACACACACACACACCCATATATACAAACACACACACACACACACCCATATATACAAACACACACACACACACAAACACCCATATATACAAACACACACACACACACAAACACCCATATATACAAACACACACACACACACACACAAACACCCATATATACACACACACACACACACACACACAAACACCCATATATACACACACACATACACATATATACACACACACATACACATATATACACACACACACACACATCCATATATACACACACACATCCATATATACACACACACACATACACACACACACATATATTAAAGCGCACATGCTCTGGTTTCCCTGCTTCTAGCCAAGCATCCTGTGTTCTCACACCGGTGGAGTCTTGCTGCTTGACAGGCTGGTCTTTGGTGCCTCACAAATAGGATGCTGTTGTTAGCTTAATTTGCGCTAATGCCTTCTCAGAGTGGCAAGCTGTCAACAGAGAAACATTAACTGGATGGCTCGGAGGACCGCTCTGCCACACCAGCCTTCACTGTATATCTAACAAGGCTTTCGGTAAAAACATAAAAAGCCTCCATTTATTTACTCCTCTATCATCCAGTGTTTTTTATTTTTGACCAGGCAGGCAAAGGGGAGAGTTTCTACTTATATAAAAATCCAAACAGAGCTTTGAGGTGGATAGGATGTGAGGGGCAATTTGCTGAACGTTCCACCTGAGATTTATTCTGTCTCACTTCCAGATGGGAAAATTGTTATTTCATGTTTTATATTTTCCTTCTTTGGATGTTAATAGTTTTATAGAAATACTTAGCCAGTATATTCCTTGTGTCATACATTTTCTCTCCCTCTGATATTTTCTTTCTGTCCTGTCTATTGTGTGTTTGTTTAGTATGTATGCCTTTACTGTTAATCACACAGCCCCAAGTTGGTTGGTATCCTGAAGCAATGTTTCATAATGTTTTTTGTTAAAGTCACTATGTTTATGTCTGGCATACAGTTGTGTATGCATGTGCGTTACCATTGTCTTTTGGTTTTCTCATGTTTCCATCTTGTCACAGAACAGTATGAGAAATCAGTCGCTGGACCCATCTTTAATTGTTTTCCCTTCACGTTAAAATGGCCTATTAGTTCAGCGATATTAGGTTTAATCTGCTCTGTCCATCTCGGTTTCACACTCGCTGGCTTGACGAGAAGCTACATTTAGCCGTAATCATAACAGCTCCGTCTGAGAATCAATCTCATGTTGCTGCAATCACTTCTGACCGCAGCGACATTGAAGTAACATATCTTTATGCTGTGTGTGTGTGTGTGTGGGTGTGTGCGTGTGTACAGTTTTACCGTACACATCTTTTCAAAATATTTGTGTCTGTGTGCTTTCCATATCATTGTGCACATGTGGGGTTACGTGCATGTGAGGCAGAATACAAGAGCAACTATTAAGAGCTTGTGTGCACGCATGTGATTGTTCGTGCATGTGTATGTCTCTGGGAGTGTGTGTGTGTGTGTGTGCGTGTGTGCGTGCGTGGGCATGTGCACGTGTGACTAAATGAAAGGCAGTGAGTGGAGCAGAACTGAACTCAGGGCAGCTTTCTGGTCGTAATCAGGTTACATGATTAATGAGGGGGGGAAATGGGCTCGTGTTGTATTAAGAAAATGTGTGTTTGAACCCAAAGCGGCGGGTATCAGCAGCCTAATGCATCAGCCATCGACTGGACACCTGAGCTCCACGCTGCACGTTAGCATGCCGCCCAGGGGACAGACTCCACATCGATCCCTTCCTGAGACCTCTCTCCTTCACCTCCTTCCTGTTTTCAGTATGTTCTTTCTTTCTTTCCTTCTTCTCCGCGCACTCCTTCGGCTTTCATCGTCGCCCGTCTTCCTTGCTCCGTTGAGTTTCGGTTGAGCGCTTCTTCTGCTTGTCAGCTCCTCCGCGTCACCCCGTCTTTTATCGCCCACTCGCTTTCTCGCTCTCCTAGTGTTCTTTAACAACACTGAAGCTTAGGTGCACTGTAACCCCCCCTTACTGTAAGTTAAAAGTAAAAAAAACAACAGTTGTACCCATAGAGAAACACATAATGGGTACGTATGTCAATGTATACAAATGTACATACTTTGCTCACCCCCCAACCTCCAAGTGAAATGAGCTTATATGACTAATATTTAGTAGAATAAAATATAGTGCTGTATAATGAATAAATAAATGACTTTTGGTCAAAATAAAGTAAGACTCCCTCTGATATACAGTAACTGAAGTTAGTATTGGAGTTTGCAGTGCGTGTTTACAAGTTGAACAATAGTGCCAGTGTATTCTCCGCCTGGTTATATCCTGTGTGATTCAATGTTTCTGGCAGACAAATGATGGCCAACACTCAACCCCTGCAACCCAAATACGGAATGGTCATTAAATCTATGTGACTGGCTGCACCATGAGGTTGTCTGATACATTAGCCATTGCTGCCTCATCCAATAAAGGCCACAGCTTCTGTGTGAGCCACACTGTAGAAACACTACTTGTACAATCAGTGCGTCCCTATAGTGTTAATTTCCCTGAACTTTGTCCAAACATAACAGTGATTTTTCCCAGTCACAGGTCTTACGTGAGCAAGTAACACCTTGAGTGTCATATCTATGTCATATTCTGGCCCTACGAAGGGAAAAGTCTGCTGTATTAGTGTTGGACAGGGGTTGGACAGCCGTCTGTGGGTGTCTCAAGGTGACGGCCTCTTTGGAGTAGGGAATAGGAATAGCATTCACTAAACTTGTTCGACTTGTTGGATTTAAACGCAACTATTCATCAAGAGGTTTGCTCATAACTTTGGTCATCTAATTTCCTCAAACATAAAACTAAAATACTGTTGACAGACAGACAGTATTGTTAAATATAAATCAATCCCAGCTTGCTGTGGAAAAATACATTTATTATATGGGGAAACCATAGGGTCAATGGTAGAGTTTCCCAATTAATCCTATAGCCCTAAAGCTAACCCCACTGTTGATATTATTCAGTAAAAGGCTACATGCAGAAACAGAACACAAACATATACATAAACAGTTGCTACACAGTAGCATGAAGAATGGCTTAAGACCAAACATAATGGTTATTAATAAAAATAACAAAGACACTTGCTCAGAAGGTAAAATCATCAATATATGCCTTTGTCTTTTTTGTGGGGTGTTGAACTGATTATCCATAACTCTTTTATCCAAAAGAGTTATGGATAATCAGCGCTCCGATCTATGTTTGGGTTCCTCAACTGAACCATCATCTGCAATGAGAGAGTTTACGTTGAGAAGTTCAGTTACTGAAAAGGAGAAGTTTAAGATGTTCATTAACATCAAAATAACCCCTGGCACAGAGAATCAAAGCAATAACATGGAATGGATAGATAAATAAATAGATGGCTGAAATAAGGTTCATGCACTCAAATCAGAGCGTGGGGGAAACTGCCCAAAGCCCTTAAGACATGGAAACAAACCTGTTCTATGCTGCACAGACAAATGATTAGACCATCATGTCATTCACAAAGATTGTTACATCCTGATTTATACATGCTTGTGCACAAATAGTATACACACAGACACATGCATTTAAAAACAACCTACACACACACACACACACACGTGCACGTGCACACCCGCCGTGAATTCATGAAGACAGCAAAGGGAGGGAAAGAAAAATGTGTTTTGAAAGTATTACCAGTTATTTTTTCATATTTCCCCCCCTGCTGTTAAAATTCTCTCCCTGTCAAACAAATCAAAATGCCAAGAGCAAACCAAGGCTGAGGCTCAGATTTTCCACTGTCAGGTTCACAAAAAGCCTCTGTGACAAAAGGAGATGCACGTGCACGTGCGTGCGTGAAATATGTATTTTTTAATTTGAATAACTATTGCATGAAAAACAACAATTTCTAATAAAACAAATGATCATGAATTGTATAATAAAATAATGAATCTAAACACTAAATATCATTTTTAGCCCAGTAAATCCAACGTCTGATATGTTGTGAGTGCTTTTATTACAGTGCAGTATATGGACGGACTAAAGTTTATATTTCATGACAACTGATGTGTATCACACACATACACTGAAATACTGGCATATTTACTTCACTTTCGGTCAACTTGGAGTCTAAACTCACACCTGAATATAGCATAGCATGTGCTTTTAAGTTAGCATTGCAACTTAACTGCGCCCCCATTGCGCCTTGTCCAAACGCACATTGTATCGGTCACCCCTTTCAAACCCATCGCGTGACTAATGCTAAGCTCCCTGCATCACAACACATTTCAGACGCTTTCCTCCGCTAGCATCGTGCCAGACGGGAATCACATCCCAAAAAAACTCAGATGATGACGCAATTGTCAGCCTCGTCTCCCAAACAGGATGGCCGCTGGTTCCGCTGCCTTCTGGTAACATATACCCCTCCCCCACGCGCGCCTTCCCAAGCGTCATCCGTCACCGATGAGGGTCAGGGGTCGGGCGATTCATCAAAACAGTTTGTGCAGTGTGAGATACACAGAGAAGCCTCTCAGCATTAGCTGTGGTCCGCTGTGTTTATGGCTGTCTACATTAAGAGCCATCCCATCATCACCGTAGGCCGGCCGGCTTGGTGTGAACTCATCAACCATTCCAATGAGCTGACTGGAGGCCTCTAACACACACAGATCTCCCTTTCTACCCCTCCTCTGACCAGCAGAGATGGTGGAAAGTAACCATTAGAACCCTTCTGGATATGTGTGGTTAACAGATTTGAGTGATAATAATATTTATTTATGTCGACGTGCAGTATGAAATTTTGGTGTCCTTTGATTTTTTCCCCCCAGTTTTGGCTTTAATATTATTTTCCATTTAGCTGTCATATCTTACAGTATATCCACAGCATATATTTAGGAAGCCTCCTGCCACACCTAGAGGTAAATTGTAAGAGGTAGAGGTGTGGAGTCAGAATGAACAAAACTTTATCAGATTGATGCAACCGCATGGCAAAAGGGGCATGTCATTGGTAAAGATCATATATTGCACTTGTATTGCCTCTGCCTGAGTTCAAAATGTCTGTGTGCAAAGCTCTGTGCTGGTTGTACTGCACAACAGATTCATTTCACAGAGGTGGTAAAGAATCCATTGCATAACGTCTTTGTAGCTCAGATGTCTAGAACTTCTAGATCTGGATATTTTCTCGCTGATGTGCTGCACCTTCTTCCATTCATGTTGAGTAACAGCTTCCTCTGTAGTAAATTGTATTCATTATGTCCCCGTTAGCATAAAACACCGGCACACACTTGTTGCAACTCAATCACCATGCAAAATGTGGGCACAAATGTGTTCTACTAGCGTATAGCTCATTTGCAAAAGACGCTGTACAGGCTAGCCTATGCTGTAGGCCGTGCCTAAGCTAGGTCAGTGCCAAGTGGAGTGCGATCCCTGCAGTACCGTCAGTGTTTGACATGTCTTGATTTCCAGAGAGCACCTTAATAGTAAGTAGTCAGTAGTACTAAGTAGTACTAAGTAAGTAGTAGTCTTAGTAGTCGTAGTAATTCACTGCGTTATTTTGGCTCGCATGATCGCTATTTTGATGGAGCAAATAGGACTCAGTGAAACATTGTAAGTGTCTCTGTGAACAGCTTGGGTGAAGCTAAATCTTCTTCACTTCCTGCTCACTTGAGCAGAGTGAGAACCTCTCACTTGGACAAAATGGATTCCACATATCTCCCTGTCCATCTCCGCGGATCACGCCGGCTACATTAGCCAGTGTTTGGACATCTGTGGGGGTTTGCGATTCGTCGTTGAGGCCTGTCAACGTGGGGCTTTGGTAAATCGAGAGATTATCCAAACAGTGGGATGCTAGCTAATAAAAACAAGCCCCTTGTTCGCTGCATTAGCGCTGCATTAGTGCCGAGGACGCTCGTGCTGAGCACCAAGCTTCAGACTGATGCACAGTCAGAGGATAAATTATTAGTGATTTATTACACAATGCATTTATTACATTAGAGGCTGGGCTGTTTCCTCATTTGCGGGAGAAGTTTACTTTGCAGGCGTGAAGGTAATACAGCACTATGTTTAAATGTCAGCTCTCTGTGAATACGTACTGTACCTGCCCTGCCCGTGCCTCTGGCAAGTAGCTACTGAGATTGACACGCTGGGATAGCCAGTAAAAGTTGAATGCACATGATTTGTACAAACATGAAAATACAGAACAGGCCTACAGGGAACACACAAAGTTGTGAGGAAATGTGATAAATCATGATGATTGCATCTGTTTCATTCTAAACTTCTACCATCTCAGAAAAGTATGTTTTTAACTCATTCTGTTTTTACTGGTGAATGTAAAAAATAAAATTTTATATGTACATTTCAAACCTAATCTCTTATACTGTATTTTATACTAGTGTTTGCTGTACGGTGTAAATATATTATAAGCTTGATGATTTGTGACAGCTCTACTAATGGTATACTTTTGTAATCCTTAAATGTCAATTGGTGTTCACTTATCTGTATTTAATTATACTACATTTAAATATCCATCCCTCGCTCTATGATAGGATCAGCTCTTACTGAAGAGAGTGATGGTATTGATATAATGGTGTTATACTTCATTTTTACACAAAAATGTGGTATTATGTTTACTAAGGATGTTTCAGGACAAAAAGTGTGTATATTCTGTCCGTTAAATTAATGAAAAGTAGCACACCCAAATTATAATACAATATAATTTGTAATAATAAAAGATACATTTCCTCTCTAAGATTCTATTTATTTATTTTTTTTATCGTCATCTTATTTTTATTCTTATTATTATTATTAATAATAAGTAATTTGCATGCAATGTTTTAAAATCAAATCAAATCAAATCAAGACCCAGGTATACGTTTGTAAGTAAGAATTATGCAACTGCTGCCTGTGTTGCAAAATATAACCATTCACATTTCCCAGTGGGAATATTTACAAGCGCAGAGAATGACAGTGGACATGATGTAAATTCTCCCTTCCAAAGATCCAGACGGCGTCATTTAAAAAGTGTATGCAAGCCGCGGTGTATTCAGACATACAGTGGGTACATTATTAACAACGCCTGTTCCACAGTACACACCATGGTCATTGGGCATGAATGTCCATTTCTGCCCACGACATTCACTAACTCCTAAATATGACAGACACTTTTCTCTTTCTTTTTATTTTATTTTCTCTCCAGGCATGGAAAATGAAATCATCTAATTTCCTTGGGATAGCCTGAGCTTTTTTTGTGAGGTTTCTCAGGGTGAATTAAGTGGAATGTTTCACTACATTAAATCATTTATTTACACAGTAAAATTCCCCATTTTCCAGCAGTGCCTGAACGCACTGTAATCCATTTATACAGTGGGTTAGTATACAGCCAAGGGGTTAAGGGCTTAATATTAAGCCATTAAATTAGATTTTAGCTTTGCTTCATGTGTTTTTCTAACTACATACAGTACAATCCATAATCCTTATTACATTTAAATGTTGGAATAAAATGATGTCAATATTTTCATTTAGATTTATTTATTCAATTTTCGGGAATAAAAAAAAAGGAAGTTAAAATGTGATATTAGGTGTCGTTCTTTTAATTTCTATGTATCCATTTAGTAATCAGTAATGTGTCATTATTACAGTATTTCATATGTATAGTCAAAATCATGCAATATAACGAAACAATGTAAATTTCTTTAAATTTCAGATTTTACATTTCTCATTTCTGTATATTTAACTAGCTAAGTTTGAAAAAGGATATAATTCAATTAGTTACATTATTTTGAGATGTGACTATACTGTATAATACACCTGCATTGCATACATTTATAATTATCTTAATAAGGAGGCCTTGTTTAGTTTAAATTCCTTTGTGAATAATATCAGCTTCGACTCTGAATCCACTGTGGCAGAGATGGTAATGCAAATAACTGTTAGTGAGATGGTGTAATGGAATTAGGGGACATTTGCAGGTCTCTGAGGCAGCAAGGACACTGCTGGCAATAACGCTCAGAGATAGGAAATGTGTCTTTTATTAAAAATTGCTTTGGTGACTGGGGGTAAATTCATTATCCTAGTCTATTAGACCCACAGACTGGGAATGAGCTATAAGGAAGTACCCACAAATGCTTCAGGCAACGCTATCTGTGTGTGCGTGCGTGTGTGTGTGTGTGCGCGTGTGCGTGAGCGCATGTGTGTGTGCGTGTGTGTGCGTGAGCGCATGTGTGTGTTTGTGTGTGTGTGTGTACGTGTGTGTGTGCGTGTGCGCGTGTGCGTGTGTGTGCGTGAGCGCATGTGTGTGTTTGTGTGTGTGTGTGTACGTGTGTGTGTGCGCGTGAGCGCATGTGTGTGTGTGCGAGAGCGAGAGCGCATGTGTGTGTGCATGCCAGCAAACAACTGATATTCACTCTAGATTGATGATATCAGTTACCCTGCTGCAATGTGCCTTTGAATATCTACTGCAGTGTGAAATCTGATTTTACCGCGAATGCGGTGAAATCATTTATATTATCAACATTATCCTAATTTTAACACCTGAGCCAGCGTCATAAGTCAGGAAGCACAGTGTAACATCATTGAGTGCACCTATATTGCAAAGTCATTAGGAAAGGCCCTGGTTCCCTTTACAGTAAATACGTTTTTCTGCTGATGCTACCATTCTTGAGTGTTCAGCCATTACAACACATGTGTACACATGCATTCGTATATTGTCCCCAGCGTGTACCATAGGGGTCGTGGCCCTCAAACGCACTCACCCACGCGCGTGCGCGGGCACACACAGCCGACCACCATATTTCACAATTGTCGTTTATGTCAGGGGAATCATCCTCCTTGACTTATCCGCTCCATCCTGGACATATAGAGAGGCCGCTGTATCCACTCATCTCCGACCACTCTACGCAGCTCTCTCTCTGTCTCTCTGTCTCGCTTCATCAACCTGAGTCTACTTGCAGACCCTGGTAATCCCTCATAAGGCATCCCTGGGTCGGTCAGACCCAAGCAACTCAGTGTGGAGCGTCGGGGAGCCTGGTGATCAGTCAGGTTGATGGATACACTCGTCCTAGGGAGATTTCCTCCATAGTGAACGCTGGCCGGAATGTTTCCACTGGTGCAAACACCTTTTTCTTCTTTTTTAAATTCTTTTCTTTTATTCCAAGACAAAAAATATTTAGCTTTCCAACTTGTTTTTGTCATGGAGGTCAGTGCCATTCATGTAAATAAGAAAGTGTATGAATTTGATATTTAAAAGCAAGTGTGGCTGTTTATTATCATATTATCACTATTAATATATTTAAAAGCTTAACACATTAATAAAAAGCCATTGTAAACTTATGGTAGTTTATAATTTTTATATTTTCTTTGTTCTTAACATCTGATCTTCCTTATTAAGACAGCTTGATGTTTGAAAGTGACAATGTTGCAGAAACCCTTAAAAGGTTTGTTTGGTTTGAGCCCGACACAGATTGTACAGGAACCACTCAACCATTCAGCTACTCTTTAAGCACGCAACCAAGCCTTATCTCTCTCTAGGTCAACGCCAACGGCAGCACCTGATACACACCGGCCATGTATTAACACGCTTCGTTTAACCTCGTCAAAACAGACACTCCCTTTTAAGGTGACAGACAGCGCTGCATGTGGACAATGGAGGCGAATACTTTGTCGGTATGGTTGTATCACAGCAGGCAGAGGGTGGGGAAG
>JAODOY010000007.1:826124-833624 GCA_025399855.1 Forbesichthys papilliferus | reverse complement strand
TATAGATTTTATTTATCTAAGGTAGATTGACGTCGGGGAAAGCAATGCCCAAATCAATAAACAATAAAAATAACCCGAACTAACTTTCCTAACCGCAAACGAATGAGAAATAAAAGACAAGTTTTTTACCTGACTCACTGTTCTCTACCCCTCCTCCTTGAGCTCCAAAGGGGTTCACATTGCTATACAGAGGCATTTCAGACATCAACATTGAACTGGGCCAGACATTTTTTGGGGTTCTCGGGAGGCCACAAGGTCTGTTCTTCTTCTTCTGATGAGGAGTGTCAGGTTTGGCCTATTTTTAGCTGTAATGAGATATTACGTCTTAAAATTCTTTACCAATATAAACAGTAAATCTCTTTAAGATTTCGATGTTTTATTCTGTAAAACATTCTAGTTGATTATTTTAGAAGTTTAAAATCTGCACAAATAAAATAATATGCACATATAAAGGCAAATATGCATTTATTGTTTGAGCATTTACTTTTATAAAAAATAATATCAGTCAACAGCTGAAATTAATTTATTGCACGCTCAGCTGGATGTCGGCATCTGGACTATGTCCACCTAAAATTAGCTGAACTTGTGGTACTTCTTCTGCAATTGACCCAGACACCTGCTCCACAGCTTATAATGTGTGTTGTTGGCAGGGCAAGGCACACAATATATTAAGTGGGAGGGTCATTAATCATTAGTGCTCTGGACATTGTTGTTGAAACCATGACAGTGTGTGTTACTAACCTTTATTTCTCTGGTGCTCAGTCAGGAGGCTAATGCACCAGTGAGTGAATACAAGCGTGTTCGCAGTATGATCACTTAGACATTACATGTTATTTACTTTAAATTTGCATTTTTATATTTCTATGTATGCTCAAGTCTTAGTCGTCATTTTTATTATGTGTTTTTGTATTGGTAATGTGAGATGTCCTTGAGTGTCATTAAAGGCATCCGCAAATAAAATGTATTATTATTATTACTCTATTTGAGAGCATTATATGAAGTCGGCAGTTTTGTTTAATCTGATTCCAAACGTCCAAAATGGAAATTCTTATTTTTTTGAGATTCCATAAACGTGGTTTAGGCATCAGATTAATTAATGAAAGAAAAATAAAACTACACGTATTTATACATTTGCTAATCTAACAGTGTCTATTATCATTAAAAATCTAGTAATAAATGCATTTTGTAGTTATTTGTAATGCAGTAACTTATTTTGCACATTTACACAACACATTTTTCGATTTTCTTAAGCCACAACATTTTCATATAAAGGTTTCCACTAACCTATTGACAGCTCCTCTAGTCTGGCTAATATGATGACAAGTTTTGCATGAAACAGACTGCGTGCGTGCATACGTGCGTGCGTGCGTGCATACGTGCGTGCGTGCGTGCGTACGTGCGTGCGTACGTGCGTGCGTACGTACATGCGTGCGTGCGTGTGAGCATTGAGCAAAAGCTGCTGCAATGCAACCAAACACCAGCTCTTTGTCTGAGAAACAGTTTGCCACATACTGCCAACCACAACACCATCTGCTTTTCTGTTGATATTTATTTAAATAATTTGCATTCTTTGAAATAATTTAATACAATCAGAATTTTTTATGTGTGATTATTAATATGCATACTTAATAAAAAATAACAAAGACATAAAAAAAGTATTCATATAAAGTCAATTGGGCGTACAGTGAGCCTAGATGTGGTCAACAATAAAGTTTACAGGTTTAATGAGCTACAGAGTTCATGGGTTTCTTCCAGTCAAAAAAAAAAGCAAAATGAAGGGCAAAACCTCTCGTTTGATATTGTTTTTAAAAAATCTAATACGAAATGTAATACAATAATCCTCCATACATTCTATATCACACAATATATCTGTAAATGGACTTTACAACTATTTCTTTCATTGTATTTGTATTTGTGTATTTGTGTTTTAAGTAACACTGTGCGTCTCTGTAAGGTCTCTTTCTGTGTGTGTGTGTGTGTGTGTGTGTGCGCGCGCACGAGTGCATAGTCCCTCCAGAGACATGATAATTGTTTGTTGTGATATCGTAATGAAGCCCTCAGGCCCTCTTAAACTAATCAGTTTACTCTCTCTTCCCCAAGATGGATCAGTTGTCGGTACAGTCAGTTTGGTACAGGGCAGAGCAGCAGCATCTGCAGCAGGCAGACGGTCTTTCTCCTTGGCCCGCGCCTCGAGTCAAGGGAGTGCACACATTCCCTGCCGCTAGCTGCCGTTAGCATGCTAACATGTCTCCCGTTCCCAAGGCCATCTGTTGCTTTGTGTCGACGCAGATATATGTCGACAATGTTTCATGGTGACATTTTAAATGGCAGGTTACCATTTTTTCCAGAATTGTTGATAACATTTTGTTGGTCAGGTAATTGCTGATTCAATTGATGTGACTTTTTTCCAATTTATTTATTAATTTAAGATACCTATACTATTTCAGTATACAGTACAATGCCTTTGATGTTTTAAGTGCACTCGATTACAATGTGGAATTTCTATTATCACAACATACCTGCCATTACAGACCTAAACGTCTCAAAGCTCAACAATGAAATGTTGCTAATTCTAAACATAAAAATGTCACGCATAAATTGCTAACATGTTAGCTAATGTTAGCAAACGAATGTTTGTGTGCAGCTATGCACTACAGAACTATTTGATAGTATATTATATCTCCTATCTTTTAGTCCACTTAAACACTATCGCTTGAAATGACTGCCCAGTTCATGTATTGTATGTATATTGTATATTGTAGTTCCTCTCAAAACTACATGGCATTTGGAACTTCATGCAAATAATTTCCCTACAGTTATGCTGTCCAAACAATAGCAGAAACCACCATTACAACATATAGGTCTATCGCTCACATTCCAACAAAAAGATCAGATATTAGCTGCCCAGTGTGAAGACATTCAAGACAAGACATTTAAGACAAGTCTTAAAATAAATATAAAATAATATAAATAAATAAATGAGCTAAACAAACAACAACAGTTTGAGGGTCAGGGTTTGTCCACCATCGTCCTGTCATACTCCGATGTAGTTCTTCCGGCATCTCTGGAATATTCTGCATGCCGTCCAGTGTATGTGTGTGTGTGTGTGGGTGTGTGTGTGTGTGTGTGTGTGTGTGTGTTCCTGTGAGTGTGTGTGTGAGAATAACATGTTAATGTCAATGGCAATGTTGAGCAGTTGGACCTTGTTCTGTTTTTTTGTGTGTGTGTGTGTGTGTGTGTGTGTGTGTGTGTCTCACAGGTTGTAGTGTCTGGTGGTGACTATGAGAGGCATGTAATATGTTTAACTAGAGAAAAGTAGTGTTTTGAGAATTGGTAATTGCTTACATCCCGCTCTGGCCATTGGGACAATGTCCAGATACATTGCAAGCCCCCCTTTACACACACACACACACACACACGCGCACACACGCACACACGGGCACACACGCACACACGTGCACACGTGCACACAGACGCCTCACTTGTAGCCTGTTGCCTGTCTTTAATCAATCTAGCATCATCTAAGCTCTACTACAGCAGCAAGCACCTCGAGACAAAGGAGCTTCCCGTGGCTGTAAATCTTTACTCACACACAGCTATCACGTGGAAGTATGACTGAAGTTTGTGTAACATATGCGTTCAATGCTGACCCTTGTTCTCCATGACTCCCTAGTCCTGCAGCATGTCGGTGAAACATCTGATTGTTAGTAGACCAGAAACCCACCCAAGCCTCTCTCTCTCTCTCTAAAGGCAGTCGGGGATTAGAGGTAAAACCAATCCAACGTTGGGCACCTGCACAGGCTATGTAGAACGCATAAGGGGAAACAGGCTTTATTGGAAACAGTCTCTGTAATGTTTTCACCCAAATTGTATTTATTCTCAGCAAAAGTGTCTTGATTTTTCGTTGTTGTGGTCATATGCTTTACTGTGTATTACAAATCAGTCACAAGTAAACATTGGCTGTTTTATTTGCATTCATAAATCCTGACTCCAGAATAATGATGATTCAGCAATATTTATTGGTTTCCATATTTGGGATCAGTCATTTCACCTTTGTTGCAATTAAAAAAGGCTGTGTCACTGAATAAAAAGTATTAACTTCCACAACAAATAATTGAAATATTGCTAATAATTTCTTCTTTTTTTATTTAAATGTCAAATGGATGTAGAGTTTTTACATCTGAACTCTTCCTATGTACCTTCAGCTCTAACAAGAAACAATAATAACCCATTAATTCCTGGAAACTATTTTTACTCTGACATTTTTGAACTGTGCAACTCAGCCAAAGTAAAATAAACGCGAGAAGAGCTTCTTAAAGTGCATGTGCAAGTGAGCATGTGTGTGCGTGTTTGTCTGTGTGTGTGTGTGTGTGTGTGTGTTTCTGTGTGTGTGTGTGCGTGTTTGTGCGTGTGTGAGTGTGTGCGTGTGTTTCTGTGCGTGTGTGTGTGTGTGTTTCTGTGCATGTGTGTGTGTGTGTGTGCTTCTGTGCATGTGTGCATGTGTTAGTGTGTGTCTATGCGTGTGTGTGTGTGTGTGTGTGTGCTGCCAAATATTGCGGATGGGGCTTTTAAACGTGAATATCCTCTGTCTCTCCTTTACCATCCCTGGCTATTACTATGAGTCAGACACCGAGACGGGACCACAATACCACATTTTGCGTAAGAGGACCTTTTTCCTCACTCATAATATTGACTCTGATAATGTTTTCATCACTACATGGTAGCTCAACGCTGGCATTATGCTCAACGGCTCCTATATGAATGAAGGACACATCGGCGAGCGTTGCTCTTACTTTCTTACCCCTGAATCAATAAAAGACACCCTTTTACTCTTTAGACGGGCGAGTGTGTAGGTGTGTGCGTGCACGCGCTGTAGGTTCATCACGGCCAACTCTCTTGGCTTTAAGAGGCCTATCGCTTTGAGTGTTTGAAGGAAATGGACATAAAAATATACAGAATTGGCTGTAATTATATGTGAAGGTTTATTTAAGTTTGAGGGGGAAAAAAGACAGAAAGACAGAAATCCAGATGAGGGTCTTGCGCGAGTGTTGTGTGTGTGGTGTGTGGATGTGTGTGTGTGTGTGTGTGTGTGTGTGTGTGTGTGTGTGCGCGCGTGCGTGCGTGCGTATATATGTGTCTACGCATGTGAGTGTGTGTCTCACTTTGTGGCTTGATGATGTTGTCTGGGCCAATCTAGCGGAGTGAATGGTTTGAATTTACTAGCCCGCGACAGTCAAATTGTCCTAATCACTAAGTAAACAGATACTTCCCCGGGCTATCAGGGCACACACGCCGACAACCTCCTCGCAAGGCGAAGGTTTGTGGACTGTGTGGGAGTGGTGGACGATTGTGGTGGGGTTGAGGGGAAGGTGGGGAATACACTTTCACTGTTAATTGTTGTTTCCCTTTTTATTTCAGGCTAAAAACAGCCAGTAATTATTCATAAGTGCCACTTTGATTCAGGGGAAATTTATTTAAAAGAGGCTCAAGGTGTTTTTCTTGAGTTACTTCCTTACAGTTTTTGGGTTTGTGTGCGGAAAGCTTTTTGTTTCCTTTTTATTTTTTTTCCTTCCTTTCAGTGTTTTCATTTAAATTGAAGCTGAGAGCCGAGGTTTGGATCGAGTTACACACCTTGTGCCCTTTTCAGAATGACCTGCTTCTAATCTAACCCAATCTGGCTTTCTCCAAACCGTATGCCATGATATTTTTTTACATGTGTTAGGTCTTAAGATAGGATAACCGCTGATGAAGATAATCCACTCAAATGAAGTAGAGTTTGAAAGCAGAAATGCTTTTAGTTGAAGTGAATTCAGCCTATAAAATGTTAAATTAAAGTTTACAGTAGATTACATCTGTTTGACTTTCTCAGGTCTTGATGTACAAACACGGACGCCACTTATAACACAAGAAAATCAGTGCGCATAAGCATTTATTTCAACACATAGTTGACAGCGAAGGCCGTGTAGCCTACATTAACATGATGTTTGACATTTGCATGCTGAAGTCTGCAATTTGCGCTTAGAATGGGTTTACATGGTGTTGAAAATCAGGTCTGCGCTGGTCACCAGTGATTTTTAACATTAGACTGTGGTCAGGGCGCTGTTGGAAACCCAACACCGCAAGGTAGGATGACTGTCATGTCTGCAACAGGAGAAGGCTTGGACACTGTAGGGGAGGACGACTCCACTACAACACACACACACACACACACACACACAAAAGACCAAAGTATATCAAGCCAGGTTAAATTCACACATTTATGTCAGTTGTGTATTCAACGATAAACATGGATTAGGTCTCATCTATATGATTAAGATGCGTGTATATATAAAGATATATTATAGACTATTATATATTTTACTTTTGGCAGGTGTAAATTATTACTTTTATAAAAACTTTTTTTTAAATGTTATATTCACAATACACAATATTAATATTAAATTACTAAAGTGTAAAGTTTGGTTAATTTGGTTTAAAGTTCTAGATATTTTTTCCTGAAACAGCAATTTTAAAAATGTGAACTGTCACCTGCTGACATCCAGTAGATGCACTTACATATGCCAATGCAAATTCAAAATTGTAATATACAGTATATAAAATGTATGTATAACAAGTCAGTTTTCTGTAATATTGCTTAGTTCAGCTGTAATTTCTAGCTAAATGTTGTTCAGGTATCTCTTGGGGGGTATTACATTGTGATTTAAATGCATTTGTTTAAATTAAGTATTTGTGTAATTCTATACTGTACACGACAGTGTTATTTGAGAATTCTCAGAGAAACAGATAAACCAATGGATACCGGATGTTCTAGACGTTTGTGTATCAGGTGTCCACATAATCATGTCTTATTGGGTCTGCCAGGCAGCCAGGAGGTTTACAGTATAGCATTAACAACCACACAAACATCACAGCCAGCCCCACAACTGTAAACTGTAAATGAGGCCCTTGCAGGTTCCGCATCTGTGTGTATAGCATTAACAACAGTACATAACAGGCAACCTAACCTTCCTTGTGTGTGTGTGCATTTGTGTGTGTGTGTGTGTGTGCGTGTGTGTGTGCGTGTGTGTGCGTGCGAGTGTGTGTGCACGTACGTACTTGTGTGTGATCATGTGCGTGTGTGTGCGCGCGCGAGTGTGTGTGTGTGTGTTCATCTGTGTGTGTGTGTGTGTGTGATCATGTGTGTGCTTGTGTGTGCCTGAGTGTGTGTGTGTGTGTGTGTGTCTGTGTGTGTGTGTGTGTGTGTGTGTGTGTGATCATGTTTGTGTGTGTGTGCCTGCGTGTGTGTATGTGAGTGCGTGCGTGCGTGTACGTGTGCGTGATCATGTGTGTGTTTGTGTGTGCCTGAGTGTGTGTGTGTGTGTGTTTGTGTGTGTGTGTGTGTGTGTGTGTGTGTGCCTGAGTGTGTGTGTGTGTGTGTGTTTGTGTGTGCCTGAGTGTGTGTGTGTGTGTGTGTGTGTGTGTGTGTGTGTGTGCGTGCGTGCGTGAGAGAGTGTGTTTATT
>JAODOY010000007.1:775527-810187 GCA_025399855.1 Forbesichthys papilliferus | reverse complement strand
TGGAGAGATTATATCTCCAAACTGGCCTGGGAACATCTCGGGATCCCCCAGTCAGAGCTTGCTGATGTTGCTCAGGAAAGGGAAGTTTGGAGTCCCTTGCTGGAGCTGCTGCCCCCGCAACCCGACTCCGGATAAGCGGGAGAAGATGGATGGATGGAAGGATGGATGGATGGAAGGGCCAAAGGTATTTAAGGAAAACCTCTTTTAAATATACATTTCTTCTTTCAAGTGCTGTCTAGAATTATTATTAATTTTGCTGCACTGGCTGGTGTGAACATGTATTTATTCTGTCAAGTTTAATTTACCCAGTGCAATTCATTTCAGATGGTCTGTTTGTGCATGAATTCAAATGCAGTTTTATAAAAAGCAAGATAAATATGCCTATTAATGTTAGAAATACCTTCAAGCGTCAATAATGATTAAAGTGCAGAGATGTCTGAAAATTAATTTGACTACTATTATTGAAACATGAGTCAATGCTGTATCGCTTATGTGATGCTACAGGCCATTGTAATCCAATAAATATGAAAATGTTTTATCAACACAAGCACCCACGGCAGAGCCATATGCTCCTCCCTGCTAATGCTACATACAGTACTCTTCTGTAAAAGCCCACACATGACATACTAAAATACTACTTACTGTCTGGTAATTGAGAAAATGGTAATGTTTTCAGATGTACAGTACTCTAATGGCTGTACGGTTTATTCATGGGCTGGCTCAATCCCTTCTGAACAAATGTGATTTGAAGTTCTTGTCCACCAACACAGATGTCAGCTACAGGTATTATGGAAGAAAAACCTATTCCTCTAGATGAAGATGGGTGGAGTTAGGATGGATATTTGCTGAGGGCACCAAATTCAAATCAGACCTCAACATTATAACACTTTAAGGCGCCAGTTGTTTAACCTAACAAAAAATTTGATTTATACCTATTCCACACTTACACAATAACTTTGTCTTAAATGTGTATTTTCATCATTATTAAAAATGTCTAAAAAGAAAAAGCAGTCCATATATAATGCACTGTTTAAAATTAAAATCTCCATCCACATGGAAAAGCACTATGCTTTCCAGCATTGTCAAGAAAAACACCTCTGGTAAACAAAGGAGATAATTCCACACACACTTGCTTATGTTACAAGCTACAAACCTTCCCTGTCCAACAATGGCAACACCATTTCTGAATATCTTCACCCTGGAATTAGTTTAGCAAAAAGTCCATCTTCAGTGATCTTAAACGATGTTTGTGTGTGGATGAAAAGCCAAACGTATAGAACAATCTTTGTTTTTAAAAGAATACCTGTGTAAGTGTGGACTACGATAGGCATAATAGGGCTCATAGCACCCCTCAGAAGGGGTCTAATAAAGCCGCAGCACACTCAATACATCTAAATGGGTGGACAGGGCCTTTGATTCATTAAAAAGAAACTTAGACAGTAAAAGCAGGGTTAATTGTGACAAATGTCTATAAAGGATGTTCCTTTGTAATAAGATCATAAAGATGTTGGTGCATATAAGTTAGATATCCAATGAAACCCAGACCTAATAAATGTACAGTATAACCTCTATAAATCATTACTGCAAAGGTCTATGTACTAAACCTGAATGATTTAGTAAACATATGAAATCATTATACAGCACGCAAACATCTCATTCCTGAAATCAAATGTTCAGTTTAGTGATTATGCCCTGCAAAATTAAATGTGGCCACTTAAAAATACATTTTACATTTAAAAAGAAATGCTTACCCATTTAAGGATTGTTCAAGCACCCATTGGGTTATTGTCAATACTATGATAGAGCCTGACAGGCCATATGATTATGTCACCGTCTTCAGGTTAACTGAGGTAATCTCTTGGATCCGTTGTCCAGCTGAACCAACCCAATCAGAGTTTCCACTGCTGTTGAATAATGACCAAGAGATCTTAGCTAACAGGCACATTAAAAACCCACATGCTTACAAATATACATAGAGCATCTCCACAACCATCCCATATAAAATTACCACAAAATAAAGTCCTATTGCATTATCATTTTGCCTATAAGGAAATTCCTTGCTTGCTTGGAGGTAGACAAGCAAGCACACAGTATGTGCTCAGGGTGTTCTGCTCATCATTGTTCTGCTATAACACTGGATAGGGCATTGTTTACCAATATAATAACAATACTGATCGTTATACTGTCATTCATCACTACGTGCTGCCACTATTCTACAATTCCACACAATCAGAACAGACCATAGGCTACAGAACTATGGCTTTTCCAACAACCACATGTACTGTAGATAGAAAGAAATATTTGTTTCTAAATATGAATATTGCAGGGTAGATGGTTAACTTGTCCCTAATGCCATTTACAGTGTAAAGAACCCTAGATCATATTCAACATATCCAACTAACATTCAGTTTTTCAAAGCTACATTATACAGTAGAAAGTAGAATTCATTATTTCAACTCATCGGCAAGCATGGGGGTCCAATCTACCATCAAATTGCCTACTAAGTACTATGTGTCATATAATGCATCATAATATCACAAAAACATCCATATCTTTGGAAATTAAAATGGGAACATTTCCATATCTCATTCTCAATGTCAAATATAATTCTCAATGTGAAAATATTGCAAACTAGTTGGTTTATTCTACCAGTTCAGATATGGATGGATAAACTGTTTGATATACAAGCCTTTCTTGACATGCAAGGAATCAGGATTCAAGTACAAATAATTCATGCTGTTCAGCGTGTTACACCACAAGCTAACATTGTAATATATTACACGGGTGTTTTTGTTCACACTCTCAACCTTTGGGATAATATGAACCAATATAGTTCCTTGTGTGTAATTATTCAACTTTGTATTTTTCCACCCAGTTTTAATGGAAAAATAAGTTCCATATAACTTATATATACAAACATTGTAGAGCTGTCTGTTTTACAGTTCTGTGCTAATGCTAAAACATCTTTGTACCTTACCCTCTCAAAACAGGAGGTCCATTACTCACAGATACACCTGGGGTAAAATCCAGTGAATCTTAGAAGTTCACAATGTTACCCAAATCTAAAATGTGTACCCAGTGCAGCAGTCCAACTGACCCAGACATTACTGCATCCTAGCTGGTTTAAAATCTGCGTACAGTCAGTGTGCATTTCTCTCTTAGACCATTTTGGCTCGTCCACCTGTTTTTAAGAAAATATGTCGTCCTTGTCGGACTCTGGCGAAGCGGGTCTAGAAATATCAAACAGAGGCTTTGGAATGCTATCGGAATCGCTCCTCGCTCTGAGGAGCTTGACTGCTTCAGTAAGTTGGGCTTCCAGGCCGGACATTCGAACGTTCAGGTCTTTGAGGTCGTCCTTGAGCTCCAGCTTCATCTCCTGCAGCGAGGCCTGCAGCGTCTGCTCCGGGATCGGGTAGAAGCCGTGCCGGGCCTCCAGCTGCACGGGACTGCGATCCTGCGGCGTCGTGCGGAAGTCTCCCACCTTGTCCAGGCGCAAGTCGCTCTTGGTGATCCCACTGTCGCAGGAGTCTGTCTTCTTCAAAGACATCTGTGACTCGTGGGCTTTGGTCCTTTCGGGCAGAGTTTCCATGGACTCGGCTTTGGACACTTTGTTCCAGTTGTCCGGCTTGGCCAGGGAGTCTTTAAAGCGGCCCCAGCCTTTGCCTTTGGTAGGCTCGGAGAGCCGGGAGGCTGCGAAGGCAACAGTGGGTGGCGCCTGGAGCTTGGCCTTGTCTGAAGGTGTGGTGTTCAGGGGCGTCGACGACAACGGCGTCGCGGGGCTTTCCGTGACGGTCACGATGCTGGTGGTGGCAACTGGCGCTTTAGTCAAAGGTGGTCCTGCGTACATGGGGCCTTTCTCAATGTCATACTCGTCCGAGTCGGGCTTGTCCGTTGTCAAGCGCGCCTCCTTCTGCTGCCTGAAGCGCTGAAAAAGCCTTCGCACCGGGTGATCTGGGGGGAGGTTCAGCGGAGCTTCGTTTTTACGTCTGAGGCGCTCTTCTTCCTCTCTTTTGACATCACTGATCTTTCGAAAGACAATCTACAAAAAACAGAATGTTTAGATCCAGCAAATCAATCATGAACATTTAAAAATCTCTAGCCTTGTAAAATCGACTTTAGGCTACAGTACGCCTCTGTGAATTGCTTTGCTGTCAATTTAAAACCGTTTCACAGCCGGTTCACCAAATCAAGTGTCCAGGTGGTTAGTTCAGTGGGTGTCGACAGCAGTTATGTGCTTGAGTTTGCACCTGTGTTTTGAAAATTGCTATCAAATGTTTTCTGTTCTGAGTTGTTGATGGTGGCCCAATGACCTACTATTTACTTATGTACTTAATTCCTTCATTTCTAAAGGGACCATGTACAATTTAAACATAACTGTTACCATTCGATGCATTGCACCAGAGATAGCCCAAGGCTAATTTTAATCTGCAGTCCCCTGACAGATATAAATACAAACACACAGTAGCATAACCTAATATAACAACAATAAGACTAATGAATTGATGAATGAAACTATGAATTAATTAATTAATCAAACAGGTAAACAATACAAATAACATACAATATACAGTATACTATACATACCAAACGTACGTATGTATGTACGTACATACATACAGTACACACAACTTGGATATATTCCTATTGGTTCGGAATGGAGATTTTCCCGGGTGCAGATTTTCTTTGTAAACCAGGAGCTTTTAACGTCAGGGTGGGCAGGTTAGTCTTTAGTCTACTTAGAGACTTGCTGGATTGTCTGGGTCATTGACAGAGTTTATGTGTGAACATGTTTGTATACGGTCGTTTAAATTGTGTGAGCTGTGTAAATGTCACACAAAATAAGTAATGCCATTGGAATAACTTATTTTATTTTATTTATTTGAGTTATTCCAATGGCACAGACAGAAAGTTAATGCCTGGGCTTTGGCTTCAAATATCAAAGTGGCACATGACCACTAAGTATGGGGCATATACTGTAGGATTATTGCTTCAGTGAACACCAAATATTTTAAAGTGATAACTGGTTTCCCATCCACTTTAGATTCCACACCTCAATAAAATGCACATTCTCACACTTGCTTTCAGAATAAAATAATCATAAAAATAATAAGTGGGTTTGAATCATGCATTTACAAAGATAATACAAGCATCTGCTACTGTAGTAGTCTGAAACGCTAATGTTCTGGTGTCTTTCACATATGCATCAGGCATTTCAGCTCAGGCTACAGTACATGTTACCAAGTTACATGTGAGGAAAATAATTGTAATATTATTAACTGTATGATCAAAAGAATGAATGAGAATGGTAATAGTGACAGCACATTCTTTTTCTGTTGTATAGAAACAGCCTAATTGAATTATTCTCAGGTTCTGAGTAAGTGCTGTTATTAGATAATTGCGTCTGCATAAACCTTCTCAATTGGTTTAGGGTGTTTACAGTGCCAGGAAATGAAGAACGATGTGGTGGATAGACATTTCTGGAGCACTTGCAATTTACACAAGCCATAATGATTGCTTCTTGACTTCTTGTCAGGTCTTTCCTTGATCTCAAGGCGTGAATCAACACTAAATCATAAATGAATGGTTGGATAGGCATTATCTTGGTGGATTCAGAGATGGACAATAGTTGAAAGGTTCAACCTAGGGCAGTTGATCAATCTTATAATATGCTGCTCTAGTGCTTACATGGAATTTGTATCGTTTTAGGCACCAGTTCACAAATCTCATTTAAAGACAGTACTTTTGTTACACCAGTACACACATACAGTAGTGTCAGTCAAGCTTAGAAAATGTATAATTGCCTTTCATGGCTGAATTTTATGTTTGAAGGTGTTCTTTATTCCAGTTTGTACATTTATTATTTACTGTAGTTCACTAATGTTACATTTCTGCAAATAAAATAACAACTAAAAGTAATTCTAGTTTCAACCTTATGTTGTTTGGATAAAGCCTTACAACATATTTGCAGATTAACCTTTTAGTAAAGCTACCAGGATTCCAGTGTACAGTATGTTATCCATTCAATCAATTCCCCAGCCATATAAATCTAGAATGTACAGCATGCAGCCTGTGAATGGTCAGCTCAGTGCAATATATGAGATTGCCTTCGCTTATCCAGGCAATTCAATCAAATGCACTCTCCTGGTATTATGAACGGGAAAATGACTGGTAGTCCCAATCATACATTGGCTATCACTGGTGTTGATACCAGAGCAGAGGATATCAGATGGGTTTGTTTCACGTACGGTCACAATTTGTGAAATATAGCCTACGGAAGGGAGACTGTTTGGAAATGTGATATATAGTGTCTGCAGTGCAGTGCAATTGTGGAGCATGGCTGTATAAACACTGGCTGTGTATTGAATGTACTGATATTGTGTCATGGTGTAGATATTTCTCAACAGAACCACACGTGAGTTTTTGTTGTATCTGGCAGTACCCAATTTTGGAACCCATTGGCTATCGTCGTCAGACAGAGAACCGGCAATGTACCTCTGGAAACAAGGGACAATATTTTGAGAGTTTGTTGTAGCTAAGTGTTTATCCAGGCCAATAATTCCACTTCCATGTGTGAGTTCAGCTAATCTCTATAAACAGATACAGTATATGTACATACATTTTTATTAAACGCTAATAAAAAAGCTCAGTCGTCATACAATTTCTGAGATTGCATTTAGGCTAATGTGTACGTACGGGCCACATGTTTACTGTTAACCTGCATTCCCCCATAGCCTGCTCAAACCTGATTGGACAATTCTACACAGACTACAAACTCAAACCAGTGCGTTTCCGCTACAAAAGTAATGTGCCGCTGCAGACATATTTTGCATTCATATGCAGATATACTGTATTTATAGAGGCTGTACCAGAAACAGCACTAAGTAGATACGATAGTTTTAAATCATACATCCAAAAACAAACAAATACATTTTCCAACTGATTGGGGAAAACCATTATTTCAGTCAGGACCACTATAGTCAAAATAAGTGTTTTACTTGCATTCAGTTATTTGTATTTGGAGGTATGGCTCTGTTTTAGGAGCTCCCTGTCCTTCCATGTGCATACATGGAAAGCCCTGTCCATGTGCGTACATAGAAAGCCCAAGGCAGGGAGAGCAGCAAAAAGACCCAACATATGGTACAGAACAGTGCACGCATGGAAATTAAGCAGGAAATAAAGCAGGAAATAAAGAATAAAAGCGAAGACTACATATAGCTTACTAGTTTGAAAATGAACAGAACTTGTTAGTGGAATTCAACTATATATTTTCTCTTCTCTACTTATTGTATATTTTAAATAAATGCAAACATTTACATTAAGCAAAAAAAAAAAAAAAGACACAAAGAAAATACATTTTGACCAGGTAAAAATATCCGATTTATTAATCGCATATTGCGTAAGCGTGTGTTTGATTGACAGCCCTCCCCCTCCCCTTGCTACCACACTTACCCGCTTCCTCAGGTTGTACGTCAGCAGTAGATTTCGTGAGAAATGGTTGGAGAATGCTGTGTAGAATTCCAGCACCTTTTGCAGAGCGTCGCGCTTAATGACGTGCAAGTCGCAGTAGGTCAGTGCTCGGACGTTGGCGCAGGCCTGGGCAAGAGTCACTTCCTTCCAGAACACATCCCCAAACACATCTCCTTTACCTGCACAGAAAGTTCACACTTTTAGTCATCCCACTTCTGCGGAATGTTAGCTGTTCCAGTCGAAAGAATGAGCTAATCAATGGTATTTGAGCAGAGCAGTCTGACAGCTCTGCATAAACAGTAGATCTAATTACAGAATATTTTGACACAGTAGAATGTCACAGTACAGCTTTACAGAAAAATATTTGCAACCCCACACGTGTTTCACACTGTACTGAATAATTCTAAATATAATTTAATAATAACTGAAAATGTACTGTTTTAATGCTGTCCTTTAGTAAAAAATACTGTAAGTCCTCTAAACGGCAAGCTGTAGAGTATGTATTTGATTTGCAAATGGTTCGGGCCCTTTTAACTGTATAAAATGGTGGAATTCATATAAAATACTATTTTAGACTACTCCTGCGTCAGCTTGTCGTTCAATAAGCTAATGATTTTAGAAAAAAACTATAACTTACTATTAGTTGAGTTCCAGTGCAAAAATAAAATCTATGAGAAAATATTTGTCCCTGGCCAGAGATGGACCGGAAAGTCACATTTAATGTATTCCCCTATAAGGAAGCTTCAACCTTAGGCATTGATTGGCACATTCATCTTGTGAATACTTACGTTAATACGTTAATATGTTTATTTCTGTTCTATGGTGGCATTAGGTTAATGAGAACCTGATTAATAGCTGTAACTAGTTTAGCACCGTGGGCAAACATACATTGATTGTTCCAAAAGAGGAACCAATAGTAGTTTATTGACGCAAAGCTGCAGGTAGCTTTAATAAAGATCTTATTTTATGTTCTCGGGTTAAGAATAGGAAGAAATATATGTTCTATACTCACATTAAGTTGTAAAAACATCTTCATAGGACAATGAAGTCATATAATACAGTAGTCTGAATGTAACATATTATCCTGCTCATGAAATCTCAAATTCTTACAAGGCGGACATTGTGTAAAAATATATTTCACAATTAAAATATATTGCCTTTTGGCAGAAAGTGTCCTTAACGTATGTGGCAAATACATAACAATAAAGGCATAACTGTACAAGCATAATCCATGAACATACATCATACTGTATAATCACTATGAAACTCCTCAGTCGAGAAGAACTGCCTTTGAGCAAAGGTCCCGCCACCATTGTGGCCATTGTTCAGTCACAGCTATAAATCACTTAAAGGTATCGTCACCTATTGTAAGCCAATATGCTTTTTACCAAATTTCTTCACGGTCCAATAACATTTTGTGCGCATGCTGAAAATATAATCCAATTCTTCTACACAGACCTGCTTCTCTAAATAGGAACACAAACAATGTGGTGAGGACCGCACCACACAACAACAACTATCCTAGCCGTCGCACTGCGTTTCCAGTGTGTGGGGCGGAGCTTCCAAGAGAGCACTCTATGGCAATGAAGGCAGGGGTGTTTTTGTTCAAATATCAACAAGCTTTCTCAAGAATAGATGTAATATAGATCTACTTTGCACAGCGGAACATGCATGGACAAACATATCAAGGGCAGGGAAGGGCAATATGATTCACTATACGTCCGTATTACACGCACTCTCTCTTTCCAATAAATAAATACACAATACTCCCTTAAAGGCTAGTCATTCTCGAGAACGCTGCTAATTTCTAACTAAAACCAAAACAAATTCAGCAAATATCTCCTTGCATTTCGCTAGCATGCAAACACCGCTCACAACAACAATGCTGCTTGGTTTCACAATGTGTTTTAATGTGTGGGGGAGGAGCTTGTGAGGGAGTATATTTTTATTTGAGCTTGAAGTTAGCAAGTGTTCTCCAGAATAACTGACCCTGCCTTTAACGCCATATCGAATGAAAAGCTTTGACTCACCTAAAATAGCCACCACTTCATCATCCTGAATAACCTCCAGTGATCCAGACACCACGAAACAAAGGCTGTCCACACTTTCTCCTGCGTGGTAGATCAGGTCCCCAGGGGCACAGTGGATGGTCTGGAACTCCATGGCCAGAGCTCTCAGACACCCATCACTGGCCAGCCGAAAAGCTGGATGCTCTTTGAACACTTTCCGGTTCAGGTGAACACAAATGTCTGCCCTCATATCTTTGGGGCATATCTGCAACACCTGAGAAAGAAGTATTAACATAGATAGATATGAGAAATTAAATGACCTTCGCCAAATATAAAACAATAAAGAATTGACTTTGTTTAACAGGCTGCGTAAAACAAAGCCCTTCGCCTAAATTATATATGATATCCCCACAGTGCTTTTCAAGTGTCAAAGTATCAAACAACTAACAGACTGTCTAGTCTGTCAGAGGCTTTTGTGTAGACAGGCCGGAAGTCTGACTTTACATCCAGGAGATAACTATAAAAACACTGAATATACAAGTTTACATGGCAGATGACATTCAAGGCTCAATGTAAACTTGTTTACTTTTTGTTTACCTTGTAAAAATGTTTTACATAAAAAATATATTTAATATTTATTTTGTGTGAATTATGTTTTATGGTACATTTTCCAGCACAAGACCTTGACAGTGTTGTTACATATGTACACAACAGCAACAGGTTGTTAATCTGTTTGAAAGCATTACATTTGTGGTGAAAAAAGGATTAAAAGTCATTCTATTTAGCATAACGCTTGCTAAATTCGAGCTCAAATCAAAACAATATCCCTCCGATATTCCTTCTGCTGCCCCACACATCAAAACGCATTGTGAAGTGAAATGCTGGGAGATATCTGGTGAATTTGACAAAATTACAATTACCTTGCAATTGGTGACTTTACCTTTAAGTCCTTTTTTAGCACCTCTAGTAGCATATAAATTATACATGAGCACACTTTAATGTGGAGACAGAATTAAGCAAGATCACTTTGCATGATGGATTATTTTGAACAATTTCCAAACCATTCATAATCGGCTTTTGACTAGCTAGATTTAAACGGGTGTGGTGATATGGCATTGCATACCTGCACACATCGTTAACTGTCTGAATTACACACTATAATAATAATTTGTACCATTGAGGGGGAGGGCTGATGTAAATTACTGTCCAATAAGATTATAACCCGAAGCCAATGGCATCTTTTTAAATTGGCCAATAAAATTGGTCTCAGAATAAAGTATAATTTCAGACACACGATCCTATCTGGATGTTATCTGGAAACAAATGAACGAAGAGCGTTAGAGGAATGGCATTTGTGACACGCTGAGGCAACAACCTGCAATCATGTAAAACAGCCACAACAGACAATGAAGCATGCAATTGAGTGAATGAGTGGCTTACAGTTCGAGATACCTTTTCAGTATCTATACCCCGTGACATGGACCAAGTGGATGCAATGTAGTCCATGACCCTTTCACTCAGGCCCTTGGGAACCTGGTAGAGCTTGAGGAAATCCCGGACGCTGTTCAGCATCTCATGGTAACGGTTGGTGTTGGCGTACATCTGCTGGAAGATGGTTGTCACATTACCAAAGATGGTGGCGTACAGAAGAGCTGGCAGAAGAAGAGAAAGACCAAGAAGAAGAGGAAAAGCAAAAAGCATTTACATTCTGGGAGGCCTAACAGAGTCAATGCTACCCAATGGGAATGTTTTTGCAATTCATACGGAATTATAGATTTTCATAATTTGCACCCAATTAAAGTAAAGATTAGTCAATTCTGAAGTTTAAGATATTACTTTTGTAGATGTTTCTCAAACTCCCTAAACAGAAATTAAATAAACAGTATTTTACTAAATGCAGCTCTGAAAAATATGTGTCCCAATTTACAATAAGTGTCGAGTAGTGTTTGCCAGTAATTTCTTGGTCTGTCTTTCATGGGATTTTAATATGACCAATCTGTTTTGGTGCAAAGGGAACTGTTAAACTCAGCAGCTCACACAAACTGTTAGTAATACCCTCTAAAAGATTCATACTGTAAAATGCTGTATGCCCACAATACTACAGCACTTTATAACTAGTGCTAAAAATGTTTCTTTATAAGACAGACATATTTCTATAATTTTCCTCTACTGCAGTTTTTCCATGTTTGATAATAAGCTTGTAGTGCACAATCACAACATGTCTCTCCATATCTCAAATTCTACAACTGAAGCATGCAAGGAAATTCTCTGACAATTCCCTTCTCGGGAAGGAGTTTACGTGTACAGTAGACGGAGGTGTGAATGTGATGCCCTGTTACGATAAAAGATGTCTTTACCTAAACCGTTTTCCACGGCATGGCGTGCTCTAAGGCGGTTAGACTGAACAGCTGGGTTGTGTACGGGGATCAAAGACATCAGATGTATGTTTTGCGTGTGTGTAGTGTTCTCTTGGCAGTGAGGTCCTAATTAGCCCTTCTAGAAGGGTCTGAGGAAACAAGCCAAACCCACATTTCAATTATCTTCGAATGAAGACAGTAACCTGCGCGTGCTTAGCGCACGTGCGTGCGCAGGGCCGCGAGCGAGCCTGCGCGTTTGCGTGATGTTGTTTGTTTGTTTATTATACAGCACAGAATGATGAGTGAGTAATCAAAGACGGGGAAAAAAACTGCACAGGGAATAGTACTAATTAAAAAGTGCTAAAAACACTCCTAAAGGACACAACTTCAAGCCTTTCATCATTATTGCTTGGTGGTATAGCCACATCAACGCTGTTTTCAATACAAGGCAGACTCGTATGTCACAGAGCAATGGATATGTGTGGGCTTATGAATAGTAGGCTAGCAACATTAACATGACTTGATGTTGACAACTATAGCTCCTCACATCTCATCCAAAGCTAATGACCTCAGGCTGGTGAGCGAGCAATTGCAGCCTAATAACGCGGAGAGACCGCCGCAAACAAACAGAGGTCAGGTGAGGCTTGTGCAGAATCACACGGCGTCGGACAGCTGCTCTGTTTGAAGGTAGTTAAAAGACAAATTGTCACAAACTAAACCCCACCCAACCCCCCCTTCCCCCTCCATCCCCGGGCCATCGGTTGCTATGGCAACAGGGCACATGAGCAGCCCCTACCCTACCCCGCCCCCCCCCCCCCCACCCCGCAATCCCTTGTCATGCTGTGATCTTTGGCTGCCAACGCAATCCAGCACCGACGCCGGTAAAAATAGAACCACACCAGGGCATCTATATTTTAAAGAGCACGGAAACACCGACCAAAGTGCATCGCATCTTTTGAGCCGAACTCTCCCGGTTGTTTTTCTATTTTTTACATGTGCAGTATTCTCTCCTCGCGGAGAGAAGTTTCTCCGGGATTTGAGGCACGTCCTCAGATAAAGCGTCCACTGACGCCCTGAATGGCTACGCGCCATGGCAACATGAGTCTGTGGCTGAGAACAGTAGGGGGGGAATGTGGGGTGCAAGGGAGCGCGCGGCTAAATTGATTCCGCGGTGTCGGTTATGCTCGGAGGTGCTGCCAGCGGCACGCGGGCAGCACATAATGGCAGCACACCGCACGGCGTATTCTGAGCCGAGGCAAAGCAGGAGAGACGCCTTATAAATGTTTAATCCCAAGACTGGGAGGGGCAGGAGAGACAGACAGCGCAATGCTCATTAAACTTGAATATCATTGCTCCATTTAGCTATTTAACCCTAATGGGACGATGCCGTGGTATTATTGTGGTGGTGGAATTCTACTATTCTATTATGTTGCCGCTAATGTTCTTTTTGTTTTGTGGCATGCAACTCTAGGCTACCTACGGCACCTCACAAATACAGGCAAGCCATCACTTACAGCATATGCTGTGATGGCACACAACATTCGCAGCTGTGGTTTCCTCCGCACTGTTAATGGATATTAGGCACTTAGACACTGTATAACTGCCACTCAAAACACAACAGGGATGTTTGTCGGGTTCACAGTCCTAAACTACGGTTTACTTTGTTCAAATTGAGCCGTGGCCTTGGTTTATTTACTCTACTGCTCTATGGATTTTAGCATTTAAAGATGCTCTGTAGCATATTTAAACATTTTACTATGTAAGGATATAGTCCGGAGCAGTGAATACAATCAAACTCCCTTTTTGTGTGTAGTAAGACATGGCACTTGGCACCTGGCGGTAGAAGGTTCACAGAGCCACTTTAAAGACCTTTTCCTCTGGAATGGCTACACCCAGAGCCATGTAAAGAGAGAGGTGCGTCAACTCTGTTCACTCCAATGGACTGTTTTTTTTTTTCTTTCTCACAGAAATGGCGGATCGTGGAGCCTAAAAACAGTTCCCGGAAGTTAGCCGCAAATATTCAAAGTAGGCGTTGCCCACCAAGCACTTCCTGGAACTGTTTTGGGTCTCCATGAACCATGTGACCGTTGAAAATGTCAACCTTTCGTTGGCGTGACCCTCTCTTTCCATGGCTCTGGCTACACCTGTTACACCTGGTAACAATAAAGATGGAGAGAGAGTGCACGAGGTAACAGAACAAACAGCAGGGGGCGCACATGACCACGACCCTTCCCCTACTGTAGGCGAGTTGCAAAACCAGAGAGAATAGAGGGAACCGAGAGGTTCCAACTTACAGCACCTCCTTGTTCGACTTTTGGAAGCGGGGGAGAAACTTTTCACCCTTTATGCAGACTAGAATGAAACAGTGTTCCATGCAAGTGTGGTTCTATACCAGTAGATCCATGGGTTTCACCATATTAACCATTAGTTCTCACTGTGGGCATTTTGAGTATATTACGTTAATACCTAGGTACCTACAATCAGTCTGATGCCACAACTGCACTTCTGCATCAAACTGTTTTGGGGTTTTGGGGTTGCTCCCATAAAAATGCATTACATATGTTTTTGTATTCCAACATGATCATTGCTGCCCCACTCACATCCGATCATCATCATGGCCACCGCAAAGATCTTCTCCCCGTCCGTGGTGGGGGCGATGTTTCCAAAGCCGATGCTGGTCAGGCTGGTCATGGTGAAGTACAGGGAGGTGATGTAGACCGAATCCTTGCTGGGGCCGCCCTCCCACTTCCCCGAGCCGCTGGCGTTGAAGCGGTACGGCGTGCCCGCCGTTTCCGCCAGGATGTAGAGCCAGCTGTCCACTCGTATGATGTTGGTGTCCTCGTCGATGACCTCGTAGTCGCCGATGCTGTACCTGGAGTGTGGCGGAAACAGTCAGAAAAAAGAACTAGCTTTTAGCAAGTATAGCATATCATAATATAGTGTAGTATGGCACAGTATGGTATGGTCTATCATAGAGAATAGTATGATGTAGTATAGTGTAGTATGACACAGTATGGTATAGTCTATCATAGAGAATAGTATAGTGTAGTATAGTATAGTATGACAGTATGGTATGGTCTATCATAGAGAATAGTATACTGTAGTATAGTATAGTATGACACAGTGTGGTATAGTCTATCATAGAGAATAGTATAGTGTAGTATAGTTTAGTATAGCACAGTATGGTATGGTCTATCATAGAGAATAGTATAGTGTAGTATAGTATAGTATGACAGTATGGTATGGTCTATCATAGAGAATAGTATACTGTAGTATAGTATAGTATGACACAGTGTGGTATAGTCTATCATAGAGAATAGTATACTGTAGTATAGTTTAGTATAGCACAGTATGGTATAGTCTATCATAGAGAATAGTATACTGTAGTATAGTATAGTATGACACAGTGTGGTATAGTCTATCATAGAGAATAGTATACTGTAGTATAGCACAGTATGGTATAGTCTATCATAGAGAATAGTATACTGTAGTATAGTATAGCACAGTATGGTATAGTCTATTAAAAGAGAATACATATTTTTTTGCGGGAATGCAGCCCATGTTTGCCCTCATTTTTTTTTTTTTCCAACGCCTCCCCCTATTTAGGCTCAAAAGTGACTTCAACGACAGCTCGCAAAAGGGTGGGCAATTTTTGTAGCTGAGCGAGCCAGACAGTGTGAATGTAGGAGAATCAGAGCCATGTAAAGAGAGAGTTGCGTCATCTCCGTTCACTCCATTGGACCGGAAGTTCCCGAAAGCTAGCATGAATATGAAAATATATCAAATATATTTTAAATGTAAATCGGTGCATTTATTGACTACTATACCAAAACCTGAAGTTAAATATCTGTATATATATATATCTGTATATATATATATATATATATCTGTCTATATATATATATATATATATTCAAATTGCCCACCAAGCACTTCCGGGAACCATGTGACCTAAATGTCGAACTTCCATTTACGTAACTCTGTTCTTTCCATGGCTCAGGGGATGATGCAAGGAGAAAGGCCCTACCAGATGCAGGCCAGCCAGTGGGCAGCCAGTCCAAACACGCACACCAGCAACACCAGCACAGCCGCTCCGTACTCGATGTAGTGGTCTAGCTTGCGGGCCACTCGGCCCAGGCGTAGCAGGCGAACCACCTTGAGGGAGCTGAACAGGCTGCTTATGCCCTGGAACCACAGAAGAAGAGTGATGACAAGAGAGATGTACGTGCGTGCGTGTGTGTGTGTGCGTGCGTGTGTGTCAGAAGAGTGTGCAGTTGACGTGTGTACTCGGGCTGTGCTGGAAAAGAAGCGATACCGCGATATATCACGATACTGTTTGCCATGATACTGAAAAATAAAATTGATATTTAGGAGAATAAAAAACATTCTTTCTAACTTACTTACTTAAGCAAAAGAAAATATACAGGGCAAAAGGGTGAATAGAAATCCAAAATGGAGAATTGAACTCAATCGATTCATGTTTTAAACGGATTTAATTGGAAATTTATATTTATATTTCCATGTGCTCCTGTAGATGTCACTGTATAGCTATTAGGCTAGTTGCCCTTAAGCAGTGTTCAGTGATATACCTAATTAATATGCAATTTATTCTAATATGATGTTTCATTTCAGTTCAATGTAAATACCATTAAAATACATTGGAATATACATTTTTCTAAGTAATCAATTCTGCTTGGTTATCAATATATTTATGTACATATTACTCAGGTGGTACACCAGCAAGTTGTATTTTCACCTCTATTTTTAAATTGTCTGTAAATTATGTGAGTATTGCAATATGTATCTTATCGCATTGTATTGTAATACGTACCGTATCGTGACCCATGTATCGTGATACGTATTGTATCGTATCGTGACCCATATATCAAAATACGTATCATATCATATTGTGACCAATGTTTCCTGATACATATTGTATTGTATCGTGACCTATGTATCGTGATACATATTGTATCGTGACCCATGTATCGTATATTGTGACCCATGTATGTACATGTTGTATTGTATCGTGACCCATGTATTGTGATACATATTGTATTGTATCGTGACCTATGTATTGTGATATGTATCGTATTGTGACCCATGTATCGTGAAACATATCATATCGCATTGTGACCCATGTATCGTGATATGTATCATATTGTGACCCATGTCTCGTGACACATATCATCGCATTGTGACCCATGTATCGTGAAACGTATCATATCGCATTGTGAACCATGTATCGTGATATGTATCATATCATGACCCATGAATACATATTGTATCGCGAGGTCCTTGGCAATACCAAGCAGCCCTGGTTTTGGCTATTAAAACTGTGCTCACACACACCCTTATAATACACTCTATTATGGCAATTATATGGCAATTATTAGCCACATTATGGCACATTATTATGGCAATAACAATCACTATATACAGTTCTGGAAAAAACTCATGTTATTTACGGGTTGGGGTTTTAGACAGTTGATCTGAGAAGAGAGTATTTAATCAATTGGTGAAGAACAAATGTATGGATCCAGCTCGTGTATTGATTTCTAGGAAGAAAGAGACTAGTCCTTTGGGTAAAAACACCAGGGTGAGATTTCCTCTGTTGCGGTAGTTTGTAGACACCATTTAGCATATTGAGGTCACCTAATGTCTAAATGTAATGCTATGTATAGTACGTAGCTGCTATTTAGAAAGCTATATTTACATATTAGCATCAAGTCATCTGTTAACAAGACTAGAAATAAATGTGATAGAAAAACATGACAAACAACACTGAAAAGGACTTGCATGCAGTGATTTCGCACACCCATATGCAAGAATAAATTACATATAGTGGTAACATATAGTGGTTACATAACCAGCTTCTATAATCATATGGCTTGCATATTAACACCCACTCAACAATAAACCATTCCAAGACGGCAATAACAGTGTGCTCTGCTATTTGGGCAAGGCATTTCTTTTTTGTAGGGGTTGAGGTGTGTGTGTGTGTGTGTGTGTGTGTGTGTGTGTGTGTGTGTATTGATTGTTCTAATGTGCTGTGCTGTGCAATTAGAGTATAACTGCAGCACTTGCTGTCATTTGATCCAATCGCACTCCAAGCTAGACCCTGTAGATTATCTGAAATCCATTTAAAGACCTATGGTCTTAACTCAATTAAAAATGCAGCTATGGATTTGCGTTTGCATTTAACCAAAACTGTATAAATCTATTTGGGGATGGGGGAGCATTTCCCCAAGTTCACCACCCAATATGTTTAAAGGATCACATTCCTATGATTTAGGTTACAGGCTACCCTTAATTCATTTTGTGCCTCAACATTTTGTTTTCAGCTTCAGGTCATTTATCAAATGTCAGTGCTTATTTCAAATTATGGACGGCTAATATAAAACTTAATTTAACTCACTCTAAATATCTCAGCAGGACTTTGGAAGGATTTTCCATTTGCCACTAACAAGTCTGGAGTTAAACGCCATGACCTTTAGCTATCTTCCACTAAATACTCCTAATGGATTCTACAACTTGAATTACCATAATATCACAATAAAAGCTAATTCATTTACATTTCTGATATCCGAAGAGATGGCCAATTATGATAACGGCAAATGAGAAGCACGTAAAACAGAAAGGGGGGACATAAGTGACTCGTGTACAAAGCACATACTGTATTTCGTTAATGATAATCATCATTTTCTCATTCAAAAATTCCAGTTGACAGAATTATAATTTCATAGCTTCTGATTATATTGCATTTATGTGCTTTTTTATGTAATTTAATTATCGATTACCTTCTTTTATATATTTCTAATATAATATTTTGAACATGTTTAATATTTAGAAAATGTATACAGTATAACAGAGGTACAGTATGCATAGTAAAAGCTAGTCTGCAGCACATGGACTCATCATAGATTTGTCATAATTGATTTCTAATCAAAGTGAAGCCTACTTGAGTGACAGCTCGGTGGTTCCAATTCTTCCAATCACGTCCCATGCATGAAAACAGGCAGGACATGGAGGGGCCATGCAAACAGAAAGAAGGAATGAAGGAGAAAAACAGCAAAACAAAGGTTTGCGTGAGAAGACACACTTGATCTTATTGCCAGCGATGAATTTAAAAATGAGAAAATCATCCTCAATTAATGTGCTAAGCCAATAAATAAATAAAGCAATAAATAAATAAATAAATAAATAACTGGTTATTACAGGCAAAGCATGTAAAGCATTACACTCCGCAACCTAAGATGTTAAGCAATAAAATACCACAATGGCACATTTTTAAATGAACGTCTGTCTCATTATAAAACGATTGGTATTACCATTTAATAGGAATACTTCACTACAATATGGTAATTACTAAGTTGTCAATCAAGTATTCATCCTTACAGCCAGGAATTCTCAAAGCTGAGGTTTGTAACTCTATTAACTCAACCTCCTCAGACATGTTAAGGACGCCGTCCTCCGTGAAGGAGTAAAAGTACGGCATGTTAATTTCAAGGTTCCCAGGCTGTCCGGTGAAGAGTCTATAGACTTATCATTTTGGTGGTCTTGAGTCAAACACTTTGAAGACCACTGCAACTTCATTGATTCTGGCCTCTTCAACTTGTCAGCATGCAGGCTGCTGAAACCTTGAAAGACGAGACTCTGCCAGAATGCTGTACCTGCAAATTCAACTCTGTGTTCCCTAACCCACAAACAAGTCATTTAGGCCTTTCACGGTGCATGTGTGCGTGCGTGCGTGGGCGTGCGTGTGTGAGTGAGCGAGCGAGCTAACAAGCACATTGCCAGTGCCTCTAAATGAGATATTGGGCTCATAAATGCTTGCACAGCAGTTTATATATGCACTCTGGTTTGAAAGCTACGCTCACGCTATTCTGATGCACGACACATTTAAGCTAACATGCGCATACACACAAAAGTGCACACACACACGCGCGCAAACATGCATGGTGATGAAAACATTGTGAACACATGAAATGAAAACTGACAAGCACAGGGTATTGCATTCATTCTGTGCATGTGTAGTATCTCTGTGTGTGTGTGTGTGTGTGTGTGTGTGTGTGTTCTCCATAATATTGGCAGAGCTGTCTATCAGCTGGATAAATAGTGTTGTAGAGTACAGGGCTATTACATTTTAAAACTGTGTCATGCATAATTACAGTGCCATTTAGCACTGTAATTCCTTGTACTATCTAGTACACAGATCCTTGATCATGTAGCATACGTGTTATGCTAATGTTTTCTCTAAAAATATTTAGGAAGATTCAAATACAGCACTTTTGCATTAGTGTTAGTAAAAAGTCTATGACCCTTACAATATGATATTTTGATTCCGCATTTAGAATTAGAGCCAAAACTGGATCATAACCAGTTTATCTTCCCTGCAGTGCGTAGTAACAATAGCTCCTGAGAGATAGACAGGTCTGCCATGCTACTCAATAAAAAGTTTAGGATTTCTGCATGCTTCCAAAGGGGAGTATAATAATGAGCTCCAAATGGTGTCAGGTTTTAAAATAGAAATACAGAAGGACAATGCACCAAACAGCGTTTTGGCTACTACTGACTTGCATTAAGCCATTGACTTGCATCAATATAAATATGTTAAATCAAGTTAAATTCTTCTTGGCGTATGCTTTAGTTAATGGTGTACTTTCCATTTGGTTTGTTTCATTGTTTTCTTTGGCCAATATACTTTCTCTGTGTGGAAAGCTATGATGTGCATCTGCAGTATAACATGAGAGTATTCCTGATCGAGTTGTTCATTGTCTTCTTAATGAAGGGTGATTGCTATGTAACATGGCAACAGTGAGCAATAATATCGCAAAACGATCGACTACAAACACTTTGGGAAGAGATAATGTAGGGGGGTAATAATAACAATAATAATAAAAAACAGACACATCACATACATTATAGACAGAAGGTTGAAACCAATAATAGATATAGTTAATGGATAAAATAACAGATGAGTAATGAGACTGAAACATCAGGAAGGTAACAGTACGTTATTATAGCTCACCACGCCAAAGTGAATGGGGAAAGGGGGATTATGAGCACACTGTTTTTGACTGCAGCAATGTGTACCCTGTTTATTGTTGTAGTTTATTGTTACTTTATGACTTTGTAGTATATTGCGGAGGTCTGTATTGAGCGATCCCAAGCCCGCCCCTTTTCACCTGTTCTCCAGTAACAGTTTTATAATAATAAAAACAATAAATGTTTTTTAAACTCTCTATGCTGTTTTGTCCAACCCAGTTACAGCAACATGTTTGGACAAGTGAGAGGGGCGGGCCTTGGGGATCGGTCATTAGAGTACAAGCGTCAAACTAGCTTTTACCGGGTCAGGTAAACCGGGAAGGCGGGGGGGGGGTAAAGGTGAGAGGTCAAACAACACCCGAGGCACCGACCTCATCCACGTTCTCGAAGGCGTTGATGACGTCGTAGGGCAAGCAAGACAGCAGGTCGATGACGAACCACGTCTTCAGGTAGTTCATGCGGATGAGCTTGGGGTCCGAGATGACCTCCCCGGCGGGGCCCACGAACGTGGTGTGGAAGTTGAGCACGATGTCCACCAGGAAGATGACGTCCACAATGCTGTCCACCACCAGCCACGTCACGTTGTTCTGCTTGGTCTTGAAGGACACGTTGTAAGGAACCATGATGGCCGTGTAGAAGGTGAGGATGAGGATCACCCAGTCCCAGGTGGTCTTGAACAGGCAGTAGTGGAGGATGATGTGCGGGGGGGTCTTGGGGGTCTCCTGTTTGTACTGAGGTAGAATATCCGAGCCCAGCTGCAGTACCTGGCGGGAAGCAAGTTTCATGAGAAGACGGGAAACAGCGGCGACTCCATTTGTGTCCTGAATCCCCCTTGTGGTTGAAAGAGGTATTGCAATAATGTTGTTTCATCCTAAAGCCAGCGAACCTCATGCACTTCTCTACCCCTCCCCCCCACATCTATCATAGGCTCACAATTTCTACCCCTCCCTGTAAAGCTATCATAGGCTCACACCATCTCTACTCCTCCCCCCACAGCTATCATAGGCTCACACCATCTCTACCCCTCCCCCTAAAGCTATCATAGGCTCACACCATCCTCTACCCCTCCCCTAAAGCTATCATAGGCTCACACCTCTCTACCCCTCCCCGTAAAGCAATCATAGGCTTACACCATCCTCTACCCCTCCCCTAAAGCTATCATAGGCTCACACCATCCTCTACCCCTCCCCTAAAGCTATGATAGACTCACACAATCCTCTACCCCTCTCCTCCTACAGCCATGCGTACAGTATGTTTGTGCACAGCTGTGTAACATAAACAGTGAGCAGGGAAGGAACACAATTGACCTAGACCAAATTCTCAGATAAACTAAAATTTGATAAATCTAATATCAAAACATGTAAAGATACAGCATATTGTTGTGTTCCACAATGATGTAAATACAGAGCTGCACCTCATTTCTCCATGCATACAAGACCGTGAGAGAATAAATCACAAACTAAACCCTTTATCCAGCTAGCGTTATGAGCATATTCCTTCATATATAGGGTGACATCACATCTTCCGTGTTGATACTGGGGAGACGTTAACACACAAAATCAAATATGCAGTGAGAGTCTCATGTAATATTCCTCCACAGAGTACCTCAGCTAAGCGCGAGTGCTTGTGGACATTCTCTCCCTTGTGGACGGTCGGCTGTAGCTGTTGCAGCACGCCTCTGCTGCTCGTCAGGGCTCGAGTCAGCCGGGCAAACTTCCCCCATCCTGGAAACCAACCATAGGCCATATAAATACATCGACAACCCCTTAGTGACGTCATGTCACATATATAGGTTTTCTGAAGAACGGGTTTGAGGCTCAAGCTGTGCTGGCTCTGGCAGTCGGCATCTTTGAAGTACCTGTCCCCGCCTGTAAATCCTGGCTATCCATAATAATGGGATAAATGTGTGGCTTAAAGGCAGGGTTAGTCATTCTCAAGGATGCTTCCAAGCGTTTTTGACACCGGTAAGCTAACAAAATGGAACAAACTGGTCTTCGACCAGATACCAATCGGACACAGAATGAAATGGAATTAAACTAAAACTATGTATTTCTTTATTTCATCTGAGTATAGGTCTACACTAGCCTCGCCAGACCATGCTAATCTTGCAAGCTTTCGGTTTCACTTCGCCGCGAGAATCAGTCTGGAGAGCTTGTAAATCGAGGTGATTCAGGCCGGTAAACCCAGTGTGTTGCCAAGCAGCGTCGTAGTATAGCTACGGGCGTGGTTTAGGTGTAGCGTAAGCGACTTGGAAACAACTCAAGTCGAAAACGCCTAGAGATAATACAATATAGCATCAGTTTAATTAGAATTTATTAGATGAGCAAAGGCTTTTATTAATGGAAAATATGTTTACACTCTTTCCGACTTTTCTACTGCAAGAGTGGATAACCACAGACTGTAGTGTGTTCACAGGTTCGATCAATCACATGCAGTGAATCCGTTTCAATGGACGGCTCCCCAGATGGATGTGTCTAACAGACACAGATATCTGGTCTTGTCAGGTCAGGGAACAGCTTAAGGTCTTGATCCCAGGTCTCGATTTAAAGGTAGACTCAGCCAAATTAACTCCAGGTATTTCATTATAAACGTGCAAGCATGTCTTCTATGATAATGATGCATTACTTAAAATGTTCAAAAATGATATTATAGGGCACAAAAAAAGTATAAAATAAAATACACCTAGAGGAGCAAATCTATGCTGGCAGCTGCCAACTCTGAATCCAAATGGATAGAAATGTGAGCCCAGGAGACACATCCCCCTATAGTCTATAGTATCCTTGTAGCCCAAGGTGTGTGGGGGAGGGGCACTGTGACAAGAGGGAAGGGGGGGGGGGGGGTCCTCTCTGCTCTCCTGTTTTTTGTGCTTCATTTTTACATTTCCTAGACGGATGCACCTCTGCTAGAACATACGCCTTTTCGATATTGGACTGGTTTAAAGTCGTATTAACTCACACGCACCAGGTGGTTTGTTGCTCAAAACCATCTGGGAGGCTGTCCATTTATTACTATTTTTATTTTTATTTACTATTTGAAAAGCGCAGGCACTTGGCAGGGGATTGGATGAACCGTGTCCATCATGGGATAACTTTGAAGAGAAAACACACTGAGAAAAGCCTTCGGTGTCGTTCTTTGCTTTTCTCTCAATGAAGAAATTCTCTCTTAAGTTCAGATCCAACTGATGCTATTAGCAGCATCTACGTTTAACGTAATTAGGAAACGCCATTTTTGTTAACCAGTCTCTTTCGCTGCCAGTGATTGGTCAGTGGCCCTGACTCATGTCGTAGCGATTTCAAGCTCTCCAGACTGATTATTGCGGCGAAATCAAACTGAATCTCGCAAAGTCTCACAAGGCAAAAGTTTCATTTGTCTAAGTTTTGGTTTTATCCGAGCAAATTACAACATTTTGAAATCTGTCAAAAATGTTGGAATTTAAAATATAATAAACAGTCTTTAAAAAGTGAATGTAGAGATGAGTAAGCACTGGATGACACCAACCTTTAGTAGAATCGTCTTCAATGGGCTGTTTAAAGGCTGTGATGTCACTGAAAGTGCAAAGAAACAGGACAACTTTCTCCTGTTCATTGCGAATTGGAGCAATTTTCACAAAGAACCAAACAGGTGTTCCTAAAACACAAATGTATACAGCAATTAACATTGTATTAACGTTCAAGGTTATGTCACTGATATAAATTATTCATGACATTATTGTAGTTACTACTACTGGCTACTCAACATGTACAGGTAATGTGGAAACAATGTCTGCATGCTGTAAAAGTTTTTGGGTGGAAGATATTTCAGGCTCTCTACTAATTAGTTAGATAGAGGAAGAAATGTTCTGCGGTGACTTTGAACTGGCCTGTTCATTACAGCAGAGCTGAATACATTAGCATGATTAGCCTGAGCAAGCGTCACCAGTTTCTTCACACTTAGCAATATTACTTACTGTTTTTCTTGTACATAAGTATTTCAAAGGAATTCATCTCATAATTCTCGAACGTGAGCCGTACTTTCTCACTCGTGTCCTTGTCTGTTAGCTCTCCGTACATGAAACTGGTAAACAAAGGGGCAGGGGAAAATGCGTCCATCTTTTAGTAAGACATTGGTATAATAAAAAGCCATGGATATTCTGCCAAAAGTAATTCAAAGGAACAACAATGCTAAGCCTTGTGAATATGAGTGTGTTATGTTAGGTGCAAGCCATGTTTTTCCAAAGTAACATATTGACATTCAAGATACTGAAATTGTTTACTTTTACATAAACATTTAGCATCCCAATAGTAACTGTTTTTGTTGTTGTGCATTATACATTCATCAGCACAAAAAATAAACACCATTTCCTATAGAGGATAAAAATCTCTGTCATCTATTTTACCAGTAAACAATACGTTTGTAATGGGTACCAGTAGCAGTTCGAGCATAGTTCTTCGTGAGCAAATCATCACGGTTTGGTTACCAAATATGGATTTACAGATACATTTACATTTTTACTGGTTTGAAAATAAAACCACACAGAGACATAAATGGGATGCATCGTGAATGTCTAATAAGCTGTATGCAGAGTGCTTCACAAAAACAAATGATGCTGACGAGAGGGTCAAGCAACCATGAGCCCATTTAACCATGGTGGAAACATTCATCTCACTTTGCTTGTTACTGCCACTGTTAGCAGCAGCCTATACCAGCATGGTCTATATTTAACTTAGGAGTTTGCTATGAAATGCAAAACGGAAGGGTGCATGTAATGAGACTACACTGTACCGCCATAGACACACTGAAAGGCTGATCTAGTATCAGTGACGAGTGTCTGTGTCGCATCGGGAGGAAAAGACACGGCAAAATAAACTGCATACAAAGAAAATAAATACCTTCCAGCAATTACCTATTTGTTATTCTAGAAAATGCACTGCAAATTCTAGAAACATGTCTTTCAGCTGTAATGAATGTTTGGTCATGAGTTATGAGGTGGCATTTCACAAAATGCAATTAAGTGTAAAGCGGAGCTGTATCTCAGTAAGCGTGCATTGGCATGCACAGAAATGGCATAATGTCTTCATAAGGGGTTTAACCATGAATTATCTGTAGTAAACCTTTAAATATGATCATAAAAAAGATATGCATACTGTACATATACAGTATAACGACACGCATTATCTTCAAGTTATGTGTTTTGTGACGAAAGGAACTTGATCCATCTTGTAAGATGCAGAAACAGTTCCAATACCGACAGATGGTCTCGTTGGTTACCTGCATGTGCTGCTTTTCTGCATGACTTCCGCTCTGTGGTACCCTGACAACTTGCAGAAACCATCATTGCTGTAGACAATAGGCCAGTCTACAATCTGAGCATTTCCCAGGACAAAGTTGGTATCTGTTTGACATTAAAGGAAGGGAAAGATATTAAAGCCAAATAAGTTGAGTGGTTGCAGTGCACTAAAAATAACATACTGGGACAATTACACAATAAAATATATGTTGGGGGACAAGGGTGGGACAATTGCATTTGATCTCAATCAAACATCAAAATAAATGCTTTTGGAGGAATGCAATCGAAAGATAAAATGGAATAGAGCATCAGCAACACTGAAATGCGACCTTGGAATAAATGTATGTTGGTTACAAAGTTCTACTCTCACAGAGGACTTGCATATTGTACTGCATATGAATATGCATTTGTGTATATTATCAGAGAGGTGTCAGCACACTCAAGAAAGAAATGTTGACATACACTGCATATTTATTAATTATTTAATGTAACATTATAGCATCAGGGCCCTCAGATTATCGATGTTCTTCTGAATTGCCTGTTTTATTTTGTAGTAACGGTTACGGGCTTTTGTGTTAAAGAGAAACTTGGGAAATATAGTGGACACTCACTTTGGTTGGAAGACAAAAAACTGCAGTGTTTTTGAATTTCCTTAAATCTTGTCTATTTTTTTTTTTTTTTTGCTGTAGTTGCAGAAATCACTTTAGGTGTTGCTTTCTGGTGAGGCAGAGTGTTTGTTACCATGGTAATGCTCTCCCTGATACACCAATTGTATCGCTTCACCTACTGTACCCATGCAGTTTACAGTATTTCTCACCATTAATGTATACTATCTAGTACAAATATCCATGATCATGTAGCATACATGTTATGCTAATGTTTTCTCTAGAAATATTTAGGAAGATTAAAATACAGCACTTTTGCATTAGTGTTAGTAAATAGTCTATGATAAATATTTGTTTTGTTGCATTTATATTTGCTTGATATGGAATGGGGAGAAAGATAAACACATATGTTAGGACATTGTAAAACAGTGTAAAACGAAACTGTACCACATACTGTATTTTACATACATATTATTCATAATCAAAACGTTAAATAATCTATCATACTATACAGTGAGATTGCGTTTAATCACATGGCATTCTTAATATTTAATATTTATCAATGGATCATTCAGCCTGGTGGGAAGGTTCTAGGAGACCTAGGAATGGTTGGTTTCTATCTCAAGGAGAATTACAAATAGCTGGACATATTTGAAATCAAATCAAAACAAACCTCACACCAGTGGTGCTTTGTCTACAACAAACCCACTAAAGTGTCCCTGTACTGTGTAGAGAAAACAATTTAATGAGATATTTATATGTTACACTGTTGTTTTTGTGGCTAGTAAACTGAAAAAGTTCCACTTTTAGTTGTTTATCCCACGTCTGAAATTATCCTCAAGCTGACACTTTGTAGACAAGGCCGATAGCTAGGCTTTATACATAACTATTTACAAATGATAAATGCATTGTATATGCACTGTGTCGTCTTGAACCATTTGAAAACACAGGGTGATCGAGTAGGAAGAGAAACTCAAGACACAAGGCAGCCCGAAGAGACATAAAGACACATGTATAGTAAAGAGAACACACTGTATGTGATCACACCACAATCAAACACACAACAGAGCACAATTGCAAGCATCAGAAAAATGCTATGATTGTAGACGTTCCATGCCAACATGCCAAGTGCTATTTTACAGTTGTCAGATGCATATTTCAGGTAGAAATAAGAGGTGAATTAGCTAGCAGCCCTGTGCATTTTTACTATTCAAAATGCATAGCCAATAGTTATCCACTGATTGTTATTTGTTCAAGAACAGCATTTGGTATAGAACATTTGCAATACACTACAAAGAAAGGGGTGTCAAATAGGAAGAAAGCAATAGTGCGTTTAACTATTCTTTAGAGTACCTGTCTGTTTATGTGACAGTGTCCAAACTGAAATTTTTCAAAAACAGAAAAGAAATTATGTTAACAAATAACGGTGAGAAACATCATCGAGTGCCATGCAAAAATGAACATGTTAACAGTGCCAGCCAAGACTGACACCATTGGTCACAGTTGTTATTCCAATCGGCACACTGCCACTTTAAGACACTTTGCTTTTGGAGGTGCCTGTCAATATTAAACACAAATATTTTAAATGGGGAAATAGTGCTATGATTTTATTACCATCAAGAGAAATTATACAGCCTGTTTGAGCTAATTAAATCGATTTGAGTCTACCACCGGCAGCCCGCCAATACTGTGTGTGGCCTTGAGGTTAAGGTTGCTATGCTAAAAGGTCATTGGTTCATGTCTGTCTATGCACACTAAGTAACCCTAAGTATACAGTAGATGACTGTATCTGTAGCCTTCTGCCATATTGGACTCTGTGAATTTATTACTTTGTTATATGACAATGAATATCTACTGTACATTGTGCATTTACTTCATTATAGCTGAGAATTCTTAAAGATTTTTGCACAGTGATATAAAATGTGGCTGTTGACAAAGCATAGGACAGCAACTGGAAAGAAAACATATGTTAAACAAACATTAGAAATCCACAAAAGCTCCCTGGCTTTAGTAGTGAAAATCTTATACTGTTTCTTAATTACTAATGGATTAGTCTCACCTCTTTTGTTCATAGCTTTTACTTCAGATTGGCTGAACACTAATCCTCCATTCAAGGTAACAAACATGCTCATTAATTTGATTTTGTGGAGGATGTTACCTACAGTTTCTTACATACTGTACTGAAATACTGAAGACACATAGAGCAGAAAACCTTACAAGTTCTTCCAGTGACACATTTTGACAACAAAGCACTTTACACTGTGGATATTTAGCACAACACTAAACTTCATACAATAGTTTTTCCAATGTCCACCGTGTCTAAAAAATTGTCTATTAATTTAAAAGTGCAAATTATTCCAAGTAATATAGTGAAATATGGTGAAATATAATGAAACATGTCAATTTATCAGATTTTGAAATTGGGAGTGGAAAACTGAATCATATGAAATGAGTAGCCATGTTATAAATAAGAGAAGATGTTATGGATTAGGCCTATAGGGTTGGGTAACACATTGGATGATAAAAGTTTAGACATGGGGCATCAATTGTGTGTGTGTGTGTGTGTGTGTGTGTGTGTGTGTGTGTGTGTGTGTGAGAGAGACTGTCTGTATTAAACCATGTTTCACATCAAATACAGCCCAAACTGGATGAAATACAGCCACATAGCATACAAACTAATAAATAATAGAAAATCCTCTATCTTTGACTGGTTATCTGATCATACTTTCAGATGAAAAAATCATCACTTAAAAGTTTGTCATGTAAAAATGGTCCTGTCCACCAATAGCCTAAAATATGGAGTAACGCCATTTAAAATCATGTCGTAGGCCTACATATTTCACACAAAACCCTGAGAATAAATATGTATTTTTAAAAATCATAGGCTGTGGCAAATACAATTTCAGAAATGTTTCAGAAAAACCAGCATGCTGTTTTGTGGGCTTTATTTGACCATACGCACAACACTAAATGCCATGTAAAAGACAATAGTCAATAGATGTAAATTAAAGGTTTTAAGAAAGCACAACAGCAAAAGTTCAAAATCCAATAATAAAATAAAAGTGACGACACTGTCCCAGTTCAAACTATTTTTAACACTTTTGATAGCTACGATATATTTCCCTGATAATAGCGACACGTTATCTAACATTTTATTTTAGGCTGCAGTCTATTACACCACTCGCTAAAAAAGAAGAAAAAATAAGCAACATTTTATCCAAATACGATTGACATGATTTCTGCATAAACTGCATTGGATCGCCAGAAATACGCCACTTACCGTTCGATCGTCTCACAATATTCTCCAAAAAAGTATTCTGAGGGGCCACTAGTCCTCTGCGACCCCCTGCCATTCTGTCTTTTCAATTAGTCGTCTGTGGGCGTAAGGTTCAGTGACATCTTCCTCATAAATCGTATATTATCAGCAAGTACATTACTACGAACGTATGTATTCATGATCTCTCCTCTTTTGAAACGGGACATGGGCTCTTCGAAATGGTTGTCTGCTAGTTACCCCAGCATACTCTCAGTATGTGGCACGGCGCCCCGGAGCATCACATTGTGCAGAGAAAAACAAGGCTTGCACTGCCTGCGGTTGAGAACTACAGGAGGGGCTGAGTATAGGAGGATGTATAAAAGCAGACGATTACTAGCTCCGAGTGCCACCTGCTGGCAACGCGACAGCATTACGATTAAACGAACCAGCTGTTTTGTAGACACTGCTGAAACTATTCCATGTTGGAATACTTGGATTCTAAACTCGCCTTTTTCCTGGTAGTCAATCTCTGTTAATGCATGTTTTGCCAGGTTAAATGCAAATAATTAGATCAGTTATTCAGAGGGGCATTTTATATAGCACTTCCTAACCTTCCATACAAATCAATGATCTGTATCACCAATGTTGGCTTATCTTAAAAAAGGGGCCAAATATCTGCTACAGTAGACTACATGTTTGGCAATTACCAGTTGGCCAAATATGCAAAAATAAGGACCCCATACAATATGAAAACATACATGTTTGTTAAACCCAAAACAACTTTAATCAGTACAAAATTCATACATCCCTGGTGTTGACAACAGCGGGAATTCTTCACCTAGTAACGACAGCAATGGTTAATTGGGCTTGTTTGAATGACAGGTAGCGTGTAAAATCCAATATCTGCCAGCTGGGAGCTCAAACTATGCAACACACTAATGGATTACATAAATAACAAAAACATTGTCCATAGCCACCTGGAAGAAGTGACAGTTATATTATGACAACACAGCTTGTCCAAATAAACAACCACCATCAACACAACACATAAAATACAGTCCGCTGAAGAACGCATTCCCAAATAACGCCAGCTCTTAATCTTATTAACTGGACCATTTCTTGGTGGTGTTGAGGTGACTCAGGTGGTCTGTGATAAACTTATGCTCCGGAAAGTTGTTTAACTGTGTCCCTTTGATCCTAAGCCAGTTCTGGGCTTTTCGCTCCGCGGCATGGCCAAAGTCCTGATCGCGAGTCAGGTACGGCCGACTCATCCAGTACTCATTCTCCGCCTCTCGCTCCAGACACCTCACCATGTTGCGTTTCATCTGCCACGTAATTTGCCGTGGACGGCGGTACTTTCCTATCCACTGTTTCCCCGGTATGCCTTTCCGAAGCAGATTCAGTGTGAGGAACATGGCCGCAAGATATACCTACAAACAGAACATACGTGCAGAATAAAACATGACTAACATTGCTGCTTTTTTCAATGTTAGTGTTGCACAGTATGTAGGCTACGGTACCACAATGCTAAGTATGCTTCCTCCAGTGTAACATGGGTTTACGAGCACACTTTACAGTATGTGCCACAATTATTCCACAAGCATTCATTACACATGCATTGCATATAGCACTACATTCGATCATCCAAATATAAGCAGTTAGACACGTCTTTAAGTTTAAGGAACATTTGACTTCTGCAGCTGAATGTTCCCCAGTTTAGTAATGGATCAATATCCAAGTTAAATCAACTACGACAGAAAGCTAGCTGTTGTTACCTGTGCCGATCAACAGAAGAGTTTGCTAGCTTTTACGTTTTGTTGCCAAGAGAAGGAGCAGTTAAAGCCCACTATATTAATGAGTACTAAATTATCGTAATAAATACGCTTTTAACTTCACGACACGTGAGAAGGTCGAAATCACGAGTTTTAGAAGGACTTCCTGTTTTCGCCACTGTTTAAGGTGCGTTGCTGCCACCTTCCGGACTGGAGTGTGGGATTTAGCTGCTCGTCCTTCACATTAAAACATCTTCTAAAGAAATTAAAAACGTATTTTACAGTTTTAATTGTAGCATGTTTCTCTCTCATAACTCATAGATTGGTCTGTACTCAAGATAATGCTTTCTTATTTTCAGCTAATAGACTAATGATTATAGCACTTCATTTTAAGAATAGGCTATACATTTCGGTCTACTGCTCTCTGTATGATGGCGTGCCAACCACAAGATAATTAGGTATGCCTAATAAATATGAATCAAGCTTTGTAGCATATAGCCTATATACCATATGACCCACAAACATAAGTAAAACAAATTTTAAACACAAACATTGGTGAGACATTTACCCTATTTGATCCAGAAAGTGATATGATTTAGTTTCCTGAATGCAATTTTGAGAAATGTGAGTTATTGTAATAATATTGGATAGAAAACATGTTCTCTATTTATGCATATATTAATGTAGCCTATAGTAGGCCTAGCCTAGGCCTTTAGTGGGATATCTGAGCGAAGATTTGATACCATAGGCTAATAAAAAATTACACAATGACATGTGAACTATACTGCACAAAGCTGTGTTCCTCCCATGTCTGATGTCCAATGTAGGCTACAGGACTTCCTCGTTTTCCCAAAGCTAGTGAAATTCGACACACGCCAGACGAGTATAAATAAGAATGATGTTCTTATTTTCTGCAACCACATGGACTCTTATTGTTGTCATTTTATCCCTTTTGTTTATGTAAGTATGCTGAAGGTTTCTGTATGTTTCAATTGTGTTATTGTTTTTCATTAACGCCATGCCCTATTACCAGTGAATCTGGGGGCATAAGTTAAGCATACAGCGCAAATATAGGCTATATAGGCCACCTACGTTTATTTGATATTAAAAAAACAAATTTGCGCTGGTCTATATATTCAAAAGTGTGTGGTAAAGAGTCTATGCTTAGATTCAACACATGATCGTTAACGCTACGGACGAATGTCGCCAATTTTGAGTTAAATCTCCATCCATAATCACTGTATATAGGCGCAAACTATTTTCATTGAGCCTATGACGCCACACTGAAACAATTTCATTTTTTTTGTCTTTGTGGAATGCAGATATGGCATGTGGCCATATAGTTATTTCAAAAAGCTTGGAATTGACGGACCAAGACCCCTACCATTTGCGGGAACGATTCTGCATGCCATTTACAAGGTATATGTCTACACCCTCCTCTCCTGGCCGAACTTATTAGCGTTAATGTGTTTAACTCATTATTATAGTCCTATATTCGATCTAATCTTGATATTTGTTGCCCGATTAATTTACAGGGCCTCTTACGTTTTGACAGACAGTGTCAAACCAATTATGGAAATATATGGGGGTAAGTATAGGTGTGAACATGAACTTTGCAGTAGTCTACAACACACATGACCTTTGCAGTGTCTTGCAACAAATGCCCATGTTTGGCCAATAGGCTATTCATAATATTAAGCAATGGCCTATTAGCTATTGCATAATCTATGGGCCTTTGTAGTTCTAAATATTATTTCATTGTGTTTCCTTTTGACATGCACTGTTACTCAGAAACAGATCACACAATTTATTAGAGTAAAACACATAATCTTTCAATTTGAGCTACATTTCATGCACCTTATGGACTATATGTTTGACATTAAACAATAGCATATTTTCCTCACATGTAGACCCCCCTTTTCCACATATTAGCAGTGTTGGGCAAGTTACTCAGGAATTGTAATAAGTTCATATTTACTTATTACGCCTTCAAAAAGTAATAAGATTACTTTACTTATTACTATGTATTAAAAGTAATTAGTTACATTACTACTGTATATTACTTTAACAATCACTACTCTGCCTTGCCCCTTCCCAAAAATTACAACCTGTAACCAGTAAAATAAATGCACTTTTCTCAGAAGACATTTGTCTCCTAAAAGCGTTCCAAAAAGCCTCCCTGGCAGAAGATCATTCATAAGCGTACACAGTAGATAAACGCTATACATGCTGAGAATATCACAACAACCGTGAGCATTTTTAGGTAAACTAAATGCTACATCACTGCAAAATCAAGTCACTAGTAAAATTACTACCAAAGGCTTAATAGGGACAGCGAAATAGTTTAGTGGGACAGTAGAGTAATGCAGCATTACTTGGATTAGTAATTGTAATATTATTAACGTTGTAGATATAGTAATTTGTTACACTACTAGTTACAGCAAAAAGTAATACTATTACAGCCTAACACTGCATATTAGTGTATATATAAAACATGGGAAGAACATTTATTTGATTAGTGCCAGTATGTTGGAACTGATTATGGATGGTATTTTAGATAGATGGATTAAACATAATCGATTCTTGACATTTGTGTTGATGTGCAGGGTGTTTGAAGGACGCAGACCAGTGTTAATGGTTGCAGACCCTGAAATGATTAAAGCTATTCTTGTGAAAGAATGCTACACTACCTTTACCAACCGCAGGGTAAGAGTAATTGTATAATATAGCATAATCCAGTGTGAGTTATGTGTCTGTTAAACACAATTAGTATAGCATATACCTTGCAAACATTATATAGAAGTTTACTAGCCTGCCACTTAAAACAGTTTAGGAAATATTTGTAAAACAGAATCAGATCTCGTATTGGCACAACATTGA
>JAODOY010000007.1:717605-734518 GCA_025399855.1 Forbesichthys papilliferus | reverse complement strand
TCTCCCCCTCCATCTCTCTCTCTCTCTCTCTCTCTCTCTCTCTCTCTCTCTCTCTCTCTCTCTCTCTCTCTCTCTCTCTCTGGTGTGGGCTCTAGGGTGTTGCGTTGTGTTTTTTTCCCCCTGTCTGGTTACCCAGCCTTCCTTGCTCCTGTTCCCAGTTACGTCTCTCATCGACCTCCATTATTGTTAACCTTCCTAACGAGGGGGGCGGGACAGCACTACATGTGATTGACAGCAGCGTGCTTCCCCCGCTCATTGGCTTGCTGGACCTAGGATGAAGGAGAAACAGTTGCTCTTTTGTTAAATAATATGTCATTTGTTCTTTTTAAATACATTTATTGATTTTTCCTGCCCAAATTGCTCCCTGTCTTCTTATAGACAGTCCTAGTTGACTGGGCATTGTGGGACAGCACTCCACTTAGCAATCAACTAATGTGCGATGCCTCATATCTGGAGAACTTTGTTAATCACTTGTCTCTTGTTAAAAACACTTTAACATCAAAACAAGCTGGGACATATTTGGCATATTTTCCATATTATGCTGTTCTCTAATACAGGCTAATGACACAGCTGGGGTAAAGAGGGGAGTCATTTAGTTCCCCCAGGAAAAAAGGAAGAAAGAAAATGGAAGAAAGAAAGCAGAGAGGAGCGCAGAGAGCCAAATATTGGGACTGTGTTCATTTCGCTGTGTGGTTGACTTCAAAGGGATAAGCGCTGCCAATGAAGAGAGCACAGACCTTTCAGGACAAACACACTATGCGCAGCGTGAAACACACACACACACTCTTGCAGCCCGATGACTGCAATTTGACCCAACAAGGAGGAAATATTTATTTTTAATAAACCACACGCTTATTTTGGAACTGACATTTTACATCCAACTTTTTGCTCTGGAATCAATAGACAGTTAAATATTGATAGAATTGGAGTTAAACGTTGCCCGTTTGGTGTCTCTCTGGGATGCAGCGGCGCTGTGTTTAATGCAGGACTCGCTACAGACACACTGTCACACTGTGTGAGGGTTAGCTGTTAACCTGCACGCCAAGTGTACTCAGGCTGAGTTATATTTATGTATTGATAGAAAGACTACACATGGCCTGCAATGCCCTGGACCTCCTTACTGTTTTTTATATTTTTATTTTGGTCCTCTTTGCTTTGTAAGAAGGCTACTGGTGTGTAATGTAATGTATCAAATGACAACAACAATGTGGCTGAGACACAGATGTGTTTTGAGACGGGTACTATCAGAATTTGGCAGAATGAGAACTCCTGAATAAACAAGTAATATTGAGAACACACAATACATAAATGATATTTCATTTTACAAATCACTTCTCACAAATCCTTAACTCTCTGGTTCCCTACTTAACAGTGCATAGTACATATTTTTCTTTATTAGCTTTAAACATAGGAAGGCTTGTTATAGTGATATTGTTTCAGCGTGTGAGCCTATTAACCATCTGAAACTGAGGCTATTTTTAAACTAAAATTATATATTTTCAACAGCTTCAGTCTCTATTTATTTAAGCTTTTGTTCTAGGTTAACGTATGCAGAATGAAACATATAGAAAGGTAGTAACATGTTTATTATGTTTTCATGCTTTTATATTGTTAAATCTGTTAACATCAGTTGTTGTTCCTGAGTTTCTCAGAGCGGTGTTTAGTGCTCGTTTGGGAGGGGGGGTCCTGGTGTTGGATGCATCTACAGGCGGATATTTGAGCCCATGGGGGAGAGGGACACCCCCCGTGAGGGCGGGCCTCCGCCCTGAGGAGATGCTGAGGGGATTTGGTTGGAGATCCCACCTGGGCCCTGTTGGGCCCCTTCCTGACAAGACCTGGGAGAAGTGGATGTTAGGTGGCAGATTATCTTTGGGATATAGCTCTTTTGTATCAATATGTATTTATGGATCTGTAAGAGCAGGCCTGGGCAAAGTCAGGCCCGGGGGCCGGATGCGGCCCTTTGAGATGTTCTACCCGGCCCGCCCGGTACATCAAACATAAAAATAATAATACAACAACATAAAATTACTTGACGAGCTCTACGGAATGTTACTTGATTTACTGCTGCGTAAAAGAAAACATAGTTAAAGTGAAATGATTGATTATTTATAGCATTGATTATGAAAATGGTATTGCATAGGAATTGCCTATATTCATATTGCAAGTTAACAAAGTCAGCTGTTTTGTGTTTTATTTTAAAATGTGTTAACAAAGTAACATGGCCCGCAAAGTTCTCTGACGTTTTCAATGTGGCCCCCAAGTGAAAATAATTGCCCACCCCTGCGTAAGAGGGTTCATTCTGAAAATACAACATTTAGATAATGTAAATACATTGTTTGGTTACTTTATCTTTAGAATGCTTGCCTTTGCTAGGAAGTATCTTCTTCTGGATTAATTTTAAATGCCTGTTTTTTCCACCCTAAATTAACATATTTTAAAGGGGAAGATATCACTTCATATTGATGACAGAGATGTTGGATTAAACTTTTCTTGATAATCCAGCAGGTTGATAACATGAACTTTGACCAGACTGTGGTCATTAGTGTCACCTATATATTGTGAGACTCAACCATGCAGTGAACCGTCTGAAGGCCTTTTGCTTAAGTTTAAAACCACTGGTCTCTGTAGTTTTTGATGCCACCAACATGGCTGTCAGCAGATCCTTGCCTCATGGCTTTATAATCAGCTCTTCCAGGAAATACATAAAAGTCCAATTTATTTGCAGAGTTCTGTTGACAGAACAGATTAGTCGTGAAGTGTTCTGGGAAATTGTGCCCCATCCCAGTTGGCCATGTTAATGCACTAAATATAGTTTGTCCTTGAAGGATATGTGTGCAAATCATTCCATGTTTGACCAACTTGAAATGAGGCAGTTCATCTGCAGTCCTCTGATAGCCAGGCCATATTTTTGCATCGTCCTTTCATCCGTTTCATCTAACCTGCAGCTCATAGTATCTGTCTGGTACCTAAAATACACAAGCTAATTTTCTCCTATAAAATACTGTATGTTAAAAAAAGAAGTTCCAGCTTCCTAATGGTGATGGGAAAGTTTGAGCAGCCTGCACGGCCCGCTATATATAGCTGTGTCCAGTACTACACCGCCCTGGCTCTGTAAATAGGAACTCAAAGCGGTGCAGACCACACAACACAACAATGTCCTAGCCTTCACAATGTGTTTCCAATGTGTGGGGCAGAGCTTGTGAGGGCATTGAGAGAGGAGTTTTTGTTTTAATGAAGTTTAAATATCAACAAGTTTTCAGAATGATATACTTTAAGCTCTTGTTTTTTGTCATTTTGATGGTATAATGCATCAAAAAGCACTGTTCTAATCATCTTGAACACAAACACACTGTGTGAATGGACAGCCAGAGTATCTTAGCGACAGTCCCAGTCTCAGCCAGTAAACACTGTTGGTGATCTGATTCCAGACTGGCAGAAGACAGAGGCCCAGAAAAGACGTGAACAACTGTTACTGGATGAACTGGTTCTACTGGTGAACAAGAGAGATGCGCTGGTCAGAGACCTGGATGCACAGGAAAAACAGTAAGTCACCCCACACCACTCATAACCCCTAATAACTCTTAGACTTCATGGGGATAGAGACCTGATAGGTCACCAACATTTTTGAGAAAGAAAAAAATATGATTTTTAGATTTGATTAGATTTTAGATTTATTATGTTTATTAATAGAATGTCCGTATACTATTTTCAGTGTTGTCAATGTATATCTTTTTATCATATCATTTAAAGAGATGCCGTGTTTCAGAACAGTGTTTAATTCAAACTCAGGGAAGTAAAACAACATTGACTATCATTTTTGCGAGTACTCCAACATACATTTCCAGAGGCCACGTAGAATGCGTATGGTAAGTAAAGCAACCGGCAGGCAAAGTCTTCCTGCCAGCGTGGCCCTGCATGGGCAGGGCTCGCTTGGGATCCCATACAGATTGGCGGCACCGTCTGCAAACAGGGGGTGCCAAGCAGGTGAAAGGTTGCAGCCCCGCCCCTGGCACCAGGCCACGCCACAGGTGTCACGGCAACAGTTCCTGTACCTGTTCTGCCCCACCCCCGCATCCCCTTTGACCTGCTGACCTTTTGACCTCTCCAGGGCCGAGGAGGAGGATGAACACTTGGAGAGAACGCTGGAGCAGAACAAAGGAAAGATGGCCAAGAAGGAGGAGAAATGTGTGCTGCAATGATAGTTTTCTCCGAATAACTAACCTACACAAGAGGGTATTATTATTTTTATTGGTTGGACCCAAGAGACATTGCTCAACACAGCCTATGATGCCTTGCACCAACTCTCTGTATTGTGGCTGAAAGTATGCCACTTGTATATTATATTGTTATTTTGGTCTTTGTTGCTTTACAAGAAAGGTACTGGTGTGTAAATATGTATCTGAGATAGTGGTGTCACTTAGTTGTATGTGCTTTGACAGACACATGGAATTGTTTTTTTTTCATGTTAGATGTTTATTGGAGATGCACATGACCTGTCTGATTCACAACTGAGCTCCATATGGCACAGCACAAGGGGTTTTATTTGAGAATATTAACATACATTGATTTACTTTTTTCTGGTGCATTATATAAAAGAGGAAAGTTTTTAAGTCATAGTTGTCTTTTTAAGCTTTGTTCATTACTTGACTGTCTTTTAATTACAACAATTCATAGTTTTAACTTGTAAAATATCTTAGCACTTACTTCAGAAATCATAATTTGATCATGCTTTTTTTCTTCAGCTGAACGTGTTTTCCCAAACATTTGAGGGCTTGCAAGGGGTGACTTTAAAATGTAACCTCCTGCTCTGATAATTGACTTCCAAAAAATACTCTTTTCTGGGATTTATTGTTTTTCCAGACAATTGAGCTCCCAGTCTGTTCGTTTGTATTTATTGTTAAGGAGAGAGTCTGTCTGATATGAACATTAATCTGTTTATTTATTCCATTGTCATAATCATACATAAATTAAACAATGTCATACTCCATACCGGTATATTGGTATTTAATTGATGAGACTTTTTTTACATTTTGAATTAAAAATTTAAAAAATAGAACGCAAAATGTATTTAATTTAAATTAATTGTATTTAAATGTAGTTTCTTGACACAAGACTACATTGAGCATAGTGTTTTCATTTTTCATTAACTTTTCATTAAATGTATAAATTAATTAGGCTGTGTTTTACATCATGATTAAATTGTAATTAATTTACACAAATCCGCACAAAGGCTATTTTCCATTGCACAAATAACTGAGAATCGTATTTGTTGTCTTTTTTTTCTCTGTTTCCAGCGGGTTCAGAGGCTTGTGTCGGAAGTAATTCTTATCATTTTGGTTTAGCAACGTAACTTATATTATTCCTCTCTGATCTTTTTATCTTTGAATTGTGCTTGTTGTAGACATTCGAATGTGCCTCCAGTTTGGTCTGATGCGGTCTCCTCCGCGCTTTTTTCTCTGAGGAAGATTAGAAAATTGACTTTGTCAGGGGGGCAAATGTTTTCACTGGCCGATGGAGAGGAGTTTGGTCACATCCTGTGTTCCCCCGCTTGATAAAGAGAAAATGCGTTTTGAAGTCTGTACATCGCATCCCCTAAGGCGCATTTTGTTACACAGCATATTATACTGTAGTTATCACGGTTCCTTGATAATCTGATTAATAAAGTGCGCTTGTTATCGTGCACGGTGGGGACGTTTCGTGCATTAACAATTCCTCCGGACTTAGGTATTGAAGGTTATGAATTTAATAAGGTTATGCGTCAGGCGGCTGCCTGGTGAGTCCAAAATAATATGTCAGTTATTTAACTGACATATTATTTTAGCAGACCTGAACTATATATTTAGGCTGTTTTGCAATGCCACGCCACGCCTTGGTTTAATTAAAGGCTGAGTAAAATATTAATATCATTAGGATAGTTTATTCATAGGCATATACACTTCCTAAATATAAATGCGTGTCCAATTTTGTTTAATATCAGAGATAGTTATTGAGTTGTTTATCTTATTTAAGGCCTGTAAATCTGCGCTTAAATCTAACTGCGTTTAGAAAATAAAATCCACATAGTCCTGTAAAATGTATACATTTAAAACATTACAAATATAAACTAAATGGTTTTTTTTTAAAAAGGTATAGTCTACAATAAATTGTCAAAAAATGATAACTTCTTACCTCGGCACAACTGTGGGTCGTCCTTTGCATAAGAAGCCGTAAGTTGTTTAATACATGAAAAGCATCAGAGCAGATATATGGATTCCATTTTACAGAGAATGGTAGTGGTGCCCTGAGAAAGACACAGCATAAAACTGGCTCTCCAGCGCATGGAGCTTCGAATCCTTCAACTGGGGAATGGGGGGGCGGGGGATTATCTCTCGTGAGTTTGTGTCCGGGACACTTTGATGTCTCCAGGTTTCTGGAATGGCAGCTGCGGACCTGATAGAGCCTTGTCCTCCGCCGTCGCGCAGGAGTCTTTCCAATACGATATTATATGCGTCGTGATTTTAATGAACACCTACACCACACCACCACTACACTAGGCCTACAATTTCGAATCAGACCCTTTTTTTTTAATGCAACATGATACATTTATATTTGTTTTCAATTTATCTGCGGGCCTTACGTTTAACAGCTAAACGGGAAATCTGGTAATTGTCCGAATAACGTGAGCGATAGCTTTTTGTTGAATGAATTGTCTTTTGCATAATTTAATGGAGGGTAGTGTTTCTGTTGAGAGACAGGCGGAGTAGTAGGTTAATGGAATTTGGTCCCTGCTCGGCCTTATAGGCAATACGGCCTGATCCGTTCTTGTTTTAGACTTTAGTTAGAAAGAGACTGGCCCGGGGCAACGTGACCGTCAGTGGCTTTGACGCAACTTCCAACTGCGTTCCCTTTGGTCCGCCGACCATTGAAAGCCTGAAAGTGCCCTCGTCGATGACTTTTTAATTCTATAGGGGCCAAAGCCTCTTTGTGATTGGCTTTCCGGTACCCACAAGTAAAATGTAATTTTGCTCCTGCGGTCTTGCGCTTTGAACATTGGCTCGCTTTCAGACAGAGCCTCTATTAAGAAGATGTGCCTGCGCGCTTGTGTTTCTCGTTTGATTCGGGACCGCACTTCTTTCTGGTAGTTTTATTGATTATTGTCACCTTTATTCGCAGCGAGTTGTCAGTGTCTGTTCATCTTTACCGCCCAAACCTTTCTTGACTTTTTATTCTAAATGGAGAGGATACCTGATAAATATTAATGAGAACGGGGTCACAGAAAAAAATGATTTTTAACTTAATATTTTGCCACATTTATCTTTTGGATAAACATCACCAAAATATAATGATATATTAGACAAGATGCTTTGTAAAATAAACTGTAGTCATACTAGTGTTGTCACTACTTTTTAAAAGCCGGCACAAGCAGGCCTTTAAAATAATAATGGGAAAAATATTCCCGGCATTGAAATAGTCACAGTTTTCGACTGAATCGTAATAATAATATAGCCTAATAACTTTTTGTTTTGTTTGAGAGTTGTTTGAGAGCGCCGGGCAGAAAGGTATGCATATTTTACCCAGATCTACCTAGCTTGCTACGGTAGTACATAGGCCAATAGGCTAACTATATGCCCATGCTATGTTTTGCGCAGATCTACAGACTATGTTCCACAATTATTTTGCTTTTGAAATAATAAATCACCAGGAATAACATATGTCCGCAGATAACGTGCGTAATGTACTGCTCTGTGTTGGACAGCTCACAGTTTGAAGGACTTTCCTTCAGGCTACTAAAAAAAACATTTTTTTCTCTTTTTTAATCTCTGTTGTAGACTATACGTCTTGCATTGTTGCGGCATGGGAGGGGCTTCCCGGCGTATCTGCTCATCCAATGGCCCGCGCTACTGTCTGTCAGTGCAATTACTTGTGGTGATTGGCGAGAGTAGGCGGATTCGCAGGTGGCCTGTGGTCTTAGAGGGGCAGGGCGGTGAGAAGGTGATCAATCTCTATCCGTCTCCATTAGCCGTCACCTTAAACACAGTGACAGACACAACTGACAAGCGCGAGCAAATGAGTTTGATTTATTCGGTTGTAAAAACCCGGAAACGTCCTGAGACCACAACAGCGCTGGAACGTGGTGCACGTGTGCGCGAGGATAGGTGGTTCTGTGATGTTACCCGGTTTGTTTTGAGACTCTTTAGACGAGTTGGAGAATTTCACACTTCCTTCTCTGGATACGTTTTCTCCAGGCTACCGGCCAGATCCACACAGCACAAAGGTTCGTCACGTAAACTTAAGAATGTATGAATGTAATAGCCTATAATGTTTGCGACATTTTCCTGTGTATTTACTTTCTTTCTCTCCCCCTTACATTACCATGCGCTTGAATGTAGCTACATAAAGTTTCGGTCCCGGGGTTAGGACGCCAAACTCAAAAGAACAAGTAACTGGGTGTTTCTGTTGAAATATTTATTTGCTTTTCAATCTACAGTATTTAAGTTGCAGACCAAGGATACTGACGCTAATAGTATCAATTATCACACACTACTAAACTCTTAGGGTAACTTCAATTATAAAGCTTGCTTCATTTTCCTGAAATCCAGATAGGCCTAACTGTTATTTAGATTACAATTATAAGCGTCGATGAAGAGCGGTTCTCTGTTAAAACGTCTAATCCATTTGGTAGATCATTTTGAAGGGGTGTTTTTGGTTGTAGTTAATTTATTTTAGCTGATAAGGGCTCTTGTGAAACGCTTTCCCCCGAGATCACATCAAATTCTAAAGGAGTTACTTTCTACTGCGATTTTTTTTCCCGTCTGCGGGAAAGGCATGGATGAAAATAAAGTTTCCAGTTAGCCAAAAACACTAGACCCGTGGCCTGCGCTCCCAGCTGGGGGGCAAATAGCCGACGTCTAACCTTTTTTAAAATAACATTTAGTACATATTGAATTTCTTTCATATGCTGTTTTTTTGGCAATACTAGAAGTAGAATTCCTCGATAATTCTGTTTTATTTGTCTCATTTAACTTTCTAACGTTCTCATTGGCCGTAAACTTCTAAAATCACTAACTTCACTCCGATATATTTAGTAAATTCTGATTGTTTTATAGGCCTATTAGATAACATAACCTAAGGTATGCATTTATGTATGTATTTTAATTTAAATATAGGCACGATCAATTTTGATTTCTGTAGTTATAGCCGCATATTTGACTAGAACTGTGAAATTAACCTTTTTTTCATGTCGTTTTCATGTGGTTATGAGCTTACAATTTTAACTGCATTAACCGCGTTCACCAATCGTTATAAACTACCATGGATAAATTGACAGACTTTGAGGCCTGATTGTGTTTAATCAATTGTTTACAAATTAACAAGAAGCTCGTTTTATGTGACAAAAAATAAATGATTTACATTACAGATAGCCTACCGTTTTTTTAAGAGATCAAGTCGATTACTGAATTGATCGTAATTGCGGCATTAGTTTTGGCGTAATTCATAATCCACTAACAAAGTTAAGAATGTTTTCTTTTTTTTATTATTTGTGTATTTATTTTTTACGTTTTCACGGGAAGAAATGCTCTTCAACAATATAATTACACTTATGCAAATATGCACTGTTGTCAAATTAAAATGCATAGGCTTAGTTCTTAAACAACATAATTAGGCATATTAAGTATGCAATAATGTATTTTGAAATGAAGTTGCTATAGCCTGCTACTTTTGTCTTATAGGCTATTGAATCTAAAATGTCGCATTAGAAAAACTCGAGCATAAAGGTCTATTAGTAATTTTTGCGTTATGGCTTATGGTCTGCTAATAGATCAGACTTTTTTTTTAATGTGGGGGTGGAGGGGAGGGGGGGGGGGGTAGGCATGACCTGTTGCCAACCTATTTATGGGACGAAATATGGTTGAATATAGGCTATTTACCACCTGCAGCCGATAATGTGACGTAGGCCTATAAGCATCTGGGCTCAGTATACATATTTGTCATAATTGTTGGACTAGCTGTGGTGCATTATTTTTCAGTCAATCTTATTGGTCCCGTCTTCCGTCAAGCTGCAACATCGGGGTAAATCAAACTATTGGCCAGATTTGGGGGTCCCCGTGTCTGCCTCTAGCATGATGTCATACCTCAAACAGCCCCCCTACGGCATGAATGGCCTGGGGCTCAGTGGCGCTACCATGGATCTGCTGCACCCGTCTGTAGGATACCCAGGTATAGTATAGCCATGCACGCGGTATAGAAAACGCCAATGTAACCTGCAAATTTTGAATGTCGCCAACATTGTCCTCAACAACTTTTATATCAGATTTCCTGTATGTAAGTTTTACCATATATTTTAACAGGAATATTTCAAAGACAAGCGATTTTGTTATTAACTTAATTAGTTGATTGGTTTGTATTTTATATGATCAGAAAAGGAGTTGCCTAGTTAGAGAACATCGTTTATTTTAACCAAACCTTAACTGTCGACTGTCTATTTGTAACATATAAAGGATGTAGGCAACATCAAATGTTGGCTACATTTAGGCTATAGAGTGAAGATAAAATTACCCCAGTTAAAATTGGAATTTTACTTTTCTCTCTGCAGCGACGCCACGGAAACAGCGTCGCGAGCGCACCACGTTCACGCGCTCCCAGCTGGATATCCTAGAGGCGTTGTTCGCCAAAACCCGGTACCCAGATATATTCATGCGTGAGGAGGTCGCACTAAAAATCAACCTTCCAGAGTCCCGAGTCCAGGCGAGTTTGACCTGTAAACTTCCTAGTGCATTTTTCATGTAGAATGTAGCCTACACGTTCTTGTGACAAGATTTGCGGTATAGGCATGTGTAATGCGGAATTACGCACAGCACACATTTGTATTACAATCAAACTAGTGACACACCTACATTGGCAACCTACTCAACATGCATGTGTGTGTGTTTGGGTGCTGTTTGTGTGCATGTAAAATTTTGAGACCACTACAGCAGTTTCTCAGATTTGTACTACTTAAACATTTAATTTTGAACTTGCATGTGATATAGCCTATGTATTTTTAGATTATATTTTGTTTTTATTTTAACGTTTGGAATTACATTTTAAAGTGTGCAGTGGTCTCTCAATTTTTTGTGTATATGTGTATGTCAGGATTGTCTATTATTCAGTTAATTAAACTCATTACTATTTCATATAATTTAACTGAATGCTGTGTAAGGTGAGCTGGAATAGAAGGGAGTCCTCTCCTCTACCAACCCACCTAACTAGATAACACAGCTAAGCCTTGCATTCTACAGCGTCCCAACAAGCAGTAGCCGACTCATAAAAGACATTAGGGGAAAACCAAGGTGAGCCTCTCTCACAACTTGAGTTATTCTCAGAATGTTTGTGTGAAACAAAATGCTATACATGATCCAACCCTCTCAGCCATCTACAGTTACCCCACTGTGTGGCGAAACCTGATAACCTGTTATCTTAACGCTGTCTACCAGCTATGAAAGCAGACACCGGCTGGTCTGAGCCAATGCACCATGGTGGAAGTGAACCTTCATGCCTAATAACCCACAATTTTCCTACATTATGTCTTCCATAGAATAACCTATATCACGTACCTCTAGTGGGTGTCAGGTATAGGAAATGCACATGGGGAAAATAGTTTGTGAAATACATACTGTAGGCAATGTAATATACTGCTTGCTATTAAGTCAGATGTACTGGTATTTGTACATGACATCATAATATTGGCAACATCCCACAACAACACAAACACTCAACCTGTAGTCATTCTTAAGTTTCACCTTGAATTATTAAAGTGCTCGGTACTGTAGCTCCTTCAGTCCTGTTGCTAACATTACATTAGCCTGGCTGCTGTCTTTGCAGCCTTGTGGCTAACATTAGCCTTGGTGCTACCTCCACCCTGTGTTTCCAGGTGTGGTTTAAGAACAGGAGGGCCAAGTGCCGGCAGCAGCAGCAGAGTGGCAGCAGCACCAAGGCTCGGCCAGGGAAGAAGAAATCATCTCCGACACGGGAGAGCACTGGGTCGGAGAGCAGCGGCCAGTTCACACCTCCTGCTGTGTCCAGTGCGGGCTCCTCTTCCTCCTCGTCCTCTGCCACCAACCACGCAGCAGCCCTGAGCAGCACCTCCACTTCCATCAGTACCGTCTCTTCCATCTGGAGCCCTGCCATCTCCCCTGGCAACGGCACCGCCTCAGCGACAGCTCCCCTTCCTGAGGCTGGCGCCCCATCCAACAGCTCCTGCATGCAGCGCTCGGTGTCGGGCTCCACGTCTGCCTCCTATCCCATGTCGTACAACCAGAATTCTGGCTATACCCAGGGCTACCCCGCCCCCTCCACTTCCTACTTCAGTGGGGTGGACTGTGGCTCCTACCTGGCGCCCATGCACTCGCACCACCCTCACCACCAGCTGAGCTCCATGACGGCCTCTTCCATGCCAGGCCACGCCCACCACCACATCAGCCAGTCGTCCGGACACCACCACCATCACCACCACCAGGCCTATGGGGGCTCTGGCCTGCCCTTTAACTCTTCTGACTGCCTGGATTACAAAGAGCAGACTGCAGCCTCTTCATGGAAGCTGAACTTCAACACCACAGACTGCTTGGACTACAAAGACCAGGCCTCCTGGAGGTTCCAGGTCTTGTGATCGCCCCCCCACCCCCACCCCTTCGTCTCCTGTTTAGTGTACTGTTTTTTTTGTTTTGTTTATTAAAGGATAGTTTATTGAGATGGAACATTCACAAATTGGAGACATCTGCCCCGTAAACCTAAGTCTTAAGTTCAATGGCTGAGAAAATGAGTAGCCTTGCATCTGCGATGGAGAATGCTGTTTAAAGAGCCTTATGGATGACTTAAACACTGTTAGGGAATGTCCAGAATAATTGTTAAAACAAAGCCCAGCACCCCATACCCCCTTCAAGTGTGTTCGTGCAGAACACTATAACTGCCTGCTCTGGCACGCTCTTACCTCTAAATCACCCGATCAAATCATGTATAATTTTTATTTCTAAAACCAACGTGTTATTTTAGAATGAAAGAGATGTTTAGTCAGCTAAGCAGCTGAAATATGTAAATATGTATTTGGGTCAGTTAAAATGACCACATTTAGTTTAGTTTTTCTGAATTTGAAATTGTTTGACTTTGGAAATGGGGGTGAGATGTAAATCTATCAAATTCCAAGGAGACCAAATTGATGTTGGAGTTCACTTTTAAGAAACATTGTTTTCCTGAAGTATGGGGAAATGTTTTTTTTTTTACATAGTTCCAACATCATAGGCCTGCTCGATATTGAATCAGGTTACATTCATTTCCAGCTGTTATTTATAAGTAATAGTCTGTCCATGTTCAAAACGGACATTAACTAACTCAAGCCATATTTGACTGCAGCACTTGACTTGAGTCAAATCCATCATGGAAATGTCTGTCAACCCCCACCCCCTCTCCTCCACCACAACAAAAAAGATAGTGAAATGTTGAATGTATTTCAAGGCCACAACATGTTCATCCAATAAAGATCTGTTAAACTCACCCCAGACCCCCATAGTAATTTTTATCTGTGTCACACATACTGTATAACCATAGGAACAAAAGCTATGTTGCCATACAAGCATGTGTGCATGTACATAACCAAATTGCAAACTTAGATTAATGTTTTACACGTTTCTTTTTTTCTTTTTTTTTTTAAACAAAAATTGCCTATTTCAAAGCAAGCCGTTTTTAAATGTGGCCTATTTTATTTATTTATTTTAAATACAAAAGTCATGTTTCTTTTTAAGAATGTAATACCGTCTTGAATGCACATTTCTGTTGTTCGCAATGAATATAAGTCAAGGACTTTTGTGAGGCCCGTCTTTCCTTTTTTGAACAACAATTTAAAACCTATGTTTTTATTATTATTTAAACACTGACTGAGAATTTTGCTTTAAAGGTCCTTGCCACCAAAATCCACATTTACATGGCTTCTATAATACGTTTGTTGAGGTTACATACCATCAGAAAAAGTTTTAAACATGAGGGAACTGTGTTCCCCCGACCACCCCAATACAAACATGTATGGAAAGTCCCCCGCCTAAAACACCAGGTTTGCTTTTTTTATGAGTTTATGAGTGACTGGTGGTAGACTACTGTAATAGTAGAGCGATATAAAAATAGATGCGCTGTTTTGTAAAAGAGAGAAAGATATATGCTGTTTGTAAAAGAGAGAGAGATCACAGTTTGTAAATTTCATATGGCAGTTCGATGTTAAATTGTAGCAAGTGAAGTTAGTAGAACTACCGGTAGCAGTTTAGTTTCTCTTTTGCTAGCTAATTCTCCAAATATCTCCTCCATTTGTTTTTGGAAATATCTACAAACACATTAGGACACGATTATTCCTGATTTCAATCGCACAGGTCAGGTCATTCGAAACTTCAAACTTTCTCCGCAGTCATGATTACATTTGTCGCTGCCTTGAACACATATAGGCAGCCTACTATGGTATTTTGGTTTTTCTCCTGTTTTGACAATATCTCCTGTATTTCTCTGTCCAAGCCCGTAATTTCTTTCTTTGCGCTGCCATGCCGCCGCTGGCTTTTCTGCAACCGGCTCCAGTAATTAAGGTTTTTAAATACGTGGAACCAGTTCTAGACTGGGCACCGGCACGGCACACGCACTGGCACCAGGCGGTGGAAAACAACTATATCGCAAATTGGCGTGTCACGCCCACTTTGAGAGAAGCGTACAATTTTTGCTTCCACAGAAATGCATTATAAGGCTCTTGTTATTGCAATATGGTTAAATTGAGTAGAATTAGTAACGCCCACCCAGCAGTGTATTTTGCATGCCTAATAGTTACAGAGAAAAGTATGATATATTTCAATTTTAGGGTGTTTATATTGTGTAATTATGTTTTTTGAGTTGGCATGCACATTGTTTTAGTATTTAAGATATGAACTATAACCACTGGCAAGGACCTTTAAGGGAAAATGTTATTTTGACGTAAGCATTAGGCCTGATGTACAACCTTGAGACATTTGCTCGAGGCATATGCCCCACTGTAATTGCGTGATAATTCAACGCAGTTTTGTTTAAATTCTCCACAATAACCTGCAGGAATGTCACCCGCTCTGGTGCAGTAATTACGTAGGTGGGGTCAGGTTAAAACGCTTGTGTGGATGGGGTGGATGAGGTTGGAGAACGCCCTCGCAGGTATTGGCGAACTCCGCGGCTTTCTGGCAAGGTTTGTTTCAGAGACGTGCATATAAACAAACACATATCTCACAAGGATCCAGAGGTACGACAGTGAAGCGTTGTAAATTAATTTGCCAAACAGGGAATGTCCTCCCGAGATAGTGGGAGGCGTTTTATTATTCTGTTTTGGGAAAAATACTGTAGGCCTACGTTGTTTTACTGTCTGTCTTCCAATACTTTATTAATTTGCGCACTACGTAAGCTATTACACAAGGGACAATATAAGACTATTTTCCATTTAGGTTATGTCTCAGCGTGTTGTTTCTAACTCGTATGCAATTGCACAGCTACAGTTGAATAAATACGTCGCCAAGTGCATAGGGCCTACCCTGTTCATCCGGTAGAGTAGCAAGGCGCAAACATCGACGGATTTGTAGAATTTACATCAAACAAACATTTTAGACTAATCATCGAAATTATCAATGGCATAAAAAAAAACGGTAACTTCACGTTAAACACCTGCTCCCCCTAACGACACATGTCTACTGTACGTTTGCGCTGGTGTGGATATGGAGAAGCCAAATGTTTATGAATCAAGATAAGGTTTACGTTTCTCACAATACAAATGTGATTAATTGGGTATTTGTCCAATTAAACTTCACTTGTCTGTGATAGGGTAAAACTGCTTAACTTAATATATTAACTTAATTTATAGACTAAACATTTGAAAGTTAAATCCTAATAAGTAAAGGAAAATTATGGAAAAAACTATCTTAAATGATCAGGGTCTTAACCTATTATTATATAGGCCTATATATGTTTTTGTTTATTTTGTAGAAATAATTAAATAGACGATGCTGTAGGCCTATACTTATTTATACCTTTTAATTAATATTGGTATGGGCCATAGCATAACTTAATTTTGTAATTGCCAAATAGGTAAACTGACAAGCAAATACATTTACATTTTAAAATAATCAATTTTTACAGTGCAAAAGATAATCAGCAAATTGTATAACCTTGTTGAAATAAAATCAGGCAACACTTACCTTTTAATGCAGAATTTAGAATGTAAATATTAGTTTTTGGGATCCTTAAAAAAAATCGTGTTTTTGGAACCTTTCTATGCAGACCTGCACAGCTCACTAAATTATATACTGTAGCCCTGTGGCCAGAAAAGAAACATTGATTGTAAGAAAGTGTTAATGAGAGTCAACATACCATACAACCATTTCTGAGAGACTGGTTCATTAAAAATATAAATACTGATGTTTTATTATTGATTAGTAATATTTGTTTTATTCTCATTGTAGATGAAATGCAGGAAACTCTTTAACTTCTGTTAAAAGTTATTTGTAATAGCCTAAACATTTTCTTATCATGTTTAAACAGCTATAATTTTTTTATCAATTGAAATCAATTCCAGTGTCATTACTTGCAGTTGTAAAGTAATTAATTATTATAGTAGTGTCCAAATCATATGTTGACCGCACTTAAGCTTTGTTTTGCTACCTTCTGTTTATAATTAATAATTTAAGGAAGGCATTTTGAGTAAATTAAGTGTAATGATATAGAGAGAATAAATACAATAAGTACACTCACCTAAAGGATTATTAGGAACACCTGTTCAATTTCTCATTAATGCAATGATCTAATCAACAATCACATGGCGGTTGCTTCAATGCATTCAGGGGTGTGGTCCTGGTCAAGACAATCTCCTGAACTCCAAACTGAATGTCAGAATGGGAAAGAAAGGTGATTTAAGC
>JAODOY010000007.1:691255-708049 GCA_025399855.1 Forbesichthys papilliferus | reverse complement strand
TCCCCCACAGCGAGGTGACGTTCCACGTCCCCAGAGCCAGCTTCTGCTGCCCGGGTCTGGTCCGTCGAGGCCCCTGAATTTCACTGCCATCCATGTGGCAGCGCACTCGACCCCCACGGTTCCTCGTACGAGTGGTGGGCCCATAGGATGGAGACTGAGACACCACGTTGCTTTTTCGGGCTGTGCCCGACTAGGCTCGGTGGCAAACCAAGCCACCAGGCGCTCGCCGGCGTGCCCTCCCTCTGGGCCTGTCTCCAGACGGGGGCCCCGGGCTTCCTCCTGGCACGGTAACTCCTTCTCTTAATGAGTTCTTCATGGGGGTCTTTTAAACCATTCTTAATCTGGCCCCTCCTCTGAGACCACTTTTCAAGTTACAGAAGGCCACAAGGTCTACAGTGACACTTTCTGAATACATCACAAACAGATTCTAAATGGATAGTTAAACTAGCTCATGAAAATCAAAACACATGACTTATCCGTAATCCACGTTATTTTCACAAGAAACAAGTGCATTAACCAGTTTTTCATCATAACGCTGATATCCTATTTCTGTCGGTAACGGCTGGCCGTGATTAGTTACACAATACAGAATTAACCTGTAAATTAAAATTCCTACATGCAATTTGATGGGTGATTAAATTTCGTCAATGTGCCAGTCACCCCTCCTTCACAACACATGCGCGCGTGCACACACACACACTGTTTCTGCCTGCCCACAGCCACTACACACATACACACCGTCTCGCTCTCGTTTTCCATTCGCCGTGGGCTAATCCCATTATGAATTCTTTATATAGCCGTTTCCCTTAATGATCAGTGGGGCTTGCGCCAATCCTGATTACTATTGTACACTTAGCACTACATAAAGCAGGGGAATAATATGACCCACTAGGATCGTTGCTATGGATTCACCTGCTGCCTTCTGAGAGAAGTTTACTGCTCCTTCAATTGGCCATAAATCATGTTCCCCAGTGGGTGCCCATTCCAGTTGCTTGTAGTAGCAGGGGTGAATCGTTATTTCCCCCTTTTTACCCTACCCCTTGGCCCCATTACCTCTCTATCTCTATGGCCACAGATGAAAATGATCTTCTGACCCAGCGTATTTTCTCTCACAACCATTCCCCCCAAACACCCACTCTACAGTAGGTGGGTGGGTGGGGGTTAAAAATGTAGCCAGGGAATTAATACATGTAATAGGGTGCCATAGTTATGCCACCTCTTCCGGCCTAGCATTCATTATGCTAGTCTGTGTTGTATCTATCTAAAGGGCCAGTACAGCCTATTGGACAATGCTTTCCACATTTACAGGTACATCGTAATTTCAATAATTTAATTGACAAAGGTAAACTAATATATCTTGGATTAATTACACACAAAGTGAAATAGTTCAAGCCTGTATTCGTTTTAATCTTGATGATTACAGCTTATAGCTCATGACAACCCCAAATTCAGATTCTTGTAGACTCAAAGTGTCACACTCTAATCAGCTAATTAACTCAAAACAACTGCAAAGGTTTCCAGAGCCTTTAAATGGTATTTCAGTCCAGACTGGCTACACGGTGGCCCAGTGGATAGCACTGTGGCCTCACGGCAAGAAGGTCCCAGGTTCAAACCCCAGTTTACCTGGCATCTGTGTGGAGTTTGCATGTTCTTCCAGTGTCTGTGTGGGTTTTCTCTGGGTGCTCTGTTTTCCCTCACTATCAAAAACATGTCAGGTTTTACCCTCCAGTCAGTGCTGTTGACCAGACTGGCCTCAATCTGGAGTCAGTCCCCAGGTGCTGCACGAGTGGCTGCCCACTGCTCCCTTAGGGATGGGTTAAATGCAGAGAATGAATTTCTCCTAAGGAATAAAGTATGATTTTTTCTTTCTTCACAGGCTTCGCAGTCATCCACAAGGAGGGAAAGCCTCAAAATATAATTGCTAAAGAAGCTGGTCCTCTTTTTAGATAAAATACATTTTGCATTTCATTTGCATTTAATCAAGTTCGAAAAGTGAAGAGGCACAGAATCCAAGTTGCTTAAAGTCCAGTGTGAAGTTTACACTTTCAGTGATGATTTTGGGAGCCATGTCATCTTCTGGTGTTGGTCCACTGTGTTTCATCAAGTCCAGAGTCAACTCTGGCAACTACTAGGACAATTTTAGAGCATGTCATAGTTCCTTCTGCTTCATGGAGATGCTGATTTCATTTTCCAGCAGGACTTGGCACCTGCCCACACTGCCAAATTTACCAATACCTGGATAATGACAATAGGATTACTGTGCTTGATTGGCCAGCAAACTCGCCTGACCTGAACCTTATAGAAAATGTATGGGGTCAGGCTGTGCGATAAAACAATATGCATCGTATGACGATAGAAAATTATCTACCGTCTTAAATTATGCTTTATCGTTTATATCGTTGTTATGAAAATCACTTTTTACTTAAATAATTTTCGTCATTTGGAGTCTGTTGTCTGTATTTTGCGCGGATTACTCGTTGGCTCTTTACTGGCGAGGCTATTATTGTAGCCTACTTCCAGGAACAAGTGTAGTTTTTGTCAGCTCTCCAACTCTCCACCGCTGTATCTTTTCCTCGCTGAGCTCCATGTGTGTGGCATGAGCCCTGCCCGCTCCGCAGTGGAGCAGACCGCACGGAGTAGCAGCTTGTGTTCAGAGAAACATTGGTGAGGCAGATTCATACTGAGTCTTATGATTTAAGTTTAACCTGCCAGCCTACAAGTTGTATTTTGCATGGTGCATCGCCCGTGCTACTGCTGCAAAGTAAACAAAACGCGCTAGCTTGCTACCTGGCAAAACACATGGACATTACGTTCGGACATACAACCTAACCAGGACGTAGTTAAAAGATGATGAAAATGTTCGCTCAAGCATCCTACCTCTGTATTTTGTGTCTGTCTGTAATGTTCCTAGAATATCCAATCTTTCAGACAAGTTATCTTAAAGAAACCATGCATGTTTCTCAACATTATGATTCCCATGGTATAGTCACATTATGCAGTCAATAGGTTATGTTCCCATTTGTAAACGATTATAAACTACAGAAAAACTATGTAGAGACTATATTATTTTAATATATTATTTTAATTTGAACTCTGTGTAACAAATTCTGAGTTAATCTCTGTTCACTGTGGTTCAGAGAGGGTGGGGCTGCCCCTCTCCACATACGCAATGTTATTTACCATATTGGTCAGAATATTGGACAATCCTGAATATAAGATGAACCTCCCCCCTTTTTTCAAAAAAAAAAGTTTTGTAAAAACACTTTTTGAAGACCTAATGTTTGAATAAAGAAAATAATGTATTAGTAAAAAATGTATTATACAAAAAATACATTAAATAAAACTTGCTGTACCGTTTTTGAACATTCTTCTACACCATCCGGCTAGCTTTGAAATCGGTGGTTACATTTAGCTCTTTGGCGATTTACAATGCCTTATGTTGAATGGCCGCTTCATGGGCATTCCTTCATTCCGTTTTTCAGTCACGTATTTACACACTCCCGTCAATCTCTTGGAAGCGGCTGCTTTTGGGAACACGGAAAGACTGTTTGCATTTCTTAGTCGGTCTTTTTGCACTCTCCATCTTTTGAACATTGCATTCAGTGACACCAAATGTATTGGCTGCTTGAGAGTAGTTTGATGACTCTGCTGCATTAATCACAATGATTTTAAAATTAGCATCGTAATTTCTCCTGTCTCTCAGTTGTTTAACTTGACCTACTTTTGAGCCGCTTTGTTCTAGACGATCACTGTGTCTTTCCATATTCCATGCATCTGTATGCTAGTAGTGAGGAACGGTGGATAAGTGCATAAACTATCTTAAAAGTAATTTGTCTAGACTCCGAATATAAGACGACGTGACTTTATAAGACGCATTTAAAGAAAAAAAATACCGTCTTATATTTGGACTAATACAGTACATGTAGCGACATTTGTTCTCTGCATTTAACCCGTCCCTCAAAGGAGCAGTGGGCAGCCGCTGTGCAGCGCCTGGGGACCAACTCCAGGTAGAGGCCAGTGTCTCTGGTCAATGGCACTGACAGGAAAGAGTAAACCTGACATGTTTATTCAGATGAACAAAACATGTGAGTTTATGTTTTCTTACCAAGAAGATTGTTGTTTTCCGGGGACACCGGATTGGGCGACAGGCTGGGTGAACCTTTGAACAAAAAGGGGCAAAACATTGGGTCACGACCATAGACCATCTAAATAAATGGACAAACCCTACATTTGACATCACCCATAGCTTTCTAAAGAACAGGTTTGAAGCTCATATATAGTTCTATGGGATCGACATGCTTTTGGAGCCAGCCTCAAGTGGCCATTAGAGGCTGAACTACACATTTTGGTGCTGCATTTTTCAGTACTTGGTTGCCGCTAGGACCTATACACGACCTGCCTTGTTCAAATCAACCCAACCCAAGTGAGAGGTGTTCGTGGTTGTTTCACCTGTGTCCATGCTGTGGTTAAGTGGGTGGTCGCTGGTCTCTCCATCCTCGCTCAGATACCCTGGTGGAGGAGTCTCTGAAACATACGCATGTGCACACACAGCTGAAATAGAAACCCTGCAATGATTCCTAACAACTCCTAATGCCAGCAAATCAACTGTCAGTCAGTCTATTTAAGACGGGACAAATGGGAGATTTTATTGAGGTTGTTATTGAAGGTACTGTAATAGCTAAGGCCGTGTCCAGACGTACCTTTGTTCTTGATTAAAAGCGCTGGCCTGGCTATTTTTCATGTAGAGAAAAAAAAGCAGCTGAAACTGTTGTTATGGTTGTCATGAGAAGCACCAGGTCTCACTACGGCACTTGTGATTGGTCAACTGTCAAAAAGGTGGATGTAGTAGGATGTTTTCTTCTGAGAAGTTGAGTTTTTTTCCACTAAAAATGAAGCCCAGAGCTGCTGGACGCCAACGTTTAAATACAGTGCCCATTGCGCTTTTTAAAGCACAGTCCGCTCCATAGGGTTAAAATGGAAAAAAGACGCCCACATCTTCCAAAAAGAAGATACGTCTGAGCACGGCCTAAGTTGTTATACATTCAAGTATTTGATTCAATCAATCCAATGAATTAAGCATTTCCAATATATAACTTGGTTTCAGTTAGCATGATACAGGAATACATCTTAAACATATGATGCCTGTATACTAGGGTTGCTCGATTATGGAAAAAATAATAATCGTGATTATTTTGGTCAATATTGTAATCACGATTATATAATGATTCCTCATTGATTTTGGAAAGATGTTGCATTTACTGCACCTAAAAAGACTGAAACAAATTAACAGTGAAAGCACCTTTAACTGTGAAATGCCCCTTAATACTTTAGACAACGTTTCCCTACGATAGATAAAAAAGTGAGTGTGCGCCTGTCATTCAGAACACAAGACATAATAAGAGTTAACTTGCAAAACGTAATGTGCAAAATACGTAATGTGCAAAATGTTCTCTCGATTATATGGTTATTGTAGGAGCCGAAATTGAAATCACGTTAAAAATGACATTAACGGCACAGCCCTACTGTATACGTTTTCACCTTTTCAGTGAACACACATAATGTGAGTGCACTGACTATAGTGTTTTATAGAAGCCATTATTCACACTCATCAATGAACAGACTGGTTACAGCTGGCACTTTTTCCCCACCATCCCCGTGGTTAAAGTTTAGAACATATCGTGTATTACTGATACGGTATAATACTCCCTACATTTCAGGAGCTATTCTAGGGTGGTTTCTCTTACCTGGGATGTAGTTACTCTGTGGCTCAATGCCAGCTGGGAAGTTGGTGTTCTCCGGGATGGAGTGGCTGTAGTCATCCAATGGGGGGAACTCTGTGGGGATATCAGTGTGCCGTGGGACTAGAACAGGAGGCAAAACTGGAAAAATAGAGACACACCCATCAAGTCCAGGTGAGTAGTGTATAACGTGGCCACTGATATAGCTGGTAAAGCTATATCAGCTTTTATTATTACTCACTTATTGTGATGGTGGAAAATCAGAATATGCTATGACATAAGCTGAAAACATAGGCAGGATCTAGTTTAATTGAAAAAAGGCTAATACGTCTACTGCTGTTTAAAACAACAATAATAATCTCTTTGCTTATTTTTTTATCATGACAACTGAATTGTTCTAATGGTCCTTGCAATGACTATTGTAATAAACTAAACATTCTAATTGGATATTAAGTCAAATCATATTTAAAAAGTATAATTAAATATGTAATTTGTATAATTGCAATTCAATAAATCAATATAATTCCAATATTATTTATAATTCAGTATACTGATAATAACACAATCAATTAGGGATGTATTGCATTTTTCTTGGCTGATTCCAATTACTTTTATTTCCTTTTAAAGAATGACTGGCCAGTTACGAGTCATGCTGATTCCGATATTCATAGTAAAGATTTCACATTTCATTGTACTGCTCTATGTCATTTAGATGCTTAGATATGTTGTTTTAAATTTAAGTGTCCTCACTTTGTCATTTCTTATACCTCCAGTGCTTGTGTTCGTCTTATACATTTGTTTATGGGTCCCTTAATTAACTGGGCAATGTTTTGGTGACTGGCCAGTAAATCAGTTTGTATCTATAATTCCACTCTATAATTAACTTTCAACCCATTCTTCAATACTACGTGACATCACAACACTTACTGGGTGTCTCCACTCTCTGGTAGTGGTAGGGGTTCACACACACTTCATCCCTCTTAGTGTGGAAGGCAAACTCACACAGGTCAATAGCCCTCAGCTCATGGTGGGACTGCAGGTCTGGCCAGCGCCATAAGCGACAGTAGATCACATGGGGGAGACCTTTTCGATGGGACACCTGCAAGCGGCCGTCAAGAGACCTAAAACCAATGAAACCACCCCCGGCAGAACTGTTACGGATGGGTCACACTTAACAGAGTACGGTTCGCTCAGAGGTTGGGAGGTTGTTGTTGGAGTTGGCCTACAAGTAAGCATCCTTGTGTAAGATGCCTAACCCATACCTTGCTAAGTGGTGTTGGAGGGCCAGTAGGGGGCACTGGTCTAAAATCTCAATGCCCCAGGGCAGTGAAGGGGACTCTGCTCTGTTTTGGACTCTCTGTGGTCACTAAAGATCCCATGGAACTTATCATGGCCAATTAGCATGGCCAAATATCCAACCTGGCCTCTCATAACATCATGGCTACCTAATCACCCCCAGTTTTCAATTGGTTCAATTGCCCTCTCTCCTCGCCCCATAACTACTCCCAAAGCCGTTGCTGCTGCAAATGAGAATATGTTCTCAGTCAGCTTGCCTGGTAAATAAAGGTCAAACTTACTAGTTCAAATTGAGCAGTCAATCTTTGCAGGGCAATCTTCATATAACATACTACAGTTTACTGTATATTGCAATGCAAATACCAAAGAAACTTACAACTAAAATTAGACTGTTGCTCACTGGATACTCTAGACTCTAGAGTCTGTTATTCATTAGAGACTTTCACCAATTTGTATTTATCTGAAAAATGTTTGGAATAGGCTAGCAATAGTATATGGCCAAATAAGAATACAAATATTTTAGGATTGTTGAGCCTTATGATACAATTATTATGTTTCTATGTTTTGCTAATGTAATGTTTTGCTAAGGAACTCAAATGTCCTCTATGAGCAGAAAAGATTATTGACTTGCCCTTCACTCAAATACAAATATGGGGATGACTGCAACAACTTAGTTTAGTAAAGTATCAGATGGTGAGCATATGGTTTTCATTCACCATGGCCCTGTCTCCGAGGTACAGTAGTACTCATGGGAGAGCATAGCTGAGGCAGAACAGACCATTACCAAAATATACAGAAGACCCCCACCCACCCCACACTCTTTCTCACTCTCTCTTTACATTATGTGATACTGAAACCTATTAGCCCACCAAGAAAACAGACAGCCCCTTGCTGACCAAATGACTATTTAAGAGTGGATAACCCTAAAAACAGTGCAGAATGTCAACATGACCCTTTTTCCCATGTAGGCAAATGGTGCCCAACAAAAGACAAGATCTAACTATTCGATTAATTCCAAATAATATTGAAATTAATTTTGAATTTTGGCAGTGATAGTTAATATAACAAGCATTTAACATTTGGTAATTTGCATTTAGTTATAAAAAGAAAGTGCCATTGCCCATCAATTAACCACTGCTGAGAAGCTCTGGGGTGCTATTCCCTGCAGAAAATGTGAAACTCTCAGCTACAGCCTCTTTCCCTAAACATCATTTAAATTGATTAATTGTACAGTGTACTACAGTAGCCTAAAAGACCTGTTAGAACAACCATATATTATAACTATGGTTTCAATTAGCAAATAACAAAACATCACTGACTTGTCATATGTCATTGATTTGCACGTGTCTCTTACATACTGTGGTAAATCATTATTGTTATACTGGACTTCCAGTACTTGCTGGTACAACCATATAACTATGTATACAACGGGCTGGCTGTGACATAAGAGGCTTATGAGATGGAATGACAGCCACATCACTTTAGCAGTAATGTGCTATATGTCCACAGACTATTGCCACAGATACCTGAGCCATTTCAGTGGTTAGCAATAATGTTTCAAAGAATAAAAGGCTATCTAATCAAACAGGTTGTTAAGCAATTAATTATAAATCGAATAGATATCTACCATGCTAACGTTAGCCATAGCGTTGGCACTCTACGTGGCTGTGGCAGCTAGCAATAGTACCTGTATACAGTAACTACGGTACCGAAAAGGTAACGTGTTATATACCATTATTAATGTTATGCAAGTGGTCTTGATCGCAGAGAATCGCTGGCCACCAAACATGATATTATGAAATATCGTGCTCAGTAATGAGCCGTGTCAATGTTACTTCACAAGTGTTAGGGTTAGCTGTGATAAACATTAGCTACAGTATTACCGTGGCGGGCTGTGTCCTAGATGAGTTACCTGGGTATGGTTATGCATTTTGTGTTGACATTCTGTGTAGAAATGGCTTTTTCCAACTCGTCCAATTGTCCCGTCTTTTTTAACTTCTTCACGAGACTTTTGACAGCCTTTTCACTCCATTTCTCCTCTTGTCCATTCTGTTCTCCTTTTTTCCAGCCAAGAAGCCTCTTCACAATTGGGGGAGTGAAAGGTAATATAGACATTTTATTATACTTAAATAATTAACTGCTACGCGTTGCTTCAATTATACGTGTAACTTATTTAACTTAGAATTGTATCGCGACTTGCATATAGCAATAACCAAATTCGTTAGCTAGCTACCTAGCTAGCTAGCTATATTTTAGACACCCACACCCGACCCGCCGCACTTGTCGCCGATTCAATCCGTTGAATGGCTCCTTGGAGTGGAGTTCACGCAGGGCGTCTGCCTGCCCCTCCTCTCGGTCAACCAAGAAAGTAAAAACGTTGTCGTGGGGCAATTGCCCTCCTGCCGAAATTGCTCCTTGGTGACACAGAGCGATCAGTGACATTAGCAAATATTTTATTATTTTATTGTAATAACATAATATAATAGGCTCTGTGTAGTAAAATAGGTAACTAAAGTGTATTGCACAGGATGGACAGGTCTATCAGTCTAAATAAAGGCAAATACTGCTGACTGCTACAATATTGTTACAGGAACAATTGCCTCACAACCAGAGCACAACACATGGTCACACTTGGACGAGGTAAAAAAAAACGACTGTGGGGGTAGGTAGGGTGGGCACAATTTAATCAAGCAATGTGCAATAAGGTTTAACTTAATACAATAATTGTTATACTCAAAGATATCCTACTACCTGAAACATTTTAGAGCAGATTTTGTAATGGCAATGCCTACACCACAGTAACATATATGCAAAATGTTTTACATATATTTGCATTGGTCTGCCCTAGAACCTTATTGTCAAGTGTATCAATGAAAACTAGATCAGTTATGCCAGACTAGCAACTAGCAGTAGCCTCTCATTTGAACAGGCATGCATTTAACATTAGTTATAACTTAAGAGTCAAGCGATATATTTTCCACAAAGTAGGCTATGTCAACACTGAAAGCAGATCCAACGTTTACAATCATGGTGTCCATAAATAGAAGACCCTTAGTAATCCTTTTGATCCTCAAATAAAACTGATTTAATTTCAACTTGAATGCACCTTTGCAGGAGTGGATGCGGTTACCAGTCATGGTCCACTGTGCTATTTAGAGGTGACTTTTATGGTGTTATTGATGTGTGTCCTGGATGTAAACAGCAGTGTGCCTGTTATAAATATCGCTATCCAGGTTCAGCCCCCTTCTTCCCTCTCTCTATTTATACCTTACATAAATGACTACATTTTTATTTTTATGCAAGAGTTTGACATGTCTTAATTATTTAGTCTCAGACATTATTATAGACAGTATACATCACATCTGTAAAAACATTTTAAAGGGACATGATTGCATGGTTCAGCTAATATTATGCTTTTAATGAGCGTTATTTACAATCTTTGTTCATTTGTAGGCCTATACTTCCACGTGTTCGTGTATACCGCCTGACACATTTCATGTCATGTCATGTGTTGAGACACTAAATGCAAAAGCATGTTTCAAAAACAGAACATGATGACAACATTGAGTCAATGCTTGTCTCACCAGAGAGCTGGTGCAGAATGCGGCCATGTGCCGTCAATGACAGCCTGCGTTAACCCTGCACCTATAGGGACACATGGACCTGGAGCGCATTTGTGCGTGAGAAAAAGGTTGGTTGTGTAGAATGTGTCAGACTGGGGCAGACGTCATGCAGGGCAAGGTCTTTGGGACATGGGTGAAGAAGAATGATTTAGGACAAAAGGCATGGTGGCTGGCTGAATCAGTAATGACCGCAGACAATGTAACGGGCAACAATGGCATTGTGGTAGACCACTCATGGGGTAAAAACAGGGGTCTGATCAGCTGGCCTGCTCTCCCAGCGGAGGGGAGACCTCTGTAAATTAGGGCCTTGATTAGAGTAATACTGTTGACCGTCTGCCTACATTGAGGGGCGTTTATAGCAACATTTTTAACATAACATAATTTTGAGCATTATTGGGCTCCATTATTTAAAATAAAATATTTATATCATAAAAACATTGACTATTTTAAACAGACTTGCTACCTTGATTGGGTTTTCTACTTAATGCTGCACAAGGCAAATGAAACCTGCCAGAATATTATACTGCAGCTCACATTTACCCTCTGGAAACCTATAATTGCCTCAACAGCTAATTGCAGTGTGTTAGAAGATTGCACAGCCCAATCAGGGTGGGGTTCAGCTTCTGCCTGCAATCTCTGCCTCCTTTTTAATCTGCCCTCGCACGGCAAGCTGTTATCTACTGCTCCCAGCCATCAATCTGTCCCCAGACGGTGACACCTCCAAATCTGGGACAGCATTGACCTCCGGCCATCTCCCTATCCTCATCCTAAACCTCCCAATCCCTCACCTTCATACCTCCAACCCTGGCTGTATTGTCATTGCCGGAATTCCTCTGCCCAGCACCTCCTTAACCCATCGGCCTGTCTGTCAGACCTCTTTAAACTGACACAGACATGCACAATATATTTACAATTAAGGTAGCCTTTATGTGAACAGGGAATGTGAAATAAATGTGTTATGCAATTATTTGTAATTGTACGTTTTCCAGTACAATTAAGTAGGTACAATGTACGGTAGTATCATAGTTTACGTTACTTGTAACCTATATCCCAGTCCAGCATGCCCAGTCCGTGGAACTCTACTTGAACTTGAATACTGATTGAATAAGAAAGATGATGCATCGCCACCTGGTGGCCTCATTCCACTACTACATTTACATTTACGTTTTTATCGTCTAAAAGCCTTTTTTGAAATATAGAGTTCAGTTCATGTTTGAACTTCAGGCTTGTCCATTAATTTAAATTCACACTAACATAGCAACATACGTCCACGCTGAACGTTCACTTTTGAGAACTATGGCACACATGCTAATAAACTATTATGTCTCCTGAACTATAGATGTATTGGCTGCTCCATAAACACAATTTACATGTTTATTGTGATCAATGGCCCATAAACGCATTTATGTGATTTAGAGGCTTTCGCAAAATATCTCTTCATCTTACATATGGATGGGTTGCAGCACTTGGCCAGGGCTCATTAACTTCACCTTCAGGCTGAATGGCTTCATATAGTGCTTGTTCTTCAACCACTTTTCCTGTGTTTAGGGTTAGACTCTGTTTAGGAATATGTATGAAGGTATTCCTAAATATATTATTATGCATGTTTAGATTTTATTTATTTTATCAATAATATGTTGTATTTCCATTTAATACAGGATGGAACATTGTCACCACATTATGGGTATACTGTATTAGAGCACACTTTCGTTTAGTATTAATGCTCTTCATTCTTTTTGCAACCGTAATTGCTCTTTGTACACAACTCTGCAGTTATTGTTTAATTTCTCCTGACAACGGTTATTATAGATTAGCCTTGATCATCTTCAGAACGTACTTCAAAGCATACTTCATTGCAGATGCACTTTGTCAGTCGCACTACCACCAAAACTAATGATTGTGAAATTAGTTTCAGAGCAATCAAGTGCTCCCCTGCTAAGACCCACTGTATCCATATGCATGAAATTGCCTCTGCTAATACTTGCTATGAATCGTGGGTAATGCAGTGAATAATTCTGCACACAATAATGTTATTTCCTATTAGACTGGGGATTGTTGTGAAGCTGACGCCCTTTGGCAATATGCTTGTAAATGGCCATGTATGGATAATTAAGCATTAGTCATGAACATTAAAACTTGCTTATTTCAAAGTGCTGCAGGCAGCTTATTGGACTACAGCACTGTTTTAAGTGTTAGTGGATCCTGATAATGTGTTTTAATTAGTCGTAGTATTGTAGCATTTACATATTTTTGAAATTTTGTTAGTGTATCCTGAAGATTAGAAGTATTATAGGTTTTGGATGTCATGATATCCTGAACTAGGCTAAATAAAACTCTATGTCAAGTTTGTGTGAACTAATCCAGTGAGCTCACAACATTATTCTTTCACATTCATGAAAATATGTTCCTTTACATAAAACATATAAAAATCACTTCCCAAAGTCCTCTCTTAATACCCGAAGCCATTGTCCACTAAGGGCACTGCTTTAGAACCTGTGGCATGTTGGGGAAGCAAAGGTAGAAAAGTACAGGAGAGAGACATGTGATTACTGTGCAGCTCTACAACATAGCCTAGCTCTGATCCATATGCACGCCATTTCCTCCCTCCTCCTGCACTCTTGAAACCTCTGGCTCATTAGTGGTGCCTTTATGACACGGCTTTACCTAAATGGCGCGGATGTTTCCATTCCCTTCACTGGCCAAATGTCAGCCTCTTCAGTAGCGAGTGCCAAACACATTTCCTTTGCTTTAGCAGCATTCTCTGTGGCATTTGCTGTTTCTTTTACTTAATAATAAAGTCTTAGACTTTGTCATGCACAAATGCAAATATACACCAGTCAGCCAAGATAAGCAGATTGTATAGTGTACGCGTGTGATATTACCAAATTGGAGCTATGCCAAGAGAATTCCTATGTTAATGAGACCCGACCATTATGTGTATGTATTTCCCTTCTATTTGTTTGTGCAAACTGAATGCAGATTAATGTCCAATATATGTATGTTTTTACTATATTTCTCACTATTTAACCACCATGAATTTGTTGTTAATTGTCTCGTGTGGGATTTCCTTCCATTGCTGCTGTGTACCTGTCTTTAGCCACTCGCTGCTCTACTCTATCAGCCTGAGAAGGACAGGATTGACCTCAATAAGGGACTTCCTTGGCTCTGAGACCAAGCCTGGGCTCATAATGTCAATGTGCACACGCACGCACGCACGCACGCACGCACGCACGCACGCACGCAATATAAAAAAGAGACAGAAAAAGAAAACATGTAGTACAATTTTATTTAATACACAGCTGCTGAACATGGCATTGAGTAAATGTAACTTACTGTGACCAACATGCTTAGAGACCACCGGGGGGCAGTACTGCACTCTTTGAATAGTCTCCAAAATCCAACGTGTAATTTGCTTCATGTGCTGCCTCTGAAATGGAGTATTCATTATTGTGTTACTGAAAGATAATGACAAACAAGCACATCCAGAAAGTCTTTCAGGGTATCTTGAGTTCATGGTAATTTAGCTGTTATTTAGTTTTTATCCAAAGCAACATACCAACCAGCTGATCTTACATTAAGTATGGAGAGAGTAGCTCTTGCTCATATGGTTATTTGTCTTTTTTCTCAATGGCATTATTACCTCAGTAGTACCAATATTATTATTTGTAGTATTATGCTTGATATGGCGTGTGTGTGATGTGATTATTCCAGGCAAAACCTGAGGATACACCTTAAGAGGGAGATATCAGGGGCGATGTTTAAAGGGGAGGCGTGGCATATGATTATCCATATTTTCAAGTCTCCTTTACTTTGTAGATGTGCTGTGAGGTGATAGGTTTTTCCTGTTTATCCGTTCAGCGGAAAATAATATTCTGCAAAAGCCAATAAGTTTACGTTTTTGAACTGTTTTTCTTCTCCAATAGCGCTGGCTCTCGTAATAAAATGAGGGAGAAAGCATTTGACGGACTTCCCAGCAACCGCCTCCAACCCTCCACACATGTTTCTGATAGACCTCCACAAACCCTAGTAATCCAAGGGCAACTCATTCAGAGAGAAGAGAAGGCGGGAGGGTTTGAGAGGGGGGTGGAACTAAAGGAGAAGGTAGTATTGGAGCAAAGGGAGAACCAGAAAGCAGCGAGCAAAGTAAGCGTTAAATGTATCTGTTACTTGCCTTAAGAGAATGCTTTGCACTGCAACGTGTGGTATTCCTTTCTGTACTTCAGCACTGTCTCAAGATAATACTTGCACATTTGAACAACTATTTGACATCTGTAAGCTATTTGGAGAATATATGTATTCTGCCCAAGAGAAACAAATAAATTAGTCTAACAGATTCATTCATTTTCTTCTTTTTTATTCATTTTTAAATTCTGAAATACGTAAATATTTAATTAACCCTCCTGTGCCTGTAGTGGCGCTGCGGCACTTATTTCATAATAACTCTTATAATATTTTAACTGTATGTGCTAAATGAATGAGGAATGTTTTGTTTTTCACCATTATATTTCACATTGCCACTAATGTAAGTGTGATAAAACTGTCTCATATGAAAAATGTAATTCTAGTTTTTACTATTGCTGAGAGTGGGATTACAGGGGTATGTAATAAGTTTTTGTTTTATTAGAAATAATAAAGGCCAAAATGTAAAAGTAGTGAAAATTGCTCCGAAAACATTTAAAATTGGCTAGGGCTTGGAGGGTTAAAAAAACCAACATCCCTAATTGGTACCACAAGAATTGTGGAATGGGGAAGTGCTCTTATATTTACTTTTTGATCGCCAATGCATATTGCTGTGCATATGTGTGTGTTCCATATGTGAACGCTGGCCCTATCAGCTTCTATAAGAAGCTCCGCTTGTGAAAGACCTGCAGCTGATCTGATCCGAAGAGAAAACACCTCACACAACCCTGGTCATGCCAGCGTCTTTAACACCATGTGATCCTCCATTCTTAATTTCTTCAAATTCCACATAAATCATTCTTAGGCTGTGTGTGCAGCCAGGCTGGCATACACACCTGTTGTGGCGCGTATCGCTACTTTATTGTGTTTCAGTAAATGTGAGAATGCTGTGTGTGTGAGTGTGCACGTGCGTGCGTGCGTGTGTATTTTGGATGAATACATTCTAAAAAGCTGGCTGCAAAAGAGGTGGGGGAAGGAGTGTGAAATCAAAAACAGCCCCAGCAAGCTACAAAGAAACCTCAGCTGGAATAACTCACTCACAAATGTTACTCTGCTCTCCTGCGTGCAGGAAGACTGTTGCACCCCCAAAGACATCGCTCTCCTCTTCTCTGCTCTCCTGCCTGCAGGAAGACTGTTGCACCCCCAAAGACATCGCTCTCCTCTTCTCTCCTCTCCTCTCCTCCTCTTCCAATCTCCTCTCCCTCAGGATTCTCTATAAATGTTTCCCATTTGTACAAAAGGATAAGGCACAATACAGCACTAATTAGAAGCAAACACGATCAGCTCCAACCAAGTGCAAACAAACCTCTAAATGATACTTTTTAGACGTGTTTGATCCAGTACCCCAAGTTGGTATTTAGTGTTCAAATGAACCTTGTTATTGGCTTGAGGCTCCCTGCATCAGGATACACAGACCTTGGATCTACCCCTTCTCCTTCCCAAAAGTTGCACCAACTTTCCTTTCTGGAATTAGTTTGGAGGGTGAGGCCAGTGCTCTTTAATGTTTGGAGGCAAAGTGAATCATTTAAAGAATAGATCAACAGGAGGAGAGGTAAAGGTATCTGAGGGCGTGCGAGTATGGAGGATTGTGTGAGCCTATGTGTGTGTGTGTTCATGCCCAAAGGCTTGTTTAGCTGACCTCAGTGAAAGCAAACCTCATGACAGAAGGTCTGGCATTGTCTGTGTGCCCTGGCTGCTGTGGAGCCAGACGGTCTGCCTGCCGCCAGCTTTGCTTGCTTATAACTGCTGAGAACATCCGATCCCCTTGGGGAGGACGAGGGGAGGGGGAATCTGCTGCACCACTCACCACTTCCTTCTCTGTCTTTATCTCTGCTCTTTGGAAAAGGAACAGGCATTAGCCAGGTCATCAGCCAGCATGTTTATAGTGTGTGTGTGTGTGTGTGTGTGTGTGTGTGTGTGTGTGTGTGTGTGTGTGTGTGTGTGTGTGTGTGTGTGTG
>JAODOY010000007.1:668497-685936 GCA_025399855.1 Forbesichthys papilliferus | reverse complement strand
CATCTAATGTTTGTGTAGTATTATTTTCAGCAGACTGTGTTTTTCTATTGTTGTGACTTAGATGAAGTTCAGAGCACTTTTTATGACCAATTCATGCAAAACTCCACGTAATCCCAAGGGGTTCACATACTTTTTCTTGCTACTGTATGTGTTTGCATGCCACAACCTGAGGGACAGTGAATGACCTTTATGAACACACACACACACACACACACACACACACACACACACACACACACACACACACACCACACACACCACGCGCACGCATACACACACACACACACACACACACAGAAGTAGTTTTTCTACTAATATGGGGTATTGATTATATAACCGTTATGTTACATTAATATTCATGTTGTGTGTTCTGTCAAAATTGTACGTAACACTTATGTTACATTGATGTTCATGTTATGTTCTGTATACTGTCCAATTTGTATGGAACAGTTTTGTAAATGTCCAGATTGTTGGAGAGCCTGTATTTTAGTTTGTTTCTTTGTTTTATTTGTTATGCTTTGGCAACATTGTTTTTAAACTTCCATGCCAATAAAGCAAAATGCATTGAATTGAATTGAGATAGAGAGAGAGAGAGAGAGAGGAATGTCACATGTGACTGTTTGACTCTTGCTTTATCTGTTTCTTGCACCCCTTTTTTTTTGCGCTTAGCAAATCAAAAAGTCAGTGAGTTGTGAAGCCAGTTCAGCTGAAGCCAATGAGTCTATACATGTTATTCAAAGGCAATATCTTATACACTGTATACACACACACGCACACACACACACACACACACGCACACACACACACGCACACACATACAAGCACGCACACACACACAGTGTTCACACACAGATTAACACTAACAAACTAATGAATGTGCGTTCGTGAATCTCTGAGAGACGTGTGTTGTACGCGTGTGTGTGTGTGTGTGTGTGTGTATTAGTGAGTGTGTGAGTGAGTGTGTAGTGGATTTAAATAGTGAATGTCTCCCGTTCCAAGCCAGCCCCTCTACTGTAAACATGCTTTAGTCTTTTGTTAACAGCCTAAGAGTACCGTGTATACAGTGTGCTGTTGACCTCTCTGTGTGTGAGTCTATGTGTGTGTGTGTGCTGTTTGTATCTCTGTGTCTACAGTATACTGTATATATGTGTGTGTGTGTGTGCTGTAAATTGTTTAGGACTGCCAGCAGCTGGACTTGTTTATTTAAAGCAGCCAGCACCAAGCTTCTGACCTTGAGGAGAGAAGATGAGGAGAAAGTTTAGGTGAATGTGTGAAAGAATCAGATGAAACATGAAAAATGTGGTAAACACTATAGTAATTAACATACAGGGCCAAGTTCTAGAGTTTTATCATAGGAGTGTGTGGATGTGTGTGTGTGAGTTTGTGTGCACACCTCCTGTCAGTGAATTAGCTGTGATAATTGTGGTCGAGCACTAGACAATCAATGCATCGTCATAACAACCTGATGACAGGTTACGTGACAGGGAGCCATCCTCCTCTGAATCACATTGATTGGCAACCATCATGTGCTTTAGCTATTCTAAGGCACTGACAGATATTGAATATGTAAATGATGTGCTGAAATTAAAGTATCCAACCCAAGCTAGACATTACAGGCTGTGTGTGTGTGTGTGTTCATCTTAAGACATATCTAGTGAGCTGTCAGGACTGCTAGAGATATGTTTGTATTTCTCTGTGCACATGCATTTGTACATGCGCCTGTCTGGCTCATATTACTAATATAATATTGGTCGTCAGCTCCAGAGATTGTGTGGGTGTGCGTGTGTGTGTGTGTGTGCGTGTGCGTGCACACTCACACTCGTAGAAATGAAGCGCTCGGCATGAATGTAAATAGCTGTGGTTCCAGGCTAACCTTTTGTCTGGCCAATCTTCATCTTTCCAACGCTCATTATTAAATTAGCCCCTAATTGGTCATGCAACAAAGGCAGCTGATGAAAAAGACAATTTCTTGCTTTTAATTGGGCATTTCACGTGTGCTTTGTGTACACCTGTGCACGGATACCTCAGGTCTGTGTGTGTGTGTGTGTGTCTAGGGTGTAATGAGAATAGCAAGGGCTTGGCAGACGGCATTGCAATCAGTTCCACTCTAGCCAGCGAAGGAGGAGGAACTAATGTAGACGTAAACGTATAAAAGAGACATGGACTATAGGAGGCTGAATACAATTCACAAATGTTTCTGTTATTCTGATATTCTAAGGGTGCTGTTAGCACAAATAATTCTGTGAGAATATAATACATGTCTGGTAGGCCCTTCGTGGTTTAACTATGTTTAAGTCATTTTTTGGTCAAGTAAGTCACCCACCCCCCCCCTTTTCCCCGGTATGTTGGGCTCGTTGTAGGGCGTACCACCAGCAGTGTGTCACGCCAAAATAGCCCAGGCATTGTTGTGCATAGCCTGGCTGAATAGTGCAGCTCATTGTGTTGTGATGGGAGACTGGGGAATGGACAGGCCATAAACACTGAGCCTATAGCGGCGGGTCACGCAAAGGTGAAGTCTATCTCTCTCTCTCTCTCTCTCTCTCTCATCCTTCTTATTCCCCCTGTTCCTTTTCTTTGCTCATCCTCTTTCTGTCTGCTTGTTAAGCTCACACTGAGAGTGTCTGGCTAATACACTCTCTCTTTTGCGATGGCTGTGTTCTGGCTGGTATTGTGAGAGAGAGAGGCATGGCCTTTGTTCCAGCCCCCATGGTGCAGAAGGTGGTGGGAATCTTTTCCTGGGACGGAGTGATAAGGAGGGAGAAATAAACAGAAGGAACCGATAGTGAGAGGGACCAGGAGAAAGGATGAAAGATATGAAATACCTGATGGGTTGTTTAGTATTGGCAATAGTATACCGCTAGTGCTATTAGCTGTACTGTAAGCACCAGTATTAGCAGCTGTCTAGTACTAGCTGTAGTGACGGTCAGAGAGTGGGGAGAGGAGAACAGGAAGACAGAAGGAGTCAACAGTTGTCAACAGTGAGCCATGCAGTGCTAACCTAGTGCTGACCTTCGTCCTGCTGCTATGACGGGCTTGCTGAGGAGAGCAGAGGAGGGGAGGAGAGAGGAGGGCAGTCAAAGGAATGCAGAGGCCTCTGGACTCCTCCTCCTCTAGAGTAGGGTAGCGAAGGAGAGAAGGGGGAGAGAGGGGTGGGAGGTGTTGGTGATAAAAGGCCAGACATTCCCTCATTTGATGGTTCTCTGCCATGTCAGTGCATTCTTGCATTCTTCCCTGGCTATCGTCGTCGTGGTAGTTAAAAAATGGCTAACTTTATTCCTAATGCATTGGACCGATAATTAACAAAATTAAATTATCTCTTTGTTTTGCTTTATTTAATTTAGATTTTAGAGCAGCTCTGATAAGGAGAGAAGAGACAAAAGTTATATGCTGCTTAGAATTTTCCATAAAAAAAATGTCAGTACCATGCATGCATTTGAAGTGAAGTCAGTGGTACACAGAAGTCTAAAGTGAGAGGACTTAACGCTTCATTAGAGTGGGCCTGTTGAACACAAGAGGGTCCCATTCCCTCGTTAAGGGCTCTCATTAGAGTGCTTTTATTTTTTATTTCCGTCTCTCTCTACTCATTGTCACTCTCTCACTCTCATCCCAGGCCTCCAGAACAACCCTTCAAGCCTCCCTTCACATTCTCTCAGCTTCAACAATGTAGCGCAGCTATTGTTTTGCTAAACGCTAGACTAATTCCCGCCATTTAAAGATGAAATGGAAGAGTCCGACCGGGGGCAACAACCAGTGGACATAAATCACATGTGAAGCCTCAGAACCTCTCAGCTGGGGTCAGAGCAGGGCAAAGGTTCACTTCACAAGGGCTTAGCCAGAGCCTGGCCAGAATGGGTTGCATGTGAATATGAGACAGAGACACATGGTGCTGTCTGTGTAAATGGGGTTTTCTCACTAAGATTGACTTTTACTTCCAGCCTTCTTGCTCTGTTCTACATAGATCTTATACAATAAAGGTATTAAAGTAGACAGAGAGACATATGCTCTCAGATAGTAATGACATTGCTAGCTAAAGCAAAGCATTATTTGGAAAATATGGAAGTCTGATCATACAAATGCCAAAGCTTTCAAATACTGTATAATGTATAATAATATATATAATAATACATTTAGGCTACCAATTTTCACTCTAGAAACCCCAAATATTTACAGATAGTGTGTACACATGAAGACTTTAAAAGTAACGTATATAGTTAAAGGCATTAGTAATACTTGGTTTCGGGTCCCCATTGGTGTGACACTTGTAAGCACACAAAGAACCTACTGTATCAGCAGCTCCATCCATGCTCACCTGTATTACCATTAGCATTAGCATTAGCGTACTCCAACATGTCAATCTAAAGATGTTTGTGTTACCGGCGTGTTGCGGGTCTGTCAGCAACACAAGTGCTGCCAAGGAGTGAGCGATCTCATCTAGTCGCAAGGTGGAGTGCCTACAACAAAGAAAGATGGGTCCAGAAGCAGAGAGAAAATTCCAGCTAGGCTTCGACTCACAAAGACTACAGTGTTCAGGGCCTATAGACAGCGTTTCAGTGTGTGCTTGTTGAAGCCATGCGAGTTCGTACAAGTTCGAGGAATTGTGTGTTTTGCACATCTTGGAAGACAACTGTCCTGTTGTTAAGGTGTGAGTTTCGACACGGTGCTCCTAGAGTTTTACCAGGGATCTGTGAGACTTTCGATTCCTTTCTTCAAAAATCTGTTATGAGTAGCGTGAAACAGACAGGTTTGGAGTGTTTGTTTATGAGCACCATGTTTTACAGGTTCTTACTCAGCGGATTTTGCCTCATCTTGTTTTGAGATATACTGACTGTTCTCTACTTTTTTCTCCCCTCCTCCCTGACACCTTGTTTTCTCTCTCCTGTAGGTTCATAAACGCCAGGAGGAGAATAGTCCAGCCCATGATTGACCAGTCCAACCGTGCAGGCAAGTCTCCCCTTATTACTGTAGTCAGGTCGCACAGGCAAATACCGCCCACTATCCATGAAGCAGGAGGCCTGTAAGCTGGTAAATACAGGCCTGAACACCCTGTCTAAAGCCTTTTGGGCTCTTGTGAATGACAACTAAAATCCAAGAATCCCTATGTGAGCAACATTAACCGCAAGCACTAATTTATATTGATGTGCTATTTGTGGTGATGAGCGAAACCTTAATGTTAGAAAACAATATTCTTTCCAAAAAGTAGATTAATTTTCTGTGCTGCTGCTAACAATACTAGCTGTGTCTGAGGCCATTGCTCTTAACCCCTTCCACCCCCAGTCAAGTCTAATAGTTAATAGAAACAACCTCTCTTTATGTTGCTCCCCTGCCTGCCTCAAACCAAAACAATGCAGAGTAGAATATCACCCGTTTCTTTTTTTGTGTGACCTGTGTTTGGCTTTTTAGCTCAGTAGTATTTGCCTCCTGCTCCCCTCTTCCAAATCCTCCATTTGTGGCTGTTTGAGAGCAGAAGGGAGCGAGCTGTTCCCCTGGTGCATGGCTTGGTTTGGACTGTTGTAAACTTTATTACCTGTAATAGGGGTCAGAGGGCAGGTTAGAATTAGGGGCGCAGTAAAGTTCAAAGGCATTCAGTGGGACTAGCTCTTGTTTTTGCCTGAGTGACCCTGGAGAGGCCTCTAGCACTGGTAAGTGGATTTCTATGAGAAGGCAGAACAATGGAAACAGGCAAGAATAACTCTAACCCTATCAGGTTTCCTCTATAGCTGATCGTCTACTTTAGGGTCTTTGTTGAATAAAACATGTAGTCAAGGGTGAATTATATCAAAACCTTGTTGAATGAATATAAACCAAATCTGATTGAGATTGCTTGTTGTTGTTGTTATTTACACATAGAAATGGCTAATTGCTAATATTAATTTGAACACTATTAAGTAAAAAATAGCCTTCTTTGAGTTGTGCCTGAAGTAGTCTTGGCTTCCAAAATGTATACAAACACATTTAATAGAATAGTTTTGCTTGAATTGTCTATGTAAGTATCACATATGATTAAATAAATGCCATTTTTCTGGGAGTACCATAATTGTTGTGCATATTGTCAGTTTTGTTTTGCAATTGTCAGACACTTGAAATAGTTGGTATGCTCTTGCAGCTTTGAAAACATCTCAAAAAACAAATTCAGTACATCAGGCTTTCTTGAGAAATGTGAAATGTAATCGTTAAAAAATTTTCTCAAAGTGGATACAAAAGCTTAGAAATGTTTTGTTCCTAGCTTCAATTACTTCTAAAACACAGTATGTTGTCGTATTAATTCATCTTAACATTGTAGAAAAAATGTAAGTGTTAAAGTAGTAGTGTTACAAGTAGGTTAGTCTACTATGTGTTGTAATGTCTGCCAGGAGCCATCAGCAGTAGCTGAAGGTGGGAGTTACGCACTGGGACCAACAGAGGATCCAAACCTTAATTAAAAACACTAATTGACCCCTCCTTTCCTCCCTACCTCTTCTTGCCCCCCATTCTCCATCTGCAGTAAGTCAGGGAGCACCCTACAACCCAGATGGTCAGCCTATGGGGGGTTTTGTCATGGATGGTCAGCAGCACATGGGAATAAGACCGACTGGTAAGTCTCTTTCTCTCTCTCTCTCTCTCTCTCTCTCTCTCTCTCTCTCTCTCTTTCTCTCTCTCACTCTCTCTCTCTCTCTCTCACTTTATTTTTCCTTCACTTACATATTCCTCTCCTCTGCTATTTCTAGCCTTGTCCAAATGAGACCAGGTGTGTTCAATCACATTACGCAAACCTCTGCTGCCTCTCTGTACTGCTCCCGCTCTCCTCTCCTCCCCTCCCCTCCCATCTCCTCCCCCTTCCTCTCATTTCCCACTTTTTGCCTCTCCTCCCCCCTCCCCTCTCCTCTTTCTCTGACGCCATCAGGTCTAATCCCAGTTAGTCACTAAGCTTCTCTTCTCCTCTATCCCGTTTTATGGGATTCGCTCGTCTCTAACCCTCTGTCACCCTCCACTCAAGTCAGCAGGTTTAGATAAACTGCCAGCGCTACTTAGCACCATTTGCACAAGCATGCGCTCACGCACACACACACGCGCACACACACACGCACACACACACACACACACACACACACACACATATTTAGGCTGGTATTCCCCTACATGTACAGGTTTGCATTTAAGTTATTTACCTCAATCGTTTATATCGGTTACTTATAAGCTCCTACACAAAACACATGGACTGCCAATGGAAATCAACTCCTTGTATGGTTAGGCAATGGGAAGCATTCTTTTCAATATGACCACAGTTGTACACACAATAGTACCACAATAGCAGCCCTGTGTAGCTTGGCCAAGGTTAGGGATAGAGTTCCCACTGTGACCACTTACTGAAAAAATGTAAACATTTCTGGTACTGTAAGGTGTTCTGGATTAAACTGCCAAATGGACTATACCCAAGATGGCTGAGCACCTTGATAGCTGTCCTTCCTATGTATTTTGTTGTTGGAAAATCTTTAATTAACAGAGTCTGTGTTTGTTTTTAGGTGCTATGGGTGGAATGGGCATGAATATGGGGATGGAAGGGCAGTGGCACTATATGTAGCCCCTCTGCACACTGTCCAACACAAAGGGGATGTAAGTATACAATGAACACACATGCTTCTTGTTAGATGTAGTTGAGACTTTAGGGATTACATTTGTTAAACAAAATAATAATGTGAAACAATAAAGTAGACATAAATGGTTTATGTCAACTTTAGTGTTTCACATTATTATTTTGTTTAGCAGAGGGGGAGACAACATTTGATATAAACCAGATACATTTTTTAAATTGGAATACAATTGACTTTTTATACAAATTATTTGTACAATTTAAAATAAATGTTAATAAAAAAATGAATAATTACAAAATGAATAACTACAGTAAGATGCATTTATGTGGGAGCAGGATGAATAGGCTACATATCATTTTGTGAGTAGCCTCTGTGATTATAGCTGGTTGTCTTTTTGTTGAGGCAATCTGTGTGTTTAAGAAAGAGCTTGGTGTGGTAGAGTACAATTAGTGTTCCTTCCCAGGCAGATTGTGTCTTACAAAGAGGCCTCCCTCTTTGCTGTCTGCCGATAAGAGCCTTTGATCACAACCTTGTGCATGTGTGTCCCTGTGTGTGTGTGTGTGTGCGTGTGTGTCCCTGTGTGTGTGTGTGTGCGCGTGTGTGTGTGTGTGTGTGTGTGTGTGCGCCAACTTCCCATTCACACTCCTATAGTGGTCACATCACCTAACATCAGTCATATTACAGTACCAGGGGAACAGGAAGGGGGCAAGGAGTTGTTGAATGGAGAGGGAATCTAGCGTTGGAGGTGGGGTGGGCAGGTGGGACGTTACCATAGCAACAGACTGATTGACGAAAAATGTAAGCCATGGTTGGCGGTGCAAGGAGAGAGAGAGAGAGAGAGAGAGAGGGAGGGAGGTGTCTCTAAAGTGTCATAAATCTGTCGGGTGACAGTTGATGCATGCACCACATTAATACACACCCTAACCAGCCATGTACACACTCTCTCTCTCTCTCTCTCTCTCTCTCTCTCTCTCTCTCTCTCTCTCTCTCTCACACACACACATATTCAGTTTCATTTTTTCTAGCTCTCACTCACTCATTCTCTTTCTCTGTCCCCCCATTTCTCTCCATCTCTCTCTCTCCCTCTCTTGCCCCAGGGCCAAATCCTCTCCCACATAATGCAGGAGACTGTGGATAGACCTGCTTTCAATCAATGTGGAACACCATTGTTTGGTGTGTGTGTGTGTGTGAAAGCAGTGGGCACAAGTGGGTTTTTCTTGTGTTACATATGCCTACATTTGTGTGGGTGGGTGGGTGCAAGCGTTGGGATTCCATACGCTGTATTCCAATGGTTGTATGTTTAATATGTGTGCATATGACTGTGTTTATTTTCACACACACGTGTGTGTGTATGTGTGTGTGTGTGTGTGTGTGTATGCTAATAGGATTACTGCTGGCACAGGATGGGACATAAACTAGTCTAGAGCGATGGTCGCCAGCAGTCCATGCAGCTTAGCTGGGCCTAATTGACTAGATCCAAATTAAATATGCCATCAGCACAAGTGTGACCAATGGATTTGACTTATTCAGTTTACAAAAATAGAGACCATTAACCCACCACATAGTGCGTGCGTGCATGTATGTGTGTGGTGCGTGTGCGCGCATGCGTGTGTGTGGTGCTTTTCAAAGGACACACACACATATGTGCATTTATACTGTTCTGTTTTTGTTTACTGTATGAAGGCAAAATAAAGAGGGAGGATCCTGCTTTGACTCACACATTTGGCATGTTGTGTGTTCATCTGTGTATGTGTGTGTAATGGTGTTACATGTTAGTATGTTATTGTGTGGGTGTTACGTGTGTGTGTATGTGTATGTGTCAATGGCTAGACGTGTCTTTGTGTGATTCTCTACAGTATGTGTGTGTGTGCTTGTGTGAGGACACATATTTTTCTGTTTCTCTGTCTGTGCAATTTAGTGTGTGTGTGTGTGTATGTGTGTGTGTGTGTGTGTGTGTGTGTGTGTATGTATTTAAACATCCAGGCTGGCTCTCTGTGTCCACGCAGCCTGTCTCCAGCAGCTGCTCGCCTTCCCAGCAGACGTCGCTTAAACAGCCTCAATTTGCCTGCTGAATGTGGTAATTGGGCCACCAGAGAACCGTGTGTGCTCCACAGCTAGGGGCAGAGAGAGAGAGGGAGAGAGTGATGGAGAGGGATGGATCAAGAGTACATGACAAAAGGGAGGGGCAGAGGGAGTCAGAGTGGGACAGAAAACATGGAACGGAGGAAGAGAGAGGAAGAAGGAGGCAGATGTCTGTGCACTTCCTCCTAGCTTGTCTCGCTTCATTTTTACTTTCTAGGTCAATTAGATGTAAGTGATGTGGTATATTCTTTCATGACCAATTAAATGAATAGGTTATTATAAGAGTGGGGGAAAAACACTATTTCATTTGATTAGGAGAGCACAGGTTCATTATATTTTATACACAATTTTTATTAGCAGGATTGAGGTTTGTTACCGCGGGGCTAAATTGAGCGGTTATTGTGTCGAGACCCAATACAGGAGGTGTACCTAAAAGTCACTGCAACATTAGTTAAAACTAAAGCCAATTAGTCCTGCTTAGTGAGAAGTGATATGCTTTCTAACATATGATGACTACCGAGTTTATATCCCCTTGCGAAACAATACACCTATCAGCAGACATGAAGGCCAGCAAGTCAAGCAGAAGGGAGCAGTGCCTTCGATGGTGTTGAGAATGACTTGGCTATGACCCCCTGCCCCCTTTCTCTTGCTATGCTAGCTGTGCTTTCCCTCTTCCACCAAATGAGCCAGGAGCAGGCCCTGAAAACTGTCATTTTCACTTCAGGACAATACTTAGCACCGGCTGGAAGAATTAATTACGGTGCAGGGTGGAGGGAATTTTTGCTGGCCCTCCCCATTTAGAGCTTTCCAAAATGTTGGGTTGGAATGCTCGAGTGAATACTATCTGTAACCCCTTGGTTACCAGTCCTGGCTGGAAGCCCTTTGTCCCATGATTCATTGCTTCAGTCATTAAGCACAACTTTGTTAACCTTCCACTAAGGGGTCAAGATCTTCGCTCTGCCTCTTTTCTTCTGGTAGCTGAACATACTATTAATGAATGGTTAAGAAAAACAAATCTTGGCGGGGGTTTCGTGGCCCTTGTATCGGATATGTGAATGTGTTTCCCCGTTAATGTGGACTCACTGGAAATCCCTCGGAGACTGAGAAAAGAGGACAGAAGTTCAATGTATTGATTGGTTTATTCAGTGAAAAACCGTATGTGTGTTGTTTTAAACACACATACTGTAGCATTCATTAGGGCCTTCACATGGATTGCGGAAATATGTTTATGGCCACTGGAAGCTCTCCACTACTGTGTACATTAATAGGCTACAGAACTACTAGCCAGCTAGCGTACATGTAGCTGTAAGCTGTTCTGCAGGTGGTATAACGAGTCTCTCCTGCAATAAAGTGGTCACAAAATTGACACCCGTAAGCGCCTATGGACCCTATCTTACACCCGGCACAAAGTGCAAAGTGGGAACGCAAGAATCTTTGCTAGTTTCAGACCGACGCAGTTATCATCCTTCCGTCCAGCGCTCACGTTGTCTAAATAGCAAATGCACTTGCACACATGCGCGCCGGTGGGTGTGTTGGTTTAAACGTGAGGTGTGGACTAGCGCATTGCTGGCGCATTGCTATCTTTAGGCAGCGAATGTGATTATGTGATTGACCAGCAAAAACCTGGTCTAAAGTCAGCGCAAGGAGCCTTGTAAATATAGTATCGCCTATGGCAGGTGGACAATGTGTGTACAGTCTGCTTGTTACACATACATGGACGTGCATGACTACACATATATGAAAAGGATAAAACGTGTAGTAAAATGTGAAAAATCATTAGTGTGTAACCTACATAAACATATTTTAGGAATTTAGCTATTGCCTAGATAATTTGATTCAGCTCTTTCACAAACCTGCTGGTATAATATCAATTCACCTATGACGCAAGCACCCCTGTTTTATAAAAGGAATGGGAGATGATACTCGGATTGGTTTGTTGTATGTTACGCCCAAAACCCACCCATAATTAATGAAGAAAGTAAGTCCAACCCTTTTGAACCATGCACCCGGCGCACCGACAATAGCAAACGTGGATATGGACAAGTCCTAAATCCAATTTGCGCTGCATGTGCTTTGATTTTTATAGGGCCCAATGTGTCCACAACGAGTCCATATCCCATCTGGTTATGCACTGTAAGCCACTCCGTATTATTTATTGGTGCTTGCCTAGCATATCTTTCACAGCATTAGGTAAATCTCACCTCAGTCTTTTTCCCAGGTGAAAATTGACACATGAAGATGGGAGCAAACCAGGGACCTTGCGTCCACTCCTCCATTGTCTCCACTCTCTAGCTCCTTGTGCCTGCTATTGTCTCCTCCTCTCTTCCCTCTCGGGTCTCCTTTGTGTGGACGGCACACGCGTGGAGAAGCCCCGGGAGGTGTCAGGTGACATGCATGAGCCTCACCTCTCGTCTATGGTTTCAGAAACAATGGCTGCGGGTGCTCAGCGCCACTCTCCAGCCACAGAGAGCATAGGCGGCTATTGTTGCTTTGAGAGAGAAATGTGTAGGAGGAGAAGAGGGGTGAAGATAGATTTCGTAGCCTCATTTGTCATCATTTGAAGGCCCTGAGATGGTCTGCAGCTATATAGTGGAGCTTTGCACAATTTACAGTCCGGACTTTATACTAGGCTAGATTTTAAGTTTGGATTGACATGCAGTATGAAAGAAGTTTAAGCAAAGTAATATTTGTTTGACTTTTAACTCTTTCTTATACATTGCCACATTGTCTGCCTATGAATTTTGACAACCATAATCTGATTTAGTTATATGTTTTATAGCTGGTTTGTTGCTTTAATATTGTGATCAGGCTGCTGACTTTAAACAATTCAATGGTTATTAAAAGGCTATTTTTGAGTTTTCTTGTAGCTTGGTTTAAGAGATTATCCTGGAAATGTTAAGTACTGGCTTTTTAGTATCTCTTCAAGTTGATGTTTGTTTGCTCTGTAAGTCCTTTCCAACTGTTAAAGTAGCCTTAGCAAGGGTATAGGATTAACTCACTAAATCCTTCATGTGATAGACATACACAACCCTATTATGGGACAGGCTTGGTTGGTACTGACCTACGTTACTGGGACATTTGCTTGAAGTGTAAACACCACTACCAGTTACATGCATGCTGCTTTCCCTACCCTCTGCATTCACATTACAGGCCTGCAAACGTAAATAGGTTTCTGAAGACTCTAGTGATCTGCAGTCATATTAAATTAATGATTATTCGTCTCTGTTGCATTTTTAACTGTAACTTTGAGAGTCCCAGGAACAAACAACATGCAAGCTTCCATCATCTGGAATATTCAGATAAATATTATGTTTCTGAGATGTGATTACTATCATTGTTACTATATTAAGTGCTTTTATATGAGTTTAAAATGTATACACTCCTAATTAAAATAAAGCAGCACCAGAACCCAGTTTGTTCATATAATGTGATGTTTATCATCTAAAACCTTCTGCATGCAGATGCAATTGAAGCGGTAGATAGGAGTGGGCAGGAGCTGTGGGAGGGGCTTAATCATTCTGAGCTTCAGATAAAAACAACATTGTTATTTAAATGTGTGGGCACACATCAAGGATTGTCCATATGTCTTAATACAGCTGTGTGATCAGCTATGTTTGAGTCTGTCTGCACTTATGTGTAAAAATATCACTGCTGATCAGGCCTATTTTCCTCTGTCTTTCCCCAGAGCTGCAGGCCATACCAGGGGATTCAACTCTCTCAGAGGCCTGCCGAGCATGGGGGTGGGACCTCCTAGCTACTTCCATCCAATGGCCCGCCCCTGTCCACTTCTGAGACCCGGGAAACTCGCCTTGTTCCTGCACTGTGGAGGACTTCCACAAGTTCCAGCCACCCGGTACAGAAGACAATCCAGCCTCAGTAACCAACCAACCTGCTCAGATGTTCCCTGGACCCGACCCCCTTCCTCTCAAGCGGGCCAATCCTGTCCTTTCCCTCCCGGCCGTTTGTTTCAAGAGGAATCCTCCATCTATGATTGAGATTGAGAGTGGTTGTTGGCCAGGCCCCTGGCGAACATAGCACCTGGTAATATAAAACTCCTGATATGACAAATGAACCAGACTTTTATGTGGCGTTGATGGTATTGGACCACACAGGACCTGATGTCTGTAATTAACAGGAGAGTGACGAGGCGAAAGAGGTGCCCTTAAAATATATAAATATATATATATAGGATCTATGCGACGAAGAGGGAAAAATGCAAGAGAGCGATAGAGCATAGACAGTGAAAGATTGATTATAACTATATCAACTCCTTGTGTGGAAAAAGAGGGGAGGATGAATACATACTGTATACTGGTGTAAAAAATATGCTGGACTCTCACGTGAAATGGGAATTTATGTATTGTAAATGCTATTGTATTGTTCTGCTTATTATGATGTTTCTAATAGATTTTCTTTTTTAAAGGATGTGAATTTTTTTCAGTTTTTTTTCCCACACTATGTGTGTGTGCAATCTCTTCATGAACATTGACCTACCCTCCCCCCCTTCCCACACACACAAACCACCATCATTAAATCACCTATGGTTTCAAAAGGAAAAAAAGCAAATAAACCGAGGAGTCGTTCAATTTGCCGATTCTCAACGGCTTTTATTTTGGATGTCTGTGGTTTGGATGACAGTGGGAATGCTTGTACTGACATTATGACATGGAAAGTCATAATGTCATGGAAAGTGGCACTTGTTCATTTTTAAAGGCTAGCATAGGCTAATATCAATGCTAAAGGACTAACTGATATGGGAAGAAAATATCCACTCATTTACATGATGATAGCACTTAGCATGAGGCCTGAGTGAAGGAAAAACTGAAAATGTGTGTGCTAGATTCCTTTTGAAGATGTGTCATGATTATTACACTTTTACTTTGAAGGTTATATGTATCTTTGTTGTAAATAAATGCATGTTGATCAATAGCACTGAGAAACAGACTTGCGTTATCTTCCCGGTAGCAACAAATGGAAAATATATTACTTTATTTTAGGAGCTATATTATGCAAACATACACCCCCCTCCAATATGATACGCCAATCAGTGACATGTATCTTATACTCAAATTATCTACAAACCTTAAGTGAAATGCGGCTTACAGTTCAAATGATTCCTACAGAAATTTTGGATGTGAATTATAGTCAGTACTCGAAAGTTTTCTGCAAATTTGGAAGTGAGGCAGACATTTTAGAAAATATGGCAAGGAGAGTAAATTATCCATCATTTAAAATGCATTAAGATAAAAGTGCCACTAACATGTGCTCCCTAACGCCTTTTTCCCGGAGTAAAAGGACACGAATCATAGTTCTCGTAATGTATGAGTGTAAGTACAATGTATTTCACCAGTCAGGCTGAACTGACATAGCTACTCTATAGAAAATACCTACAGTATATGCACGTTTGGACGTTTTGTCGTCTAATTGATACATTTCAGAAGGCACACTGAATCCCAACTCTGTTTTCCATTTTAAAGATCGCATGGCGAACAAGAGAGCGCCTGTTTATACATAACATACAAATTAATACTCTCTCTACTTATTCACTCTCTCGTGTTCCTGTTGTCTGGTTCGGTTGCATCTATTGTGTTTTTATTGCCTTTGCCAAAGTGAATGCGTTTTACACATTACAAAAAAATCCTAAAAATACCGCGGAGTCGCTTTGATTGCTTCGCTTCTCCGCCATAGCTGGAAAATGCAAACCTCTGAGACGAAATGTGAATTCCTGAAACTCTCGCCGCTGGGAGCTGTGGAGACCATGGGGACTTTTGAAAAATAAATCCCATGTTTGACTGCCCTCTTTAGGGAAGTTGAGTAACTGTCCATATGAGAATATTTTTTAGGCGTCATCACAACGCCCGCTCCTCATTTAGGCCTACTCACGGACATAAAAATTACTTAGTCTTAATGACGGTAAATAAAATAAATGGCGGATTAAAATTTGAGTACTGATACTGTTCATTGTAGTCTAGTGCGAACAACATTATTTTGTGTTGTGAGGATACATTGTCTCTCTGATGTAAATATTTTATTTCACAAACGTGGTTTATGTAGGTCCATTCAGATATTTGTATATTTACAGATAGTAATAATAATTCGAGCCTTTGGTGTTTGTTTGAATAGCCGTGCCGTCAAAGCACTGACTGACAGGGTTTAATAGATTTTGTTTTTATCAATATGCGGAGATAAAAAAAAGGCTTTAGACTAGGTTAAACTATGCCACGTTTACATGTAATATTTGAATTTAAATATATTGCTGAAATATTGAGATTCGTACTATTGACACATTCTTAATAATATTTAGGCCTAAAGTGTGTGTATGCCTATATAATGTTTACAGAGTGCATTTACAATCAATCAGCTGGCTTTTTATTTGCAGCAAGTGTGTGCAGAAAAGGTGCACATGCTGCGAAATGAACTGTCAAAGTAATGTATTGTGGATAAATGTGTTACCGACCCGTGTAGGTGGCCTCACAAGCCTGCCTTCCTTTCACAGCAACAATGCGCGCGCCATGCATGATCCTGAAAAGATATACTAGTAACGAATGATAGCGTTCGGCCCTGAAGGTTATGATATTTCAGTATGTGTATGACCAGTTTGTTACTGTTAGGCTACTATATAGATTTCTGTTTAGATGTACATGGATATAATGCAAGGCAAATCAAATATATTACAGATTATATATATTTTTTCCTCACTTAGTTTAGAAATGTATGTAAAATTATACTTTAAAATATTTTTTTGTATCTCTAACCTATAGGTTTAATTCTAACATTCCAGCCAAAGCCGGAAATGTAATATAAAAATTTAAGTGATTAATTCGTATATAGTTCGTGTATAGATTATCAATGGGTTGTGTTGGTAAAAATTCATTTTGAATTTGTAATATAGCCTACAGTAGGGTAGGACTCTATATGCCTTATAGCCTTGTAGCCTATCAACGTGCACACATTACTTATTATTCATATAATTATTACAAGATGTATGAAATCAATGAAGACATGGACAAAAGAAAAAGTAGTCTAAAAATGCACTGTATCAAATCTTCAGCAAGCTTTAAACCCATAGTGCAAATGTTGCAGCAGCATCTGGTTCAGAAACAAAAGACGTTGAGAAAAGAGAAGAAAATGTGTTGGTGGCTAGAAACAAGAGCAGAAGAAAGAAAGAGGAGGACTGCTGGGGCCATTTTAGATGTCATCTGTCTCCTTGGCGACTGGGGGGCCGGCCCTCAAAAGCCCCTTGGGCGCAAGGATTGTTTGAGAGTAGCCCGCTATTTTCTGCAGTATCATTTATCACTGTCACCATATAATGATTCCCCTCGCAGCTCCTTATTGATGTTTGTAATTGCATTATCTCATAAGGAGGGGGAGAGGGGCGGTGATCAATGGAGTCGAGCGGAGCATCGAGGGGTCACGAGGAGCCGGGATTGCTGTTTGTCCGTTTAATACATGATATGGCCCCCCTTGTTATCTGCCGCATATAACGGCCTACGTTTCCGCTGAGATTTCACAGAAGAAAACATATGGATTTAATTTGTTTAACCCCGAGCCATTGAAGATAATACGAAAAAAGCAAGTGAAAGGAGGAAGTGACGGAATGTGATTAACTATTATGTTATGTTATGTTATGATATTAGCCTAGTTATTGTATCTGGAAAATTATAATTCTAGGCCTATGGGTTACCACACATTTTAGTTATTTCGCTACTGTGGGAATAGCAGTATGCCGTGATAGGCCTATTGAAACAATTAAGTAGCCTACCTATTTTATTTATTTTAGGCAGCCTCC
>JAODOY010000007.1:654021-668397 GCA_025399855.1 Forbesichthys papilliferus | reverse complement strand
CCGCTCAAACATAATATAATTTAAATAATAAACAGAAATAATAATAATAATAATAATAATAATAATAATAATAATAATAATAATAATAATAATAATAATAAACATCAGGACACTGCATTTGAATAATAGTTAATGGTTTTCTTGTTATTTCCCTGTGTCAAAATTACAGTTTTGTCCATTATGGGGCATATATGCTCCAAAATTAATGAATTCTTTGATATTCATTGTATTGTAATGAATGTTCATTATAATGAAAATGTACTCACCTGATGTTGTTTATTACCTTTCCTAACATTACAGGTCAATTTATTCTTAGACTTTATATTGATAATTTAAATGTAGGTCTGAACGGTCATGAATGACCGCTTATGGCCCTTCTAGTATTGATAGAATTAAGGGAGTTCTAGTGATAATCCAATACACTTGGACAGCACAAGCACTTTTTATCTGCATTTGTACTTTAGATATTTCTTCCAGTTTTCAAACTAACCAGGATTTTTCCTATATAGTTTTTCCATCTCAATATTTCTTAAATACCCTCCCCCCACTTTCTCCATCTACATTTATTGGCCAGACCCCCCTGTGGGGGCCCTAGTGGCCCCTCTCAGATGGTCCCCATATGCTCCAGCTCCTGTTGTTATTGTTGTTATTTGGCTCTGCGACTCATTTGACGTCTGGACCAATGACAAAGTCCAGGACCCCTTCCAAGTCTATCTGCAGCCCCTCACTGTGTGCATATATGTGTGTCTATGTGTGTGAGCAGGTGTGAGTGTGTGCTAACATAAAATAAAATTATTTAAAGTAAAATCCATACAGAAAATGCAAATTGTCTTCAATAGTTGATCTGCGTCCAACTGACCAATAAGCACCCATCCTATTTTGCCTTACCACTGTGACAAGGTACAAGGACATATTATCTCAGCTTAGCCTTTGAACACTTGGCAACAGCTAAAACCATAACAGTCAGTCTTTATAAAAACCCACTTTAGGCCAATGCCCTGTTGCCCTTGGACACAAAGCAACACACTCAGAGCTTTCCAGACTTTCTCTCCACTGTGATTGCTCCGTCTCTGTGCCCTTTTCAAGACCCCCTCCTCCGATATATGTTGGTTTTCATCACTGTAGAAATGTATTCAGGGAGACATTTATCATTGCGCAGACTGCCACTGGAGAGTGCAGTGGTGGCCATTTTACAGACCCAGTCAGGCCAAACAGGAAAAGAGGACCTCACTTTTGGAGAATGACATTTACATGTATATTTACATTCATTCACAACTGTAGAGAAAAATCCCCAAATGACTGGGGAAGATGACTCAAAAGGTCACAGACTTATGCATTTACATCTGTATGCTGCTGTATTTTTTTTTTCTTTGCAAATGCAATTATGTTTTTAAAGAACTCTTGCTTTGCCTCTCAAGCTTCAGTTAATACAACATATAAAATATCTATATGTATAGACAAAAATGGTTGTGTTCTGCAGAACTACCTAAAAGTCAATGACAGATGTTCTCCCTCAGCACTTACAGTGGAAATTCCCTTAAGCAAGTCAACCGATCCTCAACCACTTCATGCAGTTGAGTTTCCCAGAAGCTAGTAATCTGGTGAAAGATTGTTAAAAAAAACAATTTGATTAATACAAATCTGAAAAATCTAATGATATTGTATTTGTATTGTATTTTGTATTTTTGTATGTATATTCTAAAAGCTGAAAAAGTCTTAATATTTACCATATTAATACAATTCATATAGAATGTCAGAAATATATGGCTTGGACGTCACAAGATTAAATGGTGTTTAAGACACAAAATAACATTTTATATAATTTATTGCCATACTGAAGAAAACTGATGAACAAAATGAATGCTAAAAGCCTGCTGTGTTTAAGTGTAGACGTGATGTTCATTTCGCTCATTTAATGTGTTGAATTACATAATTATGTTTTTTTTTTTCATCAGAGAACTGCAGCTGTGATAATTCCTTGTTAATTACATTAGCTAACACATTTTTAAATTTCAATAATTCTCCCAAATAACATTTCTTATCTCAAGAGATGCAGATGGCAATGATTCAATTATGAAGGAGATGATGGGAGTGAAAAAAATGTGTTTGATAATGTGGTTGGCTCTTCCTTGCTTTGTTAATTTTTATAACTGAAACCTCTACTTCCTCGTTTTATTTTATTGCTTAATTTTTTATGCCTGGCCCTGACGTCAAGTCAAGTTTATTTGTGTAGCCCTTAATCACAGCTCCAGTCTCAAAGGGCTTCAGAGGCCCACATTACACAGAGCACCAGCAAACTACCCTTTCGCCAAAATGAAGCACAAGCTATTGTCTCATGGGAAGTCCCTGTTAGGAGAAGATACAGTTTTATTATCTCCATTCTGAGGCTTTTTAATGTCAATACTCCCACCAACAGACGACCTGGGCTGAAAAGCTCAAGGCAGAATGAAAAATGATACCTTTTTTATTCACACAATCCGCAAACACGCCATATACGCAGGAATGCACATTTCAACACACACAGATAAGCACACACCCACACCGCATACAGTAGGCTATTTGCGCGCTCCTCCGCTGTATATCCATCGACAAATTGTGTTGGCCAAGTTCAGAATTTGGCCTTGGAAACCACAGCCCACCCCAATCCATCCCAACCCACCCCCTTCATATCCCTCTCAGGAGCCAAAATGGCGTCCATAAATCAAGGTGCTAGATGTAATCTGCAGTGTCCAGAATGCAAGGGGCGAGGCTGTGGAGGATAATGTGACTGGTTCTCCATTGTCATTCAGACCCAGGCACCAGCGCGAAGCGAGTGCCCCAACCTGATAAGGGCCCACACAGACAGAGTCATAAATCACTGACCATGCCAACAGTTCCTCCACTGATTTCACACTGAAAGAGAGAGGGAGAGAAAGAGAGAGAGAGAGAGAGTGAGAGAGGGAGGGAGGGATAGAAATTGGATGTATAAATATTAACAAGTATAAAACTTAAATGACATAAGGAAAAACATAGGCTTGGAATGAAAACTGAAAAAGCGTCTGAGCGCAAGGAAGATGGAGAACTACAGGAATATAAAACAGAATGAGGGGGTTGATAGATGGACAAATTATTCTCCTATCTCATTGGGAAAGAAGTCTCTCCAGCCGAAGGTCTGACCTTCAGCAAATGAACACCTTACAGCCCTGCCAGTCTGGACTGCATGTCACTACAAAATGTAATATATTTATTTATAGTTCATTAACAGAGCAATGTTTTTTTCTGTATTTCACTTGTGATTGTTAATCGGATTCTCCAGAGTTGACCATGTCTGTCTCAATTCTAAATCCAAAAGACATATCTCTTTGATCCACATGAAAAATATGTGCGTTCCAGGTTTTAATTGTTAATTATTAGTGTATGGTTTAGTCACTGTAAGTGGTCTGAAACCATGTGCCATAGAGAGCAAAGAGAGGGTCGTACACTAACGGTCTGAGATAACATAATAGGGTCTCAGATTGTTAGGTGAAAGAGGAAGGGATGCAGTTGAAACTGTATGTCCAATTTGTGGTGTGCTATGATGCTATGATAAGGATTTTGTGACCATGTGTGCCCAAACGTTCTGGCTTTAAAGGATTTTTGCTTTTAGACAATCATTATAGGTACATTTTTATTTAGATAAATGCTCCAAATTAAATGTTCCAACAACACCATCATTTAACTAAATTTAAATGAGATTAATGAATTAATTTATAATATTACTGTGTTTCTTTAGAGAGTCATCAATTTGAATATAAAGTAGACAACTTTCGTTACCAATTCATCCTCTTCTAAACAACCGTAACGTCAATTCAATCTGAAATCCTGGTTGGGGAATCATGCAATAAAGAGCGCTCCTGCCCCCCAGCCTTCCCACCTTCACCAAAGATGCAGGTCTTTGTGTCATGCTATTTATCCTGCCCCGCCGGCCTAGTTCGAGTGGCAGGTCTCACTCAGCACAGCCTCTATTCAATCATCCCCTTATTCCTTATTCATATGCTAAATCCCTATAGCAGAGCCCCTTTGGCCAAGTGCAGTGCACGCTAGATGTTAACACGTGTAATCCCCCATTAACGCGGACGAGTCAGAGAATCCTCCGTGGACGCCCACTCTCCCCTGGGATTAGCCTTTACAGAGCAGAGGGGTTGATGGGTAATGGTTCAGAGAAGCTCCTCTCGGTTTCAAAAGGACCCCTTTAGAAAATCTCAGTTGAGTTCCCCGAGGATAAGGTTGTTTTTCCTTCAAAATCTTTTCTAGAGTGCAATCCTTCTGATTGTGAATTGTGAGGGAACAGCGAGATTTATAAGAGATTTCAATCATAAATCCAGGGAATTATAGATACTGAACTGTGATGGTAAATCAACAAATTAAACCCACCAAACTGAATACTGCAGTTTGCAGTTGCTATGGTTAATATACCATTTTTCTTCATAATCTCTTCCTATTATATAAATATATATGTAAAGCATGTATGTATGTATGTATGTATGTATGTATGTATTATTTAGTCGAAGATCTTAGGAAGTTGTTGTAGATCCAAACAATATCAGTCACAAAGGAAAAGAGCATAACAGTTAGAACCTGAAACCAATACTAATTTATGTCCTAGATCATTCACAACCGTGAGTGATATTGGTACAAGATTTCAAAATGTATGTGATGATTATCTATAAATTTTGGGTAAAAGTGTAGAGCATGTATTGTTTAGTTACACAAAAGAATGTATTTAAATTGCATATTGCATAACCTGTTGTTTCCCTAATAAATAAAACACAAATTAACCTTCCTTGTAACTGAACACAACTATCAGGAAATCAAACATTAATCACATGCAGAAGCAATGTGACTCCACAGCACACAGGATAGCAGGGTCACCAGCAACATAATATTCCTCATTCGGACGGCTGACATTACATAGCATCAACAGGGTGGGTGGGGGTGTCCAACAAACGTGTTAATTGCAGACACCCTTTCACAGTGGGCCAAGTTCTTTACACATGAAAGATCTCACATCATATACAGTGAATCAATGGTTACATCATGTCTGTGGAGAGACTGTGTTTTGGTCTGGCCTGTCTGAGCACTAGACCTGTAAGCAAGGCTCATTGGGTTTCACGTTATGTGCCCTAATCCGCCCGGAGACTATCAAAGGAAATATTAGATGGAAGACCTTGAAAGGGTTTGCGACATTGTAGAGCGCTCCTGGCCTGGTTTCAAAGCCCTGGTTTTGGTCAAAAAGATTTTCTGGCAGTTGGGTCATTCTTAATAAACTGTAACTATGGGAGTCAAAGAAGAGTTTATTAAGGTACATAAATCATTGTTTACACTAAAATTGCTTTTTATTGAGCTGAATATTAATTCAGGGACAGTCAATTGATAACATAGACAATATAAACTAGTTGATATTTAATGAATTCATGTAACAATGTCAGCCATATTTTTGTTACATGTACAAGATACAAGGGATCTGTTTCAGACCACATTTCTCTAGTGACTCGAAACTCGTCTACTGTGATATGAAGTTACCAAATATATGAAAGTCAGAAGGCGTTACAACATCAGGCAGCCAAGTTCAATGTGTCTGTCTGCCCTCCTCCTCCAACGTGCTCCAGTCTAACCCTGGGAATGTTGAATTATCTGAATCATGAGAACAAGTACACAAAGACCCATAAGGATGGCAATATTGGGTATATAACCTCAGACCCCCAAACAAATGTTTACTTGACAAACCTCTTATGTATACTGCTGCCATCGCTACACGTCCACTCCTTGATAGGTTATCCTGCAGCAGTCTCATGTTCATACCTTGAAAACTCTCTGGATGATCAAGAAAGGAAAATCCAGCCTGCACCATCACATCGCTTTCTTTTGTACCTGTAGCTGTGCACGGCTGAGCATCACACCTCAAAAGTAACATTAGAAATATATAATTGGCTGAAAATATGCAGGTCATCCCTTTGAAGTGTTTTTTCCTTCTTGCTTTATGTTGCTTGGGCCTGTCCTTCTCCCTACCACAGACTCTGAGTAAATATGTGAAGAGAAAAAGGCCTTCTTTCTGTGTCTCGTGAAAATGGTCCAGGCTTTTTTCGACAGCATAGATCGCTGAGGCATTTTACATAATTTCTCATTACTGCATTTTCCAAAAAGTGCAGCGGGGCGGAGGTTTACAGTTGGACTATTCTGGCATTGGGCTAAGCTCTTATACTTCACTGCTGCTAGGAGCTCCTCAGAGGGCCATGAGGACAGCTCATTCTGAAAGCACACTATAATAATAATATTAATATGAATAATTAATTACAAAAAATAAGGTTTAAGAATGCGGCTTCGGTTGAAAAGTTTACTTAGAAAAGAAATTTGAAGAAATGTAATCTGAGGGCCCATTATTATGGAAATCGTCCATTATATGTATCTGTATAATACAAGCCTCATCACATACCAACATAATTCAACCTGCTCTGTGTGCACCTGCTGAAATAAAGTCATATTCCACAACTACTTCATTCAAACAGTAGGCCTGTATTGCTTTCTAAGGGAAATGTTGTAGATTTTGGCCTTTAAATTATGATTCAAGTATAGGAACATTTATCAAAAATATTTTTATTGAGGAACTATATCATTGTATTAGAGTATCATATCAAATTAAACCCACAATGTACCAATACTTGAAGTAGAATATTACCTTTCTGTATGCTCATACTGTGTTATTGACAGGAACAGTGAAATGTTAACCTCATAAGTTCCGATATTTTAGTTTTAAAATGAAGTTGTTTTGTGCATGGCATTGTAATATAAATCGCTCCAGTCCCTTCCCTGCTAATAGAAGCTATTTTTCACACCTTCCTCATTTCATTTGTAGGCTGTTGTGTGATGGTGTCCCAGCATAGAGGCTCTCCCACTTCAAATAAGGCTGGCACAACATGGCTTAACACTATTAATATGCCACAGTGCCACAGCCACAGTGGTGGCATCTGTGTTCGCCCCGCCCCACCTCCCCACCGCCTGCACTGCCTTCCTCGCCTCTCTTACACCCGATTGCCGACTCCCCGCTCGTATTGTCCGTCTTGCATGGATGTGTTCTTCTTCTTGTGGTACGACACACAGCTTGGCAAAGGCCAGTTGAACCATTGCCAGCAGCCACATGCCGGGCAGGCTACATCCATCTTAGCAGCAGAAAGTTAAGGGTATAAACTGCTATCAGTCCCAAGGCCGAGATTTAAAAACATGTGTGGTGCAGTCTTCCATGAGCAAAAGGTCAACCTATCATCATAAGTAAACACATGAATAATGTTAACATTGTTTAGTTCTGTTCATTACAATTTAGTTACAGTACATGATTTTAGTGATTTCAGCTCTTAGCAATTACTCTTAGAGCAAACGGCCATTACACAATTATCCAAGCTAATACTGATGTTCCCAAAATGAAGAACAATTTGGACAACTGTCCACTCGCTTATGGCCCTCCTGTTTCATTAGTTTCACTTGCGCTTTAATTGGTATTTTTTTCCCTTGATTAAGATAATAATTAATATGCTCAAATTTGCAGCCATCTGTCAGGTTGGATGATGTACATTGTCAGTGGGATTATGGGTAGATCGCCACCCGGATAGCCTACCAAGTCCTACACCTCAAAATGGTTTGACTTCATCCCTACATGGTCGGAAAGATGCGTGTAGTCGTCCACTACTCAATGATTCAAGCACTAATACAATTAAAACATTATTTTAATAATCTTTCAGTGTCGTTATATATTTTGAAGGGAGAGAAATAGTTTGGAATTGAAAAGTCCAACCTAGTTAGTAGATTTATTATATTAGATTAAATTAATAGATTTAATCCCATGACCTATACATATGCGTCCTATGTAGCTGCTCATTAACACTGGTAAGTGTTTTTAAGATTACACCAGTTATATAAAGACACAAATACAAGTATGCATCTGCTACAGTACATGTTCTAATTCTGGCTTCCTGGAAGCAGGCAAGGCATAATTATCATGCACTGGGTGTAGCGCGAGCTGCTTGGTATTGGCTGTTATAGAACATGCAGACATTGTGGTATATAATGCATGAGAATCTTAAACAAGATATGTAAGTCTGTAACATTAACAACTGACATAATCTTGTATCCTTATTATGGCTAATTTTCCTTCTAAAACACAGCACTTGTGCATTTGCGAGTTTTTTTGTTTTGGTGTTTTTTTTGTTTTTACTTGCAAAAATGCATATGGAAGATTCAGTTATTTCAACCATCCTCTTGACCCAAAAACACTAGTTTCTGTGTTTCATCTAAGTGCCTGCTTATATGATTACCCTGGACTTGTTTAATGGCTATAGGCAACATGTATTTTAGTCTATTTAGCTGAAATCCCCAAATAAGACTTCATTACAGGGGATAATTAGCACCATAAACTTTTGACCTTCACAAATTGAATAAGTAGAGCTAGGCAGAGCCCAGGGTTAGGTAAGCCTAATTTGAAGCCTTTGAGTGAGGGGCCACGGTACCCACATATGGCTTGGATCGACTTGATTTGGTCTCCGTTACCCCCCTAAAAGCATAAACAACCTATCCTAGCTGATTAACTTCAATGGATGTTTCTGCAGAGGAGATGAAAAGGAAAAGGAGCCGATAAGAGCATGTGATAAGGCGAGGCCATGCAACCCAGACATTTAGGAAGTGGGAGCTGCCGGTCAATTGGACCCGTCCATGGGGCCTTGCAGCGGGCTGATGAAACGGCTCCACTGCGATCAAAGGTATCAATAGTCTTTCTGCCGAAAGGCCACACACTAACGATGAAGCAAGGCTGCATTAGAAACGTTTACTTTATGTTTTGACATTCTTTTGATTAGGTTCTTTATGATCAAAATTCAGATTCTGTTCTGCCTCTGCGCTGCTCATATTTAGTTAGGAACGTAATCAGTCTGTGCTCTGACTGTTTTATGATGGGAGGAGGTCTCCAGGTTTTATTGACCTGATAAACTACAGATGAGCCCGTCAGACCAGTACTGTGTGCATTCTCAGCAACACCACCTACTAGTTAGACACGTCATGAATGAGAACTGACGTGGGCTAATTTCTTCTGGATGCATTCCACAATCCCCCGGCAACCCCCCAGCTTGAAGTCCGTGAAGACTGTCGTATGCAATGGCTGGGAAGGGGGCTGAGGCAGTGATGGACGAGGTGTCATCCGCTCACAGCCTGCCCATTCTCATCCACCGTGGCCTCCTGTGTCTCCTGGATGTGGGCATACACACTCACATTCCTGACCTTAGCCAGGCAATCACTCACTGTTTCTACAGCTGCTGGCAGAGCAGGCTTCACCATAGGGAGCGTGCCAGGCACCCTGTAGCAGCTATGGGCAACTCTTCGGTGCTCATGTATCATGGAGTTATCTTAAAACACAGGTGTCTGGGGTTGCGGGCAGGAAATAATAATAGTGCATTAGTAAATGGATACGTAAAGAGAGGAATGTACAGTAGAATGTAATGTTTGTTTTCTTACAAATGTAACCAAATTGATTATTAGTAAATACAGAGATAGAAAGGAAGAAAAGAAAGAATAGAATATAAAGAAAAGCCTACAGACAAACATCATAGCACAGCAAGCATATGAGACTTGCTGACCGGCCATTAGTTAGCTAGCCAGACAGACAGACAGACAGACAGACAGACAGATATTAAAAGCCATTTGCATTGCAGTCACACTCAACTTTTCCCGTTCTCGTATTCTTTTTTCCAGCCGTGGCTTGTTAATATTGTTGGCATGAGAACAGGAAGCCCTACAGTGTAGCTGCCCCATGACCACATATGGCATTCCTTATATCATTACTTCCATTAAGTCATTAGGACGGAGTCGAAGCACAACCTGTTAGTTAGTCACATTAAATAGTTAACACTTTCCCGACGGTCTGACACGTCCTCCGCAGCACACATCACTCCGTCCATATAATTAGGAAAATGGCTCTTAACAGGTCCGCTGTTTAGTAATGGTCTCATTTCTCCCCCCTCTCTCAGAAGAGAGCAAACTACAAGAAGATGTCACCATTAGCTGTTCACGCCAAGACTAACCCCCTGAACCCATTTTGGCAAGACCTGATCTCGCCCCACCCCACTTTGTAATGGCCTCAATAAGCCCAAGCCCACCTTTTATAGGTCTTTAACATATTTCTGGAGACCTTTGATCGCACCACCATCATTTTAACCCCCCTCCCCCCACCCCCACCCAGAGAGAGAGCATGAAGGATGGTGAGAAGATCCGCTGGGAGAATAACACAATCACGCTTTCATCTCCCACACACACACACACACACACACATACAAACACACACACACACACACCAGTCCTCCATCTCTTCATCTAATGCACATCCACCCCCCCACCCCCCACCCCTTCCCTGCCCTGCCCTTCCCCCACACTGCTTCTCTGACCAAATTAAATTGAAAGCAGATGGAGCGGGCCTGGGCTGTGCGTTGTGTCAGATTGTCATGGCGCATTAACCATGATTTCACATTGAGACGGTCTGCCTGGCCGGAAAAACAAAATAAAACAACCAGAATGGGGGAGGAAAGAAGGTGAGAGGAAGACATGGAGGGAACTATAGAGAGTGAATAAAGGGGGTAGAGAGGACAGATGTGTGTGGTACGCTCTTGCTCGCTCAAGCCTGCTGGTCACAGCTGGCAGGGCCTGTGATACCAATGCCACATGACACTGGCCTCACATTAAGACCAGCAAGCAGGAGTGGTGCCATAGCTGCACAAACAGGACTTTACACAGCACATCTGAATCTAAGCGTGTCCCCAGTGTGCCTCCACACACTTTCTATTTGTATATCATTTGTGGCAGGGATGTAACTTTTGGATACATTTCAGTTTTTGGGATACATTTATTCTAGTATGAAAAGTTATGTGGGCAAAACTGATCAATAATAGTGTGAATAAAACGATATGTTGTTAACTCCTTGATATTATTGATTATTACGACTTGATATTAGGGTGTGACGTTACACTGATACGTCTGATCATGAGACGAGATGACACGATTCTGGGTTCTCGAGAATTTACTAAAGGAGACAACATTTTAACTTAATTCAATGACAATGAAATTGTAAGACTGGAAAAAAGTGTTATTTATTCCACTGAATGTTGCATAATACAAAATGGTGTAAAGCACTACTTTCTTACAGTGCTTAAATATTTTTCATGTCTGTCACTGTCACCGTTTTCTACCGTTTATCTCCGTCTACTGTACAATCATAGTTCTTTGTCATCCTTTGTCATTAAATGGCAACATGGCAGCAATACAATATTGATTACATTTACATGAATACAAATATGTAATGACTGCATTGTGTTTTTGTTTACAAAACAAAACAATAAAGTTCACTTTCTCCTGATAGAACCTTGCCCTTGCAGAGATAGAATGTAATACCCTCCAAGATATCAAAACATTTATCTTCTTTTTAAACCCTGAGGATCAACGCTCCACTTAACCTCCCAAGGGATGAAATTACAAGTTTGACTTCAAGCGTCTCATTGCAGGTGTCATTACCCCATCTTATAATTGACAGAAGCATTAACATGTCATTAACACATAAGTTTAGACTTAAATTTGAACCTTATAATGAGGCCATCATTCAACATTAATAGATTAGTTATCATGGGTAATGACTGAGGTGTCTTTGGTTGTCCCCGTAGGTCGGCATAAAGAATACTCTCATATTGTTGGCAAAGGGATATCACTGCTTTGGGAAATGAGAATAGAGGTCACACAGGGCCAACGTCAAGAGGCACAGGTAGTCACTGACTTCCATGGATAAGTCAAACGGTGACAGGATAATGAATATGATAAGCAATTTGTGTGTGTGCAGTATGCAAATAAACATTTCATCAAATGAAGTCAGGATGTGGCCAAAAGTTGTTGTCCTTCAGGACATGAGGGGGTGCACATATATAAATGTTGTCACATACACATACATGTAACCATTAACTAACTAACCATTTGACATTTTTGTGTTTTTGTGTTCTTCATTATCATTATTAAACAAAGAACATTATTTAAGAATTGTATTTTATCGTGTGAATATAAAGAATAAATATTAAAATATTGAATGAAAAAATTAATTATTTGGTGCCAACAGGAATACTTCTGTTGTTTTTCTTCAATGGAGGTACTTCTCCTGAGTGTTTGCACCAATGCCACATACTAATCACTGTAAAACTGGAGTTCCAATGTGGTCTTGTTTACGCCAGGCCCTGAATTAAAGACTACAATTAATCTTGCGGAATGCCTTCTCTCACCTCGGCCCGAGCAATGATTGATTAAAGCTGCCTCTAGCATGGCAGTGGCCAGCCCTATATAGAGTTTCACCACAGGCTCTGTGATTGGCCCATTCCCCTGTTGGGTGGCTCATGGACCTTTTGAAGAAATCACAACTTCTATTTTCCTATCCCCCTCCTGTGATGTGAAAAGCAGGTAGGTGCTCCCTGACCTCCCTGTCTTTCCCCATTCCCTCCTTCTCGGAGCCCTAACGGACATGGTGATGGATAGTACTTCACTCCTCTGAAACACATTGTTTTCTTTAGCACAGCAGGGTATTCTATTTGCAGAGGCCTGGACGTTGAAGTATTATGGAGATCTATCATTGGAGAGGCACTCTGGTACACGTACCTTCCTCCAGCAGAAAGAGTAGTGATCCCAGGCCCTCTGTGGTTCCAGCCAGGCTTTGCACATGGCCAGGCCTGACTCATCTTCTGAGCATTTCTTTTGTCCTCCTCATAAGTTCTTAACAACAGTATGTAAGCTATGTAGCAAGTAAGGTTTTTAAATCACGAAATAATATGTGACATTTATGTCTCACATTCTCTTTTAGTGTAAAACACATCTGTTAAGGACATGACTTACTGAAAGGGTTAGTGTTATTGCCACTTGTGGCAGAGTAGTGGAGGGTCCCCGCACCACACTCACATACATGGAGATTCTCCCTGTGGTCTTGTGTGTACACATTGCGTCCAATCACATCCATTTTAAAGGAACAAGGTGGTTCTACAGTACATTAGAAACACTACTCTTTGGACTAGAGCTACAGGTTGGACTCCATCATTATCAGCTCATCAAGAGCCCACTCACAGCTCATGTCTCTGGGTGCCTCCTGGTAAAGCAACCCCCTTTGTGGTTCTCTCAAATTACTGTGTCACAATTACCCAAATGGACGACTTCCAAAGAGAGATTACCCGGCCCAAATCTCCTTTTAGCACCTTGACGCACAAGTCAAACTGTGGCGGCATTTGTTTATAGTGGCAGATGACAACCTTGAACCCATAAACGCTCAGCGGGACGAAGCAATGAAGCTGTTTGGAAAGGCCCGCCTCGTGGCATTTCCACTGGCCTGTTCCCCTTGGGAGAGACAGAATACATATACAGAGAGCGTGATATGTTTTACATGCCCTGCTCTGCGGGGACACATGGCTGTTTCACTGGTGCTGAAGGAGCAGGCATGCTGGCTCTGTTGAAATAGACTGAAAATGATGTGAAACGCAAACAAGACTCATTGACTTTAGAGACGCCTGGACGGAAGAACGAATAGATTTAACAAATACCATATAACGTATATGTTTTCCTGTTATGCAAGTGTAAATGTGATATGCTTCTCAATCCACACCAATATAGTTTGCTTAATTGTTTTTTATATGGCATACATGCACGTACACGCACATACAGTGCACACGCACACGCACACACAAACACGTACACAGACACCAAGGAGGCACAGCCTTGCTTTGCGACCAGAAGACTAGGGAACTGAACTCTTGACCCTTCCTCCGGCTGAGAGGCCCAGGGGGCTGCAGTATCAGATCTGATCCAGTCCAGCCAGCCTGGCTTAGCTCTCCCTCTCTCTCTCTCTCCCTCTCTATATTCCTCACTCTCTCTCTCCTGTTCCTGCCCACAGACTCAACAGCTGGCACATAGCACACACAGGCGTCACTGTGCAGCAGCCCAACCTTTTACAAGTGTGCTAAATGATCTCATGCAATGATTCACCAAGACAATGGCAATAAGTATATTTTACACTAAATGTTACATCCATGATGCAACAAATACTTTCTCAGTGAACACTTGACACTATTAGCAAGTGTTCATAATCACTACCAATGCAACAAAGCAAAAATGTCCATAACATGTTACTAAATGATTATATTATTATTGCAATACTTTAAGACTGGCACTGTGTTTTATAAGCATATTATCAAATTAGATTACATTGCAGAGGTGAATCACTAGAAACTAGAAATGTGCATATATATACAATATCTGCACTGTGTAATGGCTTCATTTCAACAGCTATACAATCAAAAGCTAAACATTACA
>JAODOY010000007.1:639425-653921 GCA_025399855.1 Forbesichthys papilliferus | reverse complement strand
TATATATAGTGGTATTACATCTTGCCCTGTGAGTCTGGTTAAGACACATAGACAGGGATATCACTGTAATCAGATAGATGTATAGCACCTTCACCACATAATGCTTGACTCGACTCTACTTGGCATTTTCAGTCTTCCATGGCAAAGGTCGTAAATAGTACATGGACCTGGCACTTCTTATGACCTCCATCAAGGTTCTAAGTGACCTGAGGCGATACCAGAAGGTGACATGAAAACAAAGCAAATACAGATTTACTTGGAAATACTTTATATATGTTAGAAATCCAATCCTTTAAACATGTGAAAACACTGTGTGAAAACACTATGTAGTATTGTATTATAGAGTTAGACCGTTAAACTGTATTTTATCATTTCCCTGATCAGGATTTTTTGGGAGAGCCAGAAACGGGGGACTACATACGTAGCTGGTCCCCCAATTTGCTTACCTCTCCCCATAACACCATGAGGATATAAAAGCGTAGAGAGCGATTGATTCAGATCAGTATTTATCCTGCTTTACTGTCCTTCAACAGCCTACAATTCCATAGCTAAATCACTTACTTTCCTTTAACAGCCTACAGTATGGTACTGTAGCTATGCCTTCATTGCAGAAATAAGCACACAATGTGTTTCAGAGTTAATGTGCATTATTTGAAAACTACTGTTTAGTAGCCTAGCCTACCCACTAACACCTGGCTGCCAAATCCAGTCTTTATGTAGTCCTCTTTCCAAAAGAAAATATAAACCACATATCCAAATTAAAAAATCCAATCCAATTAGGCTAGTATCTTGACAAGAACAGCATATCACGGCATCTGCAGGTGTCATGCCAAAAAAGTGATCTACTAAGAAGTGGTTTGTTAAAAACCGATTTCTTCCCAGGAGAGCACACCCAGCCTTATATTATAACCAATCTAATCAGTTTTACCAGTATACATCTATTTAAAGTGAAAACACAACTCATAAAATACACGTCTACATTTTCCAATCAATGTTTGGCTAAGGATACCTTTTTGGCACAACACCGTGGTATGGAGTTTACCGTAGAACACACAAAGGGTGTAGTTGCATCGCCTTCTGCTAACACACCCCCAGCACTTGAGAACAGATAATCCTGGTTATATTTTCACTCTTTTTAAACATAATTTTATATACTTGTCAACTTTTTTATTAATTCAAATTTGGCTGGGTGGTTAATATAACCTTTATCTGTGTGACAAACTCAAAACACAAATTTATGTCTGCTTTACACAATCTTTAAATGTCAACCTGCAAAACCACACTACTGGAGGTCTGAGGACTTATACTATACTATAGGACTATACTTGCCAATGAAAGTATCTAGTGACCACTGGATGGGACAGTGCATAACCTGAAGGTACCACTAGCTGTTGGCTGCACCAAAGAACATTCCAATGGTGTGAAAACAAATGGGGTTCGGCTACTGGCTGGAATACAACATAATGGTCGGATGTTTGAAATTTTAAACCATCCATAAAGACGATTTATATCTTAAATGATCAGAAAGACCTGTTACAGTTGAACGTTTGCGTAGCTATTTCCAGAAATCTGACCATTAACACAGTATAATACAGTTTATCTACAACCCTTCCTACTTGCATGTGATTGGGGGGTGGTTCAATTTGATTGACAGTTGTGCCATCAAATCACGACTGAACTTGTAAAACTACATATCTAGCTAGCCAATGTGCTGGGCTATTCAAGAGAAGCTGTGTGGTATTCCTACATGCTTAAAGACTATATAATATTTTAGGTGATCGCGTAAAAATTATCATAGTTATGAAATTATTGTGTTGCATTTCTCAGATAATCCCATATGATATTCTATGTTGTGTATACCTTATTTACCATATAATGCTTTCTTTTAATGTTTTTATAGTTATTTATATACAAATTATTAAATAGTTGTCAGTTTGTAACTTCTGGGTATATTTATCACATGCAAGGGACACTAGGGGGACCTCTTACATATTGGGTAGTTTCATGGCTGTTAACTTCTTCATTTTGAAAATTAAAATACATGCTTTATTCCCCTGGGAGACATGTCACTATCCTCCAATGTCCCGTAATTAACCGTAATCAAAATACATAAACAACATTCTATGTTGTTAGGTAACGGTAGACAAATGTGTGTGTGATCAAAATCTACATCATTCATAACAGTATATTCTCACAGGGTCAGCTGGCCACACACCACACACAATGCGTAGCATTTGAAGAAACAGCTTTTATGTTTTTCTGATATTTCAGCAAATGTACAATAGCTGAAGCACACACAGCAAGTACCCTACGGACGGAGCCTCCTCGGATGTGACACTTGAATGTGCATTTACAGTATGAGAGGGTTAGGGTTATGGGGAAATAACAGTGAGATTTAAAGTTTGCTTCAAGCAATGGTCCAATACATTTCTCATCTCAACGCTGTCGAGTAACCGATTTCGGAAAACCCTGGGCTTCCTTTCTGCTTATGATGAGGAGATGACGCACAATGACGGTTTGTGATCATGATTGAAGTATGAGGGAGATATATACAGAACTGCAATTTATGAACTACACCTATGAAAGCTACAGCCTTGTCACTATGACAAGAAGCTACATTGAGGGGGTATACTAAATAAAGTACCTAAAGCATCTGTACTATGCAGTGGAAAAGTGTCATTAGCTGTTTGTTGGAGCAGAAGTCCAAATCATGGCATGCGCGCACACACACACACACACAGTACATACATGGCAGTGTTCATAGCATGAACGCTGTCCTTCATTATTTAACTGCTTTCAAGTAGATAAATTAAGATAAATATCAATATAAAGCATACAATGAACAATAAATAAGATGTACCAATGAATCATGGTACAGTAATCAATGGTCAGAGTCGTCAGTGGGATAAACCCAGTTCACTACAGGGATTATAAAACATTAAGCATTCATCAAATCACAACCATACATCCATTTTATGTTGTAAGGACATATAAAAATACATTGTCAAGCAGGGTGACATTCTGTCAGGATCTAACCAGAACATACTGTACGTATCGTTATCGTACTCTGTTACACGCATTCACACACTATTCCTGTTCTCAGGCTCTCTTCCTCTGAAAGATTTTATTTCACTCATCCTATTTCTCTTCCTCTCTCCATTCAGTTTCTTAAGTGAACCTAAATTGGTGCCAGTGTCAGTAAAGAGTGTAAACATCCCGGCTGAGCCACACAGGTCCTGAGTCCCCCCAGCCGTCACAGACACTGCACACACAACACACACTACACTACACACTACACACAACAATTGCGTCTTTGTCCTGTATGACTGATGACAGTCAGGAATTTCTTTCAGGGCCGCCCACCGTTTTGGGTTAGCCGTGCCCACCAGGTGAAAACAGGGCATGGCTGGAGGTGAGGTATGGAGTTTATCAGCCTTGATCAGCAGGGCTGAGACTGCAGACGTAGGTAGGTGGAGGTCATTGCAGAGAGCAGACAAACATGGCAGCACTGTTATCTTAGGAGATAAAGCCTGGGAATCAGACTGTTGACTGTGCAGAGCTGGTTAGAGCTGAGGTCCCCGTGACGCGCCACACACAGGACCTGCGGCAGATCAGAACACTTCCTCCCAGATTACATGGTGGGAGGTCACCAACATTGTTGGTTTAAGGTTTAACTTAGCTTCTGGATGTGTGGGAATGTTTGGGTTCTTGTTTTATATGGACTTTATTCAACTACATCTACTGTACGTGTTCACGCACACAGTTTATGCATTAGCTCAATGGCTTAGCCTCCCATTCTCTGTCACATACACACATGCATTAAGCACACTTATATAATGGCTACTTGGCAAAGTGCACCATTAAGGGAGATGAGAGCCTGGATATAACCAAAGCTCTGATGCAATATTCATGCCTTCTCATTCTAGACTAATGCTGTTTTTTTTTATTATTTCAAAGCAACACATGTGCTGTCTTCATAAAGAGCCTGACATGTATTGTCTTACTGCAATCATTCTATTACATATTTTCTAATTATGATTTAGTTTATTTTTCTTTACTCTCTTATACAGTACATACATATTTTAGTCCAGCCTTTTGTTCTAGCTACGCAACCGTCTCTTGGATTTTCTATTGATTTCCAAGTTTTCTCTTCATTTACATCCTTTACAAAAAGGTCAAAGGTCAGCATCAGCTATAGAGCAGCAACCAATTCTGAACACAGTGGATGTTTACAGTTTATTCATACAGTGTTCAAGTTCATATTCCAATCAAGATTAATGGAATAATACAATAATAACCATCTTTTGAATATTTTATATTGTATGTTAATTTATGGGCAGTATTCATATACAAAAGAGAAATTAAAGATACTTTATTTTGACTCTAGAAGAACTATATATTTATACACATTTATTTATTCCAAGACCTTGCTTGAAACAAAGGACTACTTGTCACACAGCCTTGGATTGAATAAACAACATCACCATATTATGCTTTCATCTTCCATGCAATAGATGAATGTATGAAAATGTTGCCTATTTGAACTCCTAACAGATATTAATTATTCACCTTGGCTTGGCTACTCCATTATGCACTGTGCCCAGCACTTAGGCCAGACCTGTTCTTCATTCCATAAATATATATATTACGCTTTGCACACACACATACACACACCTACACAAAGATGCTAAGATGAGCCACATATTTACAGTAATATGAAGACATTAGCTGGCGTATGAGCACAAACAGACACTCACATACAGACTCACACTACAAATCATACTCTTTCTAAACATCTTTATCTGCTGCTGTCAGTAACTTCTAATTACTGTCATGTGGACCCGGCTACTCTCATAGGAGTGTGTACATATTGTGGCCCTCATTCCAGAAACCCACCATGTTATTATCGACTTCTCGTCAATTTAAACACCACTTCTTTATCTGCAGATAGTCCTTATCAACTGTTTGCTTTACACGCAAGCAGTGGTAAGGGGAAGTGGTTCTGGGCAGGCTAGCCTGATGGTGACAGAGTTACAGCCCCTGACAGCAGTACAAGTGTCACTTATTGGACATCACACACACAGAAATAGATGGCGGTGTAAAATTAGGATGGCGTGTGATAACACAACTACTGGCTGCTGAGGTCTCTGGCTAACAGTGGGGGAAAAAACAAGATCACTGAGTCCATTCTCTTTGGTGGGAACTGTGTCAATATATCAAATTCATTTGCAGGTGACACATAAGTAATAATAATAATAATCTTTATTTGTATAGCACTTTTCATACAGAATTTCATACAAAGTGCTTTACAGAGAGGGTATATATGCAAAAATGTGCTTCCTATAACACATACAGAAAAACAACATTAGTAAAAATGTTTAGAGGAATATAAGATAAAGGAAAACAATAAAGATATAATATGATACTGTGAAATGACATACGTTAATAAAATTGGTTTAAGCAAAGAAAAATTTGTGTTTTGGTCACTTAAAAACAATAATGCTATAGAGTTTAACTTTTGATTTAACTTGTTAATCATGGTCTGTATATCCTTACCTCAATATAATCCCACAGATAGACTAAAAATTTGCTATGAAATATTCCCTCATTTGTGGTCCATGACAGACTAAGATCTTTTTCAACATGCTTCCATTGTTTCGCAGAAAGATTATACTTCTATTGTCTTTTGGACGTCTCTACCGGTTGCATGCAATCGCCAAATAAAGTATTTTCTATTTTTTATTATCACTAATATTGTGTAGGAATATGCCCGTCTTCTGTATTACAGTAATTATGATGTGTAAACTATGCATGAGATCAAGGACAGTTTTAAAACCCATTGTCCAGAAAATAGACAAGTAAAATGTAGTATAGATAAATTCTTCAGGAATATTAAAAGTATCAGCTGGTTCAGCTCTAAAATAGGATAAGCATTCATAGCTAATATGATTTCAATGGTTACCTAATAAAATACATGTTTAATGGATGGACCTGCATAATGTAGACACTAATATTTTAGGCCATAGAAAAGTACCCAGGACCAGAACTAATCATTCATTGATGAGGGTAAAAATATCAGACAGAAGAAAGTATGTTGCCCAGACCAGAAACATTTCAATTGATCAGTGATGGAGGTTTTTCATTGTTGAGAACAAAGTGTAAAAATAGCACTGGAGTCAGTGAGGTATGATCTGCAGCAAACCCAGCATGCAGCTAGTTCTATAGTTAGTATGGCACATAGATAGTGCCATGTTTTTATTACCACTAACTGGTGTCCTCCAACAGCTTGTACAGTCCTAGCACCAGGTGGAGTGGAAAACAGCTCACTGTCTGGGATAGTAGCCAGGATCCCTTCATTGTTATAAAGCATACAGGCTTCAGCCTAAATCACATCAATGTGCCTGCTATGGCTGTGTACCTTTGTATAACAAATATAGCTTCCTTGTCTCCATGGCACTAATATATTTTTGGATTGCTTCGTTGTCATGCAGATCTTTTTTTTAAAGAACTACTTACCAACACCTATTTGTTTCTTTGGAGCTGGGCTTGACATGCCTATTGGTGGCCTGTAAAGTTGTACAACAACCTCTCAGAGTAAGCCACACTGCGGTCAGCATTGCCTCGATGTTAATGTCAAACTATTAACTAATCTAATTTTCTATGAATGAGCAGATATACTTACAGGCATGAAGGTAAATATGCTACAAGTTTGTCACGTTTGTGTGGCTAATTTGTAGGCTACTATAACCAAGCATTTCTCATAATGTGCCAACCTAAATGTAATTTACTGTAGTTAATAATCAGCTATAGCCTAAAGCCTTGTCATCTTTCCAGCTCTGGGAAACCTTGAGAACTGCAATATCTCAGCATCAGAGGCAAGATTCAAGTACTGTAACCATATGCAGCTTGACAACACACCTGATTGTTTCTCTGATACTATCAGGACAGCGCAGGTTTACAGTGAGAGTTGAGCGGCAACGCTAGTCCTCAACATCTCCCCATGAAACATGCATGCAATCAGCAAGGTCAAAGTTTCACCTACAGTTACCAGCCAAACTCATCCATCATGCGGAAACTGGATCCGCAGGGGCCTCCATTCTGGCGTACTGACCATACCCACCTGCACAGAGCAGGCCATCAGCAGAACACTAACACTAACAAGCTACATAGCAGCAACACGATACATGATAAACCCCCAAAAGCAGTCGGGCCGGCTATAGTGCTTTTTCATTGTCTTCACTCCTTTTCTCTCCTGATATCGAGAGGCGTTACGTCAGTGCCGATCAGTTGACGATTGAGATGCTATGGGCCGTAACGTCATCGCTACAAAGTGTAGAAATGACCGGTGACCACCGGTAAATGGCGAACAGCCTCTAGTAAAGCTTCAACATGAAATTCAGCCAACTGCAATGTCAGTGTTTGAAATGCAACAAGGCCTGTTTCGATGTCCAACTCTTGTCAGGTCACATTTCAAGTGTGACCACAAATCCATTTGAGACAGTAGTTATTAATGTGCACTGCACTGTGTAAGAAGTAGTGGGAGTAGTGGAAGAAGTGGAAGACTTTATTCTGGTCTTTGACATCAGATCGTGGTGTCTCATTCTTGCATATACTTCAGAATGCACTCATGCACCGGTTTAGTTCTGCAGGCAAAATGCAGCACTGAAAGGATATGAAGATCTTACTGTCATAAGTTATCAGAAGGAAGTTGTTTGTCAGATGATTCACTTCTAAGTGTTCGTTTGCCACTTCTTCACTCACAAACAAACACACAAACCACCATCACTGTGCTGTTAAGCAGAACTAACAGCCTATATATTTCAATTGAGACATCCTCCTTCTCTGTTATGGGACATGTATTTCATCTCCTCTTTATATCCGTTTATGTCACCCTCGCTGGATGTGTTATGTCCACATGCATGCATAACGAAGTCAAGTCATCCATAGTTAGTGTTGAAGCCTTCAAGATGCCCCTTCTCTCCTGATGTCTGACAAGACAAGTGTATTTAACTGCACACTGAAAGCCACATTACCAGAGTTATCACCACATTCCAGCACAGCTTCTCCTCTCTCATCCTGGCTGTGTGCTGGTGGTGCATGTTGATGCTAGATGGGCACTCAATGTGTTAAGCCAGGTTTCAATATAGCCATTGAGCCTTGTCCCAGCATGGCAAATACAGCCTGGTTAAATCAGCCTGGCGGGGCGACCTGTGGCAGGTAGTGCTGCCGTATCTAATGCCCCTGGCTGACCCTCTTTAAATAGGATGTCTGGATGTGTTATGGGGGCTATTGTTTCCTATAAACATCTAGCACTGGGGCAATAACCATCGCATCAGGCCAAATTAAGTTATCTGAGAATGGAATTAAACTCGGCATGACCTCGCTCTCTGTTTGGCTCACAGGCTCTCCATTTATAATGCCTAATCTAATCAAGAGACCAGGAGGAGGGATGTGTGTGTGTACATTTGTAGCTTTTATGTGCAATGTGTGTGTATGTGTGTCTGTTCTGCAGCTCTGAGGTCCATGTCTACTGTACTGCACTAAACACACACAAACACTATCTTTCCTCTTTAACTCCTATTACAATCACACGTGTGTGTGCATGTATGCGTCTGTGTGTGTGTGTGTGTGTGTGTGTGTGTGTGTGTGTGTGTCAGGGTCTTGGGACCCCATGCTTTCTTCCTCTTCTATCTCTCTGCCTTGGCAAAGTCATGTCCTGGGACAACTAATACTGCCTGCCGATGTAGAGAGAGAGGGAGAGATGGAGAGAGGGAGGTGCAGAGAAAGGAGAGAACATATGAATATGAGGAGAAAGGGTGAAAGAGAGGAGGTTGGGGGAGTGATGGGAGGAGAAAAAAAATTACAGAAAGAAGGACAGGGATGTGGGGTGAGGAATGTGGATATAGGCATTTCACTGACTCGTGTCTCAATCTTCAGATATGTCGTCATTAAACTAGCCTCTATGTGTTCCCCCTAGATGTAAACCGACGTTAATACAAACAGACAGAGTTGGCCGAACACACAGAGTAACCTGGAGAAGCAGAGGGAACATGACAACCAGGGCTGAAGAAAGAAAAGTCTTTGTTTGACTGGCTGCTGTGATGGGAAGGCATGGCATGTCCAATAGCAGCAGCAGTAGATAGCACTTTGGCCTCACAGCAAGGTCCCAGGTTCAAACCCCAGTCAACCCAGCCTTTCTGTGTGGAGTTTGCATGTTCTCCCCATGTTCCGGTCCAGTTTCCCCCACTATCAAAAACATGTCAGGTTCACCCTCCAGTCAGTGCTGTTGACCAGACACTGGCCTCAATCTGGAGTCGGTCCCCGGGCGCCGCACGAGTGGCTGCCCACTGCTCCCTTTGGGGATGGGTTAAATGCAGAGAATGAATTTCCCCTAAGGGGGATTAATAAAGTATGATTTATTTCTTAATGCTGGCTGATCAGATGAGCAGGCCATCTTAAAATGTGGCATGAGATAATTTGGATATTTTGAAATCATGTTAATTACAGGATTTTTTATAATTGTAATTTAAAACATGTCTAATTAGGGTTTCTATTTGTGGCTGTATATGTTTGTATATTGTCATGCTGTTATGCTAATATATGGGTCAATTGCTGGAAATATTCTTTCTTGAGATGTGTGAGACAGAGGTAGAGACAAAATGTGAAAGAAGCAATTATTAGATGTCTTAAAAGAGAAAGGGATAGCTAGAGAGAGAGAGAGAGAGAGAGAGAGAGAGAGAGAGAGAGAGAGAGAGAGAGAGAGTATACTGTAACCTGTAACTCTTACTTACATGTTACTACTGGTGTATACTGTAACCTGTAAACCTACATGTAAACCTTACCTGCCAAGTGAATGGAATGGATCTAGGGACCCCATAAGTGAAGAAGTGAGCAGGTTGGCATTCAATCTGAGTAAGGTCAGATTTTGTAAACCTAATTGAAACCATACATACACTAAGTAATGTAATTTATCATGTCATGGATTACAATATAATAATTAAAATAAGAAAACAATAAGATTGTTTTTCTGCAGTTTTAGGAAATAAGGTGCGTGTTTATCAATTGCCATCAATGGGAAATAGTATTTTTGGGCAGCTGAGGCTGCAGTACCGGGTCACGGAGGAGAAGCCAGCCTCCCCGCTCGATCCTAGGGGCTTGAAGCTCGCTCACATGATATTCGGCAAAACAGATCTGCGCTAGCAGTGCCATTTGTTTGCCTATGGGGAGCGTGGTGATGCCCAACGTAACCAGTGAGTATCCTATGTGACTGTCAGAAGTGGCAGTGAAATTACGAACAAATCCATACTCTGACTCTGCAATCCTCAATGATTTTTTGGTTTGAGGGGTTAGTTTAACCTCTGAGTGGGTAAATACTCTCATATGGTCAGTGTTTAAATTTGGATTTTCTATGTGGGGGAGCCCTATTTTTCGTGATTTGAGTGTCGAACAATTCCGGTGCTAAATCAATATTTTTAAAACGGTTCCGGTGCCTAAGCTGTGCCTGAACCGGTATTTAGTCATTTGTTCTTTGCTGTTCATTATTATTCAAAATATTATGATTCACAGTAATTTGTTGACTGGTGCCAGCGATCACCACTCATCATAGTAATTTGTTGACGGTCCCTTAGCCGCCAGTGCTGGCATTTGTAATTTGTACACTTTCACAAGGCAGCGCCTGTTTAACAGAACAAGTATTGATAACAATACACCATGTAAGTAGCCTTTTCAGTGAGTTTGATGCAAACAGATTTGCTTTGAGCATTTTATTTAATTAAAGATATTGATGATGTGTGAATGTCGAGTAGCCTACTTCTGACATCTTCCTCTCGCACTAATTAGAATGGTCAATGCCACAGACAGTTTACCACTATCAGCTACAATTTCTAGATTAAAATAGAAAGATACAAGTGAACATCTTTTGCGGCATTTGGGTAAACATAGGCATAAGTGATTGGTAACGTAACCCGCTATATTAGACAGACAGGGTGGTTGGGCAGTGCATCTGTTTAGAACCTTTTGCTTTAGGCATTTTAAGCATGTTAAACGTAGCTAATGGTAGCCAACCTACCTACATCATGTCATAATGTGCGATGAATGATGATTGATGCTTCTTACTGTAGGTCTACCTTTGTTTCGGAGCACCAGAGGGAAAATATTTAAATCGCCATGACCGCCCTACACTCAAAGGATTTTCGCAATAAAAGCTCCAGTGCTCCTGTCCATGAAAATACATATCTGGTCATATTATTCACCATGCTGTTCCTCGTTAGTATTAAATGTTCTGACAAAATGCTTCCTGTTTACACCGGTAAGCACATGGACAGTCGCCTACCCCAGCAAACATGCCCACAATTAGCCCACATGGGCCCCCTGTGGGTTAGCTCATGCGGGGCCCACAGTAGTTTTTCCCTATTGGGTCCCCATGAAGGTTTTCTGTGGGCCAGCCCACTGTGGGCTGGCCCGCAGTTAGCCCGCATGGGGCCCCAGTGGATTAGCCCACGGGGGCTCGGAGAAATCTTCCCTTTGAGGCCCCTATGTGGGCTTACTGTGGGCAAGCCCATCTGTGGTCTTGCCCACTGCAAGCCCTCATTAGGCCCCCTCTGAATTAGCCCATGAGGCTTGTGTTGACAGTAGAGTGCATAACACTTTTTTGGTTGTTGCATTACCAGACAAAAACGTATTTAAAAATACCGTCACACATACATGATAGACGATGAACTAACTAATTAATTTAATTTAAAAGTATTTAAACCTGCTTGTCAGATGCACTACCGTACAGTAACCAGCATGTATTTACCGTTATCGAGCAATGCTGTTACGGTACCGTACTGTCATTTCCAACGTTTTTTTGTTCTCACCCTAAAACGAGAAGCTAACCCACGGATGCAGTTGCGTGCATGTGATGTGCGTGCTTGTGTTTACTTAACCGCAGCACACATCTGGCAGCAGATTCGCCTAAATTACACAAATATTAACAATACATTTTCATTTCTGACCTCATTACTACGTTAGCAAATAGGTTTTATATCAATGAGAACTACAACACAACCCTCTACAACTCCCAGGATTATTAAAAATAATAGTTTCGAAAAGCTAGTTTGTCTGGAGTGGGTCTCGATTACGCAAAATAAAATGACACAACTATATTACGCAACACCTTAACCATTAGGCCACAGCAACTGATATAAAGTGTTAGGACAATCATATATTTATCACTTGGACATTAGACGTCGTAACATTTTGTTTTGAATTGCCTACCGCACCAGTTGTCTTATGACAACTGATTTCAGTGCGGTAGGTGATAATACACAGTCCAAGCAGTGAGATCATTAGGGTTAATATAGAACATTTTCAACATCATAGGCAGGGCTCGACATTAAGGCTTGTCCGCTTGTCCGGGACAAGTCGATTTTTGAAGGGGAAAGTGCAGGAGGATTTTACTTGCTTACTATTGGAGACGTACATATGAATCAATGTCCTAAGATTCATAGGGCATTGATTCATATTTAAGACTCCAATATTTGTTGTCTTATGATAATTTAGTAGTCTATAGCCTAGCACGTATAGGTCATCAACCTCGTAACATTTTGTTTTGAGTGATGATGCTGATTTCATAGGCTACCCTAATAGGCTACAGTCCAAAACGATCAGATCGTTATCGAATAGCGTTTGATCGTCGTACTAAGCCATTGATTAATATATTGCCATATACACATTTGTGTTGAGTTCTTCAGGTTGATATGAATAATTGTAGCCTATGTCTAGGACATGGAAAACACTACTGTGTGTGGTGAACGTGTAGTTATTTTCGTTATGATTTTCACATTGTGAGTAATTTCAAAGAACATATGCTAAGCTATAGTATTTTTTCTAGTTGATTAAATTGCCAATAACCAACATTTGGAAATGTAGGCTATAAAAAAGAGGATTAGAGAAGTGAATTTGTGTGAGTGAAACATACCTACAACATTCATAGTGTTGCAGAGCTTAGACGTAAAGGCAATGGACCCAAACATTATCAAAATGTTAGATTTAAAATGGAAATGCATATATCTTACTCATTAACCATTAGACTAAACATAACATGACTTTGAAATTAATCAATCTTGTCGTTGAAAATGTTCTATTAATCCCTACTTATCTCTGCTGTGAACGTTTGGACTGTATGATCTACCGTAGAGAAAGGAAACCAGTTGTCATAAAGCAATTCAAAACAAAATGTTACGACAACTATTGAGCAAAGTGATTAATATTAGATTGGCCAAATGCTCTGTATCGGATAAGTTGGCCTAGTGTTTAAAGTGTTGAGTTGAAGTTATTTGTCTTTTTCATTTCACGTGATCGAGACCCACTCCAGACAAACTTGCTTTTGTAAACTAATATTTTTAATAATTGTAGGAGTTGTAAAGAGTTATGATGTAGTTCTCATTAATATAAAACCTATTTGCAAATGTAGAGGTGTGCTGCGGTTAAGTAAACACAAGTGCGCACACCACATGAACACGATTGGAAACCAGTTATCTTGGGAACCAGTAGGCACATAACACCGGTACCGTACTACGGTATTGTTTTTAGTGTGTTGAGGCGACAAATCCTAAATGTAAAGTTTATGGCGGATACTTCTTTTGAGTTAGTCTACGGTGGATGTATTTGTGTTTTGTCATATTTCCTGCGGTACCGGTACCAGTACTGTACCATTAATGGAATTTTGTCATATTTTACCCTGCAAGCACTGGGGAAATATACAGTTAAATTGCTTTATTTACGATGTACATCACTACCTCTAAAAGAAACAGTTTCTGATAAAGTGTGTCTCACGTTGACTGCTGTTAGTTATTGATTTGATTTACAGTCTAATAATTTGTAAAATTATTGCTTACTGACAGTGGCTGATCAGGCTAGTACCGGTACTGTAATTGTTCTCTTTCTAACTGACTGTATGCATCTTAATGGTTGACCTGTGTTTTTACCTACGTACTGTTCAGCCACAACACTGGAGACAGAGTTCTTTTTTTCATACTGGCAAAAAATAAGTACAGTATAGTAGTGAAACTAATTATTTAATTGCATATTTTTAACAACAGGCAGACAGGTTTCATGGTATTTAACAAATAACCCTAATGTTACTATCTGATCTTTGGGGTAGCTCTAAACAAGGCTTCATTCAGTTAACATTGTTTAGAGCTGCTGAATGCCATCCATGCATACACCTTCATGTGCTACTGTGGAACTGTAGGTTATACCAAAATCAAACAAACACCCATTGATGGCATTTCCGAATCATATACAAAGATCTAACTTTTACTTCATATAATATCACAAAAAGATGATCTATTAACTGTTAAAACATTATACTACCAATAGCCTATAAACAATACTTCACATCCATCCATCCATCCATCCATCCATCCATCTTCAACCGCTTATCCAGAGTCGGGTCGCGGGGGCAGCAGCTCCAGCAGGGGACCCCAAACCTCCCTTTCCCGAGCCACATTG
>JAODOY010000007.1:623620-639325 GCA_025399855.1 Forbesichthys papilliferus | reverse complement strand
GGAATATTTTGCGATTCAAATGGAAGTTGATTTTCATAGTTTGTATGTGTTTATATTAAGCCTCTACATCCTTTAATTACATGTTAAGACTAAAATGACTGATTTCCCTTGACTATCCCTTTAACACTTGTATGTGCAGGGGTTGAGAGTTAGGCATACAGTATGAAGCATTATGCTCTTTATAATGGGCCAATGCTTTGTGCTTTTTTCCTTGAATTATACAGAGTAAATTAATGCAATGCAGATCTTTGTATTGCATTTATAATTGCAATCAATCGGGTACTGTTCTTTGTAAATTACAACTGACATTTCCTTTGCTTAGCCCTGTGTAATCACCGACACAGTTTATTCCCTTCAATTTAAATCACCCATTATGGTAAAACTAACTGTATAAAATATGTTACATCATTACTGTAATAATCCAGGGGAATCAGGATGTTATTCAAAGTCTTAGACAAAAGCAATCAATGAGGTTTATGTAGTCCCGTGCAGGCAGGGGTCAAGCGATTGGCGTCACGAGAAACAGGATAACCAAAACAAAACGAGAAAACAAGCAAGGAAGACGCACAACTGGGAATAAGGCTATAATCAAGGGAAAAGTAATTGCTCAGTCTTGTTCTATAACTGTTCTGTTACTGTTTTGTTACTGTTCCTTAACTGTTCTATAACTGTTCTGTTACTGTTCTATAACTAACCAGGAACGGAACAACGTGAACGGAACGGAACAACGTGAGAGGCACAGACTGACTGATGGAAAACTCAACAGGCATTTGGGGCTGTGGGTGCATGAGCAGACCAAGAAAGTAAACTAAAACCAGGGGGGGATCTATCTAGGTGGTGGGGCTGGAGATGTGCTTGTCACTGAAACACAAACTTTACAGCAGTCAATAATTTTTAATGTATTATACTTTCAAATGAGAATTTACGTTTAACGGTTATAAGCTAACTGATTGTGTGCAGCTGTAGAATGAGTAATGATGACATTTTGTAATGTGCAGCAATGTGCTAGACCACACCTCATGTTTAGACCAACACACCCGCTCACACACTCAAATGGAGGGAGGGCGACCCGGAGGCCGGGCGGACAGACAAGACTGGACGAGGGACCGGGCAAACAGACGGGACAGGTCAGGGGGCGGCTGCAGAACGGCGGTACTGATCTGGAAGGCGGATAGAGAGACTGGTCGGGGGGCCGTCGGACTGGCGAGACGTTTCAGGAGGCCGTCTCTGATGTGGAACAGGATGTTGAACCAGGGGTGGAGCCGACACAGGAGGCAGGGTTGTCTCAAACGGCAGAGCCAACACGATAGGCAAGACAGCAGGCGGAGCCGGTGGAGGTGGAGCAGAAGCAGAAAGTGGAGCCAACTCAGGAGGTGGAGCCAACATTGAAGGCGGATCAGGAGGCGGAGCCAACATATGAGGCTGAGTCAGAACAGGATCAGGCCTTGACACCAAGGCAATGTTTTTCATTAAATATAATAATAAAAAAATAGCCCAGTTAGAAAAAGAATACTACCTACCAACCTACCTCCTTTATAGGCCACAGCAGAGTATTATAGTTGTTCTCGATTGCTTACACCACAAGCTGTCAATAACACAGACTCCATGACTGTCTGTTACACACTGAATGATTACTTCAAAACACTGCTAACAAGCTGCTGTCACATATACACGAAATAAAACTGGGCTGCTGTCAATTTCACGCATGCGTGACTCAGTCTGGAAAGCCAAGAAATCCTTGCGAGTTGCGGCTGAATCCGAGTAGCAATTGATCTGGCCAATGAGCATTGTACTGATAGATAGCTACAGGGTGTGGTTTAGATGTGCCAACAGTGAAAACGACTTGAAAACAACACACACTCAAATGGTTCATCTAATTAACTGCAATCAACTATTGTTTAAAAGTGGCTGCCAAACTCTTTCGATGGATGACCCAGATGGACTTATGTCTAACAATCCCTCTGGCACGCTTACATGTATAGGTGCGAATCATCTGATCCATTGAGTCTACTTTTACTTTTGCTTTGTTATAGGAAAGGATGACATCTGGTTTTCTCTTCGGTTAAACCCGAAACCCGCGTTTTCTTGCGCATGCCCGACTTACATTTTGTGTGATACCGGTATACTATTCTGCCCAGCAAATGGATGTATTATAAGAATGGTACAAAGTCTGGACTAATCAACTGTGAAGCAAATAAGTGAATGAGAGAGTTAGTACCGGCCACGGAGCTCTGTTGGCGGGTGTTGGCTATAGTGCATGCCCCTGCTGCCAGAGCTGGGGGACATGGAGCAGTGTCTGGTGTAGCCAATACTACTACTAGTAATACAATTCTGTTAAGGTAGCCAGGGCCAGTGTGTGCGTACTATAACTAGAAGCTGGTTTTACTCATTTGCTAGCGGGACACATTAAATTATGACCTAGATAATGTGTGCATGTTTAATTCCTATAAGTATGTAAACATTTTACCCGAAACGTAAAACGGAAAGATTCCATACGGAAAGACAAAAAAGTATAAATTTAAATGTATACTGTATACATACATACATTCACTGCTTTGTCATCGTGCATGGTGCTCAGGAGGACAACCGCTTGTTGTTTTATACATTTTTATTCTATTCTGCAGGCACGCATAGTCACTACTAATACATTTCTCACCCATTCTTTTTGAAATAATATTTGCTTTTTTTAGTCATGACATTGTAGGATAAAACTGGCTATGAATACAATACACAGAAAAACACAGCACAAGTTAAAACATTGCATGTATGACGCCTGTGTTTCTAATTATGTTTTTCATTTTGCAGTCACAGTCAATCCCATCTGACGTGAGTGGAATTATTGTTTTGAGTATTTGGGGCTGTTAAATGATAAACAACAGAAGTACTGGTGATTTTGATGTCAGGGACTAATTATTTCCTTGCTCTCTGCTGTTTATTGTGTCTGCAGCAGGCACTTGTGGCTGTCTGGGGCTACATGACATTTTGGCTTGCTTCAGCCATCTCTAGAACATGTGGACTTCATCGCTGGTAGGATTTGTTGGCTGGTGGTGAAACACTATTACATTACAGTACAGACTGCATTGATAGTGGAGTGGAGCTCTGGCTAACACTACTAAGGAGCTTAAATATCTTATATAGTCAAAAGACACCAGAGAGAAAACACAAATGGATGTTCAGGCGATACCTACTACTGACAATAAATATTTTGTGTGCGTGGCCTTTTATGCTATATTTTAGGGGCTTACTTTATGAATTAGCCCCTCTTAGTACTCTTAAGATGTAATTTTTACAATGTTTCACTTTTTTTCTTCCATTCTAAACATTTTGGTAGCAGTGTTTTGAATGTAGTAGTCTGTGTTATTGACAGCTAGTGTGTGTTGTCTTATGGCTAAATTTTAATTAGACCCATAGGTTTGGATCGTGTGTGAGTTGTTAAAAATTGTGTGTGAAAATTTTAGAAATGGTGTAATCGAGAAATACTGAAATCATAATCATTAAACATGTTTCTGTTTAATCAAAATAAAAAGTAAGTGGTTCCCTGTCTATAATATCTGATATTACAGAAAGCTACGGTTACCTCGTTAGTTTAATCAAGCATCATTTTGATGCTTTCATAAACACACTAGCAGGAAACCATTAAACCTTTCACTAGCCTGGCCTACCTGTGTAATAGTAGTACTCTGAACTACGCTGGTGAACTTTTTGTAAACCACAGTGCTTGCGGACCAGGGAATCATCTTTCTGCTGGCAAAGCTCAGATGTCTTCATGTGCAAGCAGTGCCCAGAGCTGCTGCCGTGATTGTCTGCTTGCATAAGTCCTGCTTGTCCCCTCAGGTGGCTGCATACCTGCCAGACAGTAGACAGGATGAACAACAAAGGACAGGACATATCCCTGAGAGCTGTCAGGTTCACCAGGAGGCCTTGAGGACAGAACTATACCCATGCTGTGGGAATCAAATAAGATACAAACCAGATATTGAGGATATTTTAGTAGAAATATGATCTGTATCACTTTCTATGAAGGTCATAATGCTCTATGCATATATTCATAACATTATATAATGTACTCATAAGGTATTATAATTGTTACACACTTACAAAAGAGCACATGATTCTATATATAGAATATATCTGTATAATGCATTCTGAGCTGTTGATTTAATTTACAACTAATGGTTATGCAAGATTATATGGGTAAAGAATCTCCAATAATGACTAACCCTCTGTCAAAAATGCACTCTGTTCAATATGCTTATTAGTGATTACACAAGATGTAATACAACTTTATATACGTGTATAGCCTTTGCTAGTAAATGTCAATACTATTATACTGTATCATATCATATATTGTGTATATATATGTGTGTGTGTACATGTGTATGTACGTGTACATGTGTGTGTACATGTACATGTGTATATACGTGTACGTGTGTATATACGTGTACATGTGTGTACGTGTGTACGTGTACGTGTGTACATGTGTACGTATAAATATATATATATAGGTAGCAAGCTATATCTTATATCCAGGTACTATAGCTAACTGTCTGTTAGCAATCTGACTACTGTATTTGTTTACTGTACAGTGTACAGTACTGGGACTGATCTTGTGATGATACAAATGATACAGCCAAGATTTAAAGGATTAATGTGACAGACACCACAGATTAGCATTTTTTTAGTGAGCGTGGAGTGTCCATTCAAGTCTGGCAAGGTGTTGGACAGCCTCCTGGGTCCTTGTGCCATCTGTTTGGGGTCCTATTTTAGCAGGGGAGATGTGTGGCCGTGTTCTGCTTAATTAGGTCCAGTAAACAGGCAGTCATCAAAAAGCAGCTGTTACGTCCCCATTAAGATAGAATCACACTCTCTCTCTCTCTCTCTCTCTCACACTCACACACACGCACGCACGCACACACACACACACACCAGACACACACACATTGAACGGCAGCTCGAGGGGTAATGTCAATCTGTTGCCGTGAACGTTCTGTCACCTTGACCACTTTGCTAAAAATGCACTCCAGAGATTCGGCCTCTTGTTAAAACACACTTTTGTTGTCATCACAAAAAGACAAGAAAATTATGTTGTGTGTGTGTGTGTGTGTGTGTGTGCGTGCGCGTGTGTGCGCGATGGTATTTCACAGTGTGTGCTCATGTGACCTCAAATTGTGTGCTCAAACTGCATAGTTGCCACATTATCACCTCTAAAGAATAAAAGGCGAGTGAGGGAAAGAGGCTGAATAACAGCAGGACTGTTAGTGGGGTGGTGGTTCACACTATCTAACACATAACTAGCTAACGAAGGAGGTGCCTTTTACGCAACTCACACCCAGGCTACATGTTTGTAATTTCACACAACAAAGTTGTAAACTGGAGGGAGACACCGTTAACCACGCTGGATGCTTGCCACATTGCCATGGGGCATTAGCAGCCAACTGGTGCAGGCTCATTAAAGAGCAGTGAAACCTATAACCATTAAAAGGCCATTAGGCAGCATGTAATTTTGTGGAACTAAATGGCGGAGAGTAATCAAAAGCACATGAAGCCCAGCTGGGCATCTGGGCAAACTATTTAGATTATGGACAAATCCATCACGTACAATGGCAGCGTGATTTTCGTGCTCTCAGTTCTATTCTACATCCTGATCCTGTGGCTGCCTGCATTCGAAGAGCGGCTGCGTCACGGCAACGTCTCATTTCTAAGGCTGCTTCAGACGCAGCCAACAAATGCAGCCTTCTTTTCCTAGGCTGTGAAGGATCCAACTCTTCCAACTAGCCTATCCCAAGATGCATTGCGTGTCATAGCCAGGTAACGAAACAAAATATGGATGAGGAAAGAGAGGCAGCTGCACAGAGGAATATGTTTTTAAATGTAAGAGAAAAAAATCTTAGGGCTTTAAACCTAACATTTCAGCAAAATGTTATCTGAAGTTTTTGATTCACCGTTTCTAATCTAGCTTCTAGTACAGTGTGGTACCGTACTAAAACTACAGCACAGGAAAGCAAACAGTAGCCATACAGTCTTTCTATCTGATTACATGTTGGTTGTTGAAGCTAAAGTTACTCTAGCTAATATTTACCTTTACACTAAAGCCTTCACATTACATAAGATTAACAGTTTTACTTATTTTATCAAGATTGTGGCATTTCTATAGGTGATGTTTAAACCAAGGGGAACACATTTATAAAACACTGCTTGGTTTTTACACAGCTGAATGCTTTCACTGACTAATACTGTATTCAAAACATTGGATTGACACATGGCTTCTGTAGCCTGAACCTGGTTAATTACTAAAGCTACTAAACTAAAACTGCTTTTATTTGGTGGTTAGAGGCAAACATTTACAATTTTATTTAGTTTTGTTTGAGGGAGCAAGGAGCATACTGCCCAATCATCAATTTCAGACTGATATATATTCACTTGGGCGAAGCATTCAGCCAGTGTGGGTTGGAGGAGGCAAGTTAAACAGTAGCCAATTTAATTCTACTTGCCCAAATTGTTTTTGTAGCGCTGTCAGAGATGCAAGCTGTTGTAATAAAAACAAACATTTGTTTGGGACCTTATGTCATGTCTCGTGTTTCCAGTCCTGTGTTAGTCTCGTCACGTGTTTACCTTGTATATTAAGCCTATTTGCCCGTCACTCCCTGTCCCGTGTTTCCCAGTCTCGTGAATTGCACCTGTATCTGTTTAATCCTGTCTAATGTGATGCACCTGTTCCTCGTTGTTGTGAGCCAATGGTTTGTTTTCCTGTCTTGTCTACCTGTGTATTTAGCCCCAGTGTTTTCCTCAGTCCTGTATTGGTCATTGTTGACGTTGTCAATGTTGCATTGTTCCCTGTGTTCCTGCTGTTTTGCCTTTTGTTTTGATTATAAAATAAACCTTTAATTCTTGTTACGTGTCTCGTGTTCTACGGGTCCTCACCTCGGGCGATCGTGACACCTCATAGAACATGTTGAATCTGCTGTCATCTTTTCCAGACACTCATAAGTTTGTCATGTGGACAGTTGAACGAGGCATTCCAAACACAGGAAGACCAGCCTTTATGATGGCCCACTTGCCAGTCTGAACAGAAATACCAGGATCTCAGCAGCACTGCTAGCGCCTCCTGAAAATCAGGTCTTCTATCTGAACCATTGAAAAACCTGTCCAGCGCAGGTACACTCATATACAGGGGTCTGGTTTGGAAAAAGAAGGAAAACTGTAGTTAGTTAGGCAATTAAGTGTGGAGAGCATGGATGGATGTGTGGGCATATACTGTACCCAATTAGTATTACAAGACAATTTGTATTTTTATATTGTTAACTGTTAGGGCTATTTGAATTATGATAGTACATGGAGAATACGGCATCAGAGATCAGTTCTCTGAATTCCTACATGTGAAAATGCAGAGAGCAGCAGAGAGCGGAGGAGACAACAGAGCCGACAACAGCACAGGGAGGATGGGCTTCTGGGGAAGCTTGGAAAGTAAACAATTAAAATGAAATTATGGTGAAATACAGCTTTAATGTATTATTCCTAATGTCCTGAACATTGTTCATATAAACATTTTTTTTTAAAAGTATATTGAATTTAAAATGTATACTATCATGGAGTTCCTGGTGGGGCTGCTGGACCTAATTGGGCTGCCACATAGGGGACAGCATGGTCTAGTGGTCTCGGTGTTGGGCTTCCAGCCGGAAGGTTGTGGGTTCAAACCCTGGGGTTGACCTACCTGTAAGCATCCTTGAGCAGGATGCCTAACCCCCTAACTGGTCGCAACTTGCATGATAGCAATCACCATCGATGTATGAATGTCTGGGTGAATGTCAGGCCAAATACTGTAAAGTGCTTTGGATCAAAGCGCTATATAAATGTGCCCATTTTCTACCATTGACATAGACCAGCGGTAGGCAACCCTGGTCCTGGAGAGCCGCAGCCCTGCATGTTTTAGATGTCTCCCTGCTCCAACACACCTGGTCGTTATCAGACTTCTAACACACACACTTCTGTGTTAAAACTTTGTTTATTAGAATCAGGTGTGTTGGAGCAGGGACATCTAAAACATGAAGGGCTGCAGCTCTCCAGGACCAGGGTTGCCTACCCCTGACATAGACAGACAGACCTCTGTCAGTGGAGAGCCTAGATCAGGGGTAGGGAACCCTGGTCCTGGAGAGCCACAGCCATGAATGTTTAAGTCTCCCTGTTCCAACACACCTGATTCTAATGAACAAAGTTAGAATGTGTGTGTGTGTTAGAAGCCTGATAACGAGCCATTCATTAGAATCAGGTGTGTTGGAGCAGGGAGACATCTAAAACATGCAGGGCTGCAGCTTTCCAGGACCAGGGTTCCCTACCCCTGGCCTAGATGCTAGTAAGGTAGACATCTTAAGTTATGTACCTGCTATTACAAAGTAGTATTACTTTTATTTTATTTTTTTAGTATTTGCTTAAAGAGTGAATTAGGGTTTTAAATATGAAACTATATGGAAATTAAATTAAATGTCTGGCTAAAAGTAGCTTAGCCTATTCTACTTTTTCTCTCAACCTGAAGCAGCCTACATAATATTTTTTGCCTGCAGTCAAACATCTCTATCTTCCATTATAAGGTCAAATAAATTCTGGCTCCAATTATATGTTTTATTACTGATTTAAAGTTGGTGATGCCAGTTTCTGGTATTTTCTCTGACATAATTAAAGGTATCAAAGTTGCTAGGTGACCGGAGGCGCTTCATGAGGCTAGATTGTTTCATTTCAAAACGCTTGCGGTCTATAAAGGTGTGGACTCCGTAGAATGTGAAGGCCACTCCTTCGTAGGCTGCGTCCTTTGAAGGATGCGGCACGCTGGGTTCACATTGAAGTCATGCGCTGGATTTCATTCATTTCAAGGAAGACCGTCTCCACGAAGTGGAATCAGAACGCTGAAGTCTCCGTTAAGAAACGGATCCGTCATACCGGAAGAAAACATGTCGCAGCAAAAACATTGAAATATGTAGTACTATATCACCCATTCCTACAAATATGTTTCATATTATTTCACACTTTTGGACTGTTTAAGAATAGGCCTACTAAAATTATTACTGTGAATTATTAAATATATAACTGCAATTCATAACCAAGCATTATTTCAGATACTTGATCATAATAACAATCAGTAGTCTTATAACATTGTTTATACAGAGCAACCACGAGATCTTTATCTTTATGCATAATGGCCTGCATTTGTGCAATGCAATGACTACTTCGCTATATCAAGTAGCGGAACGAGAGTGCTTTGTGCCATATGACGTACAATGCAATGTGAACTAGGCGTTAATTAAGACACAGCTTTAGCCTGAGAATGGTTGTTTATCCAGGATTACTATGGCAGTGCTTAAAATATACACACCTCAGTTTGTGTCCAAACCTCCCTTGTAGTTGCAGCCAGCATTACAGAAATGTTGCAGAGTTGGTTTGAAACTTGCATGTCCCTCCCACACTCGTTCTGTATCACATGCTGTACGCACTGTACGCCCCCTCCTACACCACTCATAGCCCTCCCTCTACCTACAGTAATGCTTCTTAACAGAAGCAGTGAGCTAGGGTGTACATGTGATGTTCCGCGGCCACTACAATGCAGCAGAACAGTTAAAAGGGCTGAGAAGGGTTTTACGCTTTCTTACCAAAACAAGGAATAGTCAAACACACCTAATAATAAAGTTTTTGTGTGACTTAATAAAATCACACATTGGGGCTGTAATAGACAGCTTGTAAAGGATCAATTGATAACAATGTGATTCTTAAACCACTAAAACCACAGCATGACCCTGGTAAAAATGAATGTGTCAGCTTCTGAGATCAGCTTTCTGCTGTGGCAATTGGTGACCAAGAGCAGGTTTATTGAGTGTCAAATGTCATTAGGCCAGTAAAGACACATTTTCCTGTGGGTGCTCTGGCTCTGTGGCCTGTTGTAACAAGTCAGTGTGATTAGTCAAATTATAGGTGTATTTGGCAGGATATTCTATAGGGGTTAAATTAAGTGCACACCGTGGGTTAATCAAACACTGTTTATGTTCACACCAGAACACTGGCTACATTTGTCCTCTGTATCTCTCAACCTGAAGGTTTTTTTGTACGCTTCTGGATGCTAATAGTCAAGCAGTACTCCTTCGCTTTACAGTATAGTGGGTCAGTTAAAAGACCATCATAAGGCTACCAGCATTGACAAGTCCACTATAGTCCACTATTCAATGCCCCACACTCATTGGTTGTTGCAATATGCATGCCCTGTAAAGTAAGCTATTTGCACCTGGCATGTAGGCTAATGGTGTTTTATAAGTTAGATATATTCCAAAGGAAATATTAGCATATTCCTCAAATAATAGTTGTGAATTATCAGAGAAAAGCAGACAGAACTACAAATTTGTCTCACATCGACACAAATCTGTACTGTACCATACAGTAAAGTTAAATTTTGTCTTGGATCACCAGATACCATCCCTTGATGTCCTGTTCTTGTGTTTATGTAGTTATCTCCTCTTGCTTTTTTGGCTTCAGAAAACCGCAAAAATACAACACCCCTCTCTTAGGCTTTTAGGATGTAAAACCATGTGTTGTCTAAAACGTGCACCAGTTCGGGATTTCCCCTAAAAGCTTGACAATTCCCCTGTGCATAACATAGGTTTGCACATTGACCTTTCTTGGAAGGGGAATATTTCAGAGTGGTTTGCTTCTTTTTGTTAATAGGAAGATATTCTGTATAATGGCGTGTGTTGACCAGTGTAGAGCTTAGTCTTTGTCATAACTATGCGTAACAATGTCAAGACATTTGCGCTGCAGCCATAAATTAAGTAAATCTGATTCTCAAATACTTCAATACATGGTGCTATCTATAGTAACTGTCTGGTGGTGACCTTGTAATATGTTTTACTTTTGCACAGGGGAGCGGGTTTCAGGTCCTGTGGGACAGATTTCACTATGGCGTCATATTTGGTTTTAATAACTAAAAGCATCATTGTACATGTTTAAAAGTTGAGATATTTTTCCTCACTCTTTCATCCCCCCCATGTAAAAAACATCTCCTGCACCACTGCCGCTAGGATTGCATTAATGAAATTATGACAAAGCCCATAATGTCACAGCGGCTCACTCGGCTCGGCATGACTTGGCGCGGTTAAACTAGTAATGGAAATGCAAATCAATGCTGCACGGCTGGACACGGCCAAATGTGCCAATGGAAAAGCCCAGTGGGAAACCGTCAGGGTTCTCTACGCGCTCAGAGAGGGCCTAAAATAATCTTAAATAGAATATCCTATATACTGAGTAATATATTTTAATTTAATAAATTCAGAATTTGACAATCAACATCAAAATACAATATTTCTGACAAAATGTTCTCTTCAAACCTGAAATTTCCCCCAATGTTTCCCCCAATGTTCAAACAAATAGTCTGCTTCAGCACATTCACAAACCCACTGGTATAATTTCAATCCGCAAAACACACAAATTAATAATGAAGAGAGTAAGTCCAACCCTTTTGAACCATTTATCTTTTGAACCGTTTATCTGCCGTTAAAATATCAAACATAGATTTGGACACGCTCTATATCTAATTTGGGCCTTGTGCTTTAGACCATGCGCTTAGATAGTTAAAATAGGGCCCACCATTTCCACATTGGCCTGGGAATGCCTCGGGATCCCCCAGTCAGAGCTGGTTAATGATAAGATTGGGATCCCTTGCTGGAGATGATGCCCCTGCGGGCCGCGACCTGACTTCAAATAAGTGGATGAGGATAGATGGACAACGAGGTGACCTCTCACTCTGTAAACCAGGATAAACTGGAAGACACAAATCAAAAACAACAATTACTTTCCATGGTTATATGTTTTGTAGCTGTGATGTATTTTCATGACTCATAGTACAGGGCCAATAGGGCTTAGTACTACACACTGGTTGAAGAACAGATGGCGATCAAAGTTTATTCCACTGCTTACTTCTGAAGTTGCTGTTTGACATCCCACATTCACATTGTAAATACGAAGCACTGTATTTTTACTACCTTGAGCATCTTTGAAAGTTGCCTCTGTTTAATCTCAAAGAGTACATCTAATAATTTGTAAATATGCAAATTGCCTCCAGTATTCTTTTTATTTGCTCTTTTAGCAAGGACAGGCAGTGCAAATTCAACTCAATTTAGTTAATTCCATTTAGTTTACTGTGTGACACAAGCCAATACGTTTATATGCAAGCCATTTAATCTGGGAAATGAAGGTGTTTTTAAGTGAATGTTTGCATTGTAAAGATGTTGTGTGCGGGTGAAGAAACAATACTCATCATCTAAGTTCGTAAAAGCCTTATGTCCTTGATCTGGTCTTTCGCATCCAGTTTTACCAATTTCCTACCTTCTGTTCATGCTAAATGTACATTGTTTATTAAATTATGTAAATTGGGACATTATTACAGTACTTCTTGATTTCTTAGACACAATTCCTAGAACAAGTCATAATTTTCTCAAACACAATGTTAACAACTCATACCCAAAAGCACAAACCTCTAACTTCTGGGTATGATTTTAAACTTTGCCCTCAAACAACACACACAAGCTGTCAATAACAAAGACTACATGATTGTTTGTTATACACTGAATTAATTAATTCAAAACACTGCTACCAAAATGTTTAGAAATGCAGATAAACCTTTTGGCAACAGCCTGGCGAGAGAAATTGGTAACAGTAGCCTGCTGTAATACAGTACATACATCATACATTGGTGGTTGCTGTACTACTGTATGCTATTTTGGTAAAAAAAAAGAAAAATCCTCACCTTTGAAATCTCAGTATCACACTGAGAAAATATTAAAGGAAGCGTAAGGGATGTTACAAGACTTATTTTAGGGACTGCGTTATGAGTTTGCCCCCTCATTATTGTATGCGTATGGAAACATCAGGCTTGACCTAAACATTTCTTTCCAAATTTGTAAAACAAACATTTAACATACACACATGGTACTATATAATGCATATAAACCAGCTTTAAAAATTGAGTTCAGTACAGTTTTGTTTAAGATTTGGAAAAAACATTTTGAATATTGAAACGTGTGTAAACAGGTGAATAGTGTTTCTGGTTTGCAGTGACTGCCTCATAGATCTCTGGTTCATATTAAAACTATTGAATCAGTCTTTCACCAATCAGCATTGCTACAACTTTTTGTATCGCTTCATCTAGCATCACCATTTTGAAACAAATGGTTGACTTCAATGTCAAATGCAAAATCATGCAAATGCTAAATCGAAAAGGGTTTTCAGACTAGAGTCTCAGGTCAAATTGAGCTGAGAGCATAGTTGGGTTGACTCAAGCTAATGTAATGGTGGGTCCCTACAGCACATACACATTTAATGGGTGTGTGATGTTGGCATACATCTATCCCTATCTAACACAATAGCACTATGCCAATGACTACACTCACATTATGCATGTATACATCTAGTAGGTAAGCGAACAACCTGTGTTAGATGATTACACACTTCCCTTTACACTTGATGTCACATGATGTAACTCACAGAAATCCGTATAGTCTCGTGGAATACATGCCTATGTTTTTCAGAGCTAATTATTTACCCACTGGTGCACAGTATACATTGAAAGTCTAATGGGAGTACTATAAGGTCAACATGTCAACCAAGTGAATGTAAAACATGGTATCATATGTTTCAATTATACATTTGACTATTTTTATAAACTATACAGTTGGAACAATAACATTTACTTTGACAGGTTAATAGTTTACTTTATTAGTTCACCTATACTACATATTTGAGGCATTTGCCTGCATCATAGAATATCAGTTCTCTAAGTACAACATATTAATAATATTTCTTAAATACATGAATTTGTCCAACATTTTTATAAAGTATTATTACTATTACTATTACTATTATTATTATTATAATAGTATTGATTCCATCATAATATTATTGTGTATGTTGTTGGTCTGTGTGTGGGTGTGTGTGCGCTTGTCAACAAAGTTTAATGTGTAGCAGTACTCTAGAGGGCAGCAAGAGACCAGGTAGTCACATACACAAAACTCAAAAATAAATAAATTATACTTGTATAATTAGGTTTTGTTGTCAAAACAACGACTTAATGGAACCTCATTACAGCAAGCTCGGTTGTTTGTTAAAAGGGGGAACAAATACACTATGGTAAGCATTGTAAATATAACGGTACAAATAACAACAAAGGGGATGATGTGATTTTGTGATTAATAATATTGTTTTATCAATGATAAAATGCACAATATGAAATGAGAAAGCATATTAAAACAGTGTTATAACATCAGTATCTAGTATGTCAGACATGATTCATAGGCTGGGATCATGCTAATCCACCAAAAAAATTGTAAATGCACAGCAGCAGGTTGACCATAAGATATGAGCTCTCTTACGGGACTGTGGAGACACCTGACTCCTGCCTGTGGCATTAGCCAGGAATGAGAAGGCCCTGTGGCACTGTGACCCCACACAAACACACAGGCTTGTAGCCTATCATCCTATTGACAACGTGCTATGTGTTTACATTACAGCCATGTGCTGTGTGTTTAGCATCCATCACCAGATCAAAACAGCTTGGAATGGAATGACAGTAGCAGCCTATGTTGCTGGACGGCTATTTGATAGGAGATGGGGAAGGACCCTCTGCTTGTTTTACATTTATAAGAAAATAAGACCAATAAATACACACTACCTCCTTAATTATAACTAGTGTCGTACCATAAGCATATATTGCTATGGGATACCCCTTGTTACACCCCATGGGACATAACACCCCTCAACACTGATACTATTAGGGAGGGAGACACATTTATTAGTTATGCTAAGACAGAATGATTTTTCTGTAAATGTCACACAGCATGGAAGCAGCACATGACTTTTAATGTGTTTCTTTTATTGGTCCTCAGAAAGGTGAGATGGCTGTGATGTTGTGCCAGACCAAATTATCAAGTCCCAGCATCCTTGACCCAGCAACCGTGTTTACAACATGGCCAAGATAGCACTGGCCTATAACTTGCAGTGCTATAAATGTATGAAAAGGTTTATCTTACTTAGGCCCATTAAACACATTAAAATATGAATATAATATAAAGTGAAAGAGTCACACTAATGCCATTAGGTATTGCAATGTATTATTAATTAATTAATTCAATATATAATCATTCATGACGTATTAATATAGTTATATATTATTACATTTAAGAACTTCTGAGAAGGTATTCTTATTCTACACTTTATTAATGTTATCATTAACTAGTTATCAATAAAACACGCTTAAAGATTACAGTATACATTTCTCTTTCTGAATAAAATATAGGAATAAAATATAGGGGGAATGTAAGACACTAGAAAAGGCGCATTCACACCTGGTCAGTTAGGTGGTCCGAACCGGACCTGATTTATTATTAGCCCCCCTCCCTCTCCCCCCCGGCTGATCTGCGTTCACATTACATTTATGGCTGCAAACCTATTTCCGTTTACGTCAACATCACACCGAACGTTCGTCTAATGTCGCCAGGCAACAAACAAAGTATATGGCAACAACACAACACGGAAAAGAGAAGGAAAAATCTAAATAGAACATAACATCCATCCATCCATCTTCATTCGCTTATCTAGAGTTGGGTCGCGGGGGCAGCAGCTCCAGCAGAGGACCCCAAACCTCCCTTTCCCGAGCCACATTGGAAAGCTCTGACTGGG
>JAODOY010000007.1:598675-614143 GCA_025399855.1 Forbesichthys papilliferus | reverse complement strand
TGCCACCGAGCCTGACGCTAGCTGCCTGGGGTGCACTGCTACGCTGGGGGCTAGCTGACCCCGTGCTGGATCCCTGGAGTACGGGACTGTGTGTGGAGCCAGCAGCCCTGTTGCTAGCTGCCTGGGGTAAGGCACATGGCTGGGAGCTAACGGGCTTGCCACTAGCTACCGGGGGTGAGGGACCTGGCTGGGGGCTAGCGGGCTTGCCTCTAGCTACCGGGGGTAAGGGACATGGCTGGGAGCTAGCGGGCCTACTACAAGCTACCAGGGGTAAGTGACATGGCTGGGAGATACTGGTTTTTATTCAATGATATACCAACATGTCGACATGCAGTGGGGCTAGTCTGGTGTGCAGTCTGATAACTGTGAGACCCGCAGCAGACTCACTCAGATGGAACTGAAGTATCAATACGCCCCCATAAATTGTAAAGCCTATTTTTCTTTTACCATGCAACAAATTTAAAATAATCCTAGTCCTGCGTTGTCTGCTTCTTCAAAGCAACACAGTTAAACCCACACTACAAACTGAGTTGCACCTTGTGGCCCTGGTCACTCAAGAGAAGTGGTGTGATTGGAGGAATGGGAGGGCCTATGCATGTAACAGCATTACTTGTCACCTGCGCCTATTTGACATGATCCTTTGGATGAGTCATCGTTGAGTCATCTTATGCTGCTACAATATATACTTTAGAGTTAGGTGTGAATACAGCCTTAGAAATGAACAAAAAGCAATATAGGTTCTATTTTTAAACTGTTGGTTCTAGACTTGTAGACATGGCCAAACATAGACCCTTACGCATGCACTGTTTCTCGATGCACTGTTTCTCGAATGCAGCCCACTGTTTGTGACCTGCATTTGGTCCACTATTTATGTTTTCTATATCAAGTTGAACTGAAGCAGTGCTGCAGTGTTTAAAATCAAGCGCAATCAATTCAATGTTTTCAATCCCATTATGATTTGCATTACTTTGTACGCCAGTCTTGAAACTCGTCCTTCAAACCGTTTGAGATCGTAGTAAAGACCCACCAGCCAATCAATATCCAGGTGGTAGGTCAGTCAGCGTTGAAAGCCTCTGTTTGGAAAACACTGTCAAACATTAGTTAAGGTGATAAATTGAAGGAGCTATCACAAATTACTTTGAATGGAGAGTTTGGAAATGCATTTCCAAATGCTACCCAGTACCCAATAATAACTAGTTAACTTGTTAATAACTTGGATGTGGTTCCCCTGTAACCCAAGTCACACTTGAAACATAACAAACTATTTGTTAATGACATCAAAATCATTGCCCACAAAGTTGTGGCTGATATTTTTCTATGATCACCAACAAAATGTTGCCATTATAAAAGCTAATATAATTTCTATTTCCTTTTTCACAGAGGAAACTTCTGCTACTTCTGCTCCATTTGCTATATCAAAGTGGACTCAAAGCAGTTCAGCTCATTTTATTTGGATAACACTTCTCTGGTGTGAAGATGAGATCATACTCATTTTTATTATAAATTAACCATAAATCAGCTTGGTGATGGCAAAAAATATATAATATTGTCACTCGTGACTGTCTGCCATTGCTTTTAACTATCCATGATTCCATGCAGGTCATCAAGGAAGGATCACATGGAAGTAGCAGTTTCTTTTAATTGAAGTAGTCAAATCTTTTACCACATGAACTGTTATTATTGTACATTCTCATCATCAACCTGCAAGCTTAAAACACCATATGTATGACTTGAGTCAGGCATGTCTGCACGAGTGTGAGTGTGTGTGTGTCTGTTTTGTAATTTCACCACAGTGTTTGTGCCACTTTGTTTGTGTGTATATGTGCGTGTGTTCTCACACATGCACTGTATGCATGTTTATGTACTGTATATCCTCCTCTACATCTGTGTGTGTGTGTGTTCTCCAACATGCACTATGTGTGCATGTGTCTCCTCTACATCCATGTATGCGTGTCCCCTGCCCCACCACCAGGCAGCATGGCGTCTGTACTCGACGGACACCGCCCACCCTTACCTGCGCGCCACCTGGCACCGCTACTACAACGCCCTCCCCCCCCTCAGGCATGTATCACTTCTCCATCACCCACCACCAGCAGCCCCACAACAGCCTCCCCTTCACCCACAATGCATCACCACTACGAGAAATACTAATCACCTTTTATTTCCCCTTTCTTTCTTTTTCTCTCAACATCTCTCTTTCCTTATTTCCTCCCTTTATCTTTTGCTCTAATTTGGCCTTTTGTCTGTATATTTTCAATCATATTTTTATTTACTTATGTCGACTCTGCACGTAGTGTGTCTGGCGTAGTTACGCTGCTGATGAGAACTCGGTTTCCATTGCAACCTGGAAGCCTCATTTGATGGCGTTGCATACCTGCAGTCATGCCAAGTAGGTAACAACTCGCAAACTCACAAACATGGCCGCTGGCGCTCTTCTCTGCTAATTTCTTCTTCGTTGGTGTCTGAGCTTCTTGGAACAGCTGCAATGCTGCTAATAGGTTTTATTATTGAATTATATAACTTCTGGTTTGAGGGGTAGGCTAATGCTTGCAGCATGCATGCTATCTTTTCAGTGTTTAGTTTAATCTTTTAACATACAGTTACACTTTTTATTAATAACTTACAGTTTGAGTATAACTAGTGTAAAAATGCTTTCCTTGTAGCTGGATCATTTTACAGTTTTGTTAGTATTTGCCATTGTTTGAGTTTTCAGGATTGTATTATAATTCTTTGTCAGTTACATTAAAACAATTGTAAAATCCACCATAAACACTTTTTAATCCATAAACACAAGTTACTAAAATATGATTATTAATACCATTTCTGATACAGATACAATTTATGATTATTAGAACACACTCTAAAGTACCATTATGTCTCATTGAGCTAAGTTGACTTTAAATGTGTAAACATCATTTGAGACTATGAATCACACCATTGATGTCAAGTAAAATATATTTTTATTGCCCTACACAGTTTCAGTCTCAAAGACCTTATACAATTCTATTTTTAACACAGGCATCATATGGTGCCGCTCATTGATTTCTTTGTGCATTGTTTATTTACGGATCAATTTTAAGAATGCAAATACACTTTCCTTATGTGTTGTACAATACATACATTTCACAGCCTAATATGTGCATGATTGTTACCTGCATGTTCTCGTAAGCCTGTAAAAAACAATTTCCTCTTAATTTCACTCAAATTACCATCTTGATTTTGTCAATGGACTTGGAGGTGTCTCATCTCCTGTAGTGGAAACTCCTAGACAGCTATTTTTTAAACTGACTGATCGGTCTCCCTTCTCTTCCTTTCATCCCACTAACCCTTGAAGAAAAGACCAGGGAGAGACAACCCACAGGTTTGTATACCGCAACATACACATCCATACACACATGCACACTGTGACATTAATATGTATTAGAAAATGTTGTAGTGATGTTGAAACACAAACAAACATGATTAAAGAATACCAAAAGATTTACTAAATGTATTGTTGCTACTTAGTACAAATTAACAAGACTAAGTTGTAGGCACAACATAAATTGTAAAGCTCGAGCAGTTCAGAATTTAATTCAAAGCAAATGGCAAAACCAGATTAGGTCCAGTCAAGGGAAGAACAGGGGCAGGCAGGCAATCAAAACACAGATAGGCTCAGCATCACAGGAAGGCTTGGAGGTCGCACATAAGAGTGGGGGACCTGCTGGGATGCTCAAGAAAATAAGACCAGATAAACTGGCGCCATAGACATATTAATAGACACTGGTAAGAAAATGGCGGCTCACACTTAATTCGTCTTCGTCTCATTATCGCAGTGAAGGGAATATTCTAATTTAAAAGTCGCATCATCGTTAAAGTGGCTCTTTTGCCACAATCAAAGTACAAACAGCATTTACAGCAAAAGTAGGATCAATGTTGCTCATGCGAGTAATACACGAGCAACAGCATGCATGAGCATAGGACTATGTTGCATCATTTATACGTCATGACAAATAATCATACTAACTGGCTTTATTGACATTGTTAGAAGAAATATATGTACATAAGCACCAAGAGAATATTATGAAGTACCATATGAGCAAAGTGTGGCACCTGAAAAAACATTTGCCGAGCAGTAAGACCAATAATGAATTTATGAATGTGTATTGCAGCTGGTTCTAATTGTAAGATAATTGTACACTAAGAATTTTTTCAAATTCACCAAACATTTCTTTGCATTTTGCCATCTTACCGTTCTGTGTGTGTTGAAAAAATAATCAGATACTACGCAGCCACACTCTGTAAATAGGAATATACACAAAGTGGCAAACACTGCTCACACAACAATGAGTTTCAATGTGTATGGCGGCGCGGCAGAGGGATATTGTTATGATTTGAGCTTGAAGTTAGCAACCGTTCTCAAGAATAACTAACCCTGCATTTGACACAGTTATGGACACTTCTGAGTTAGAATATAGATACTATTCTTTGGGAGGCTGAGCAGTATATCTTAATACTTTACAGTCATTTATCTGACCATGGTCTAGTTTTACTCAAGAGGACCACCTTGAAATACAGAATGCAATGGAATTTTAGTTATAGAGGGACCAAGAAATGAGAGGGGGCCTTTTTCTCTGTGCTTGACTCCCTAACAAGTCTTTACTTTGTGCATGCGTGCGCACACTTGCAGACAAGAGTCTGTACCATGTCTGTGCCCCATGATGCACATTTTCCATTGGAATAGTATTTACATAACTCATCAAACACAACCCAGAGAGAGAGAGAGAGAGAGAGAGGGTGATAAAAGGGTTGCCGAAAGCAGAGTTATGAAGAATGACCGGTCAAGAGAGAGAGACAGGAGGGATATCAAAACCAAAACTATTTATAGAAAAATAGGTTAGGAGCGAAAGAAAGATGTAGAGAAGATGCAGCACTGAAGGGAGAGATTTGTGAATTTAATTATGTTAGTATGTTATTGTTTTTATAGTGCTGTGCTTCATTGGCAACATTTGCATTCCGTATGGTTTGCTTGCAGGTTTTTCAGACATTTTGATTTAATGCCATTTACTGCCAGACATAACCGCACATGCATAAAAGACCTCGTGTGTCTATTGCTAAGACTCACAACCACAGGGCAGAGTCATATTCCACACAAACAAATGTGCAAATGCCCAAAACAACCATCCACAAAGAATCCTCCAATTTAACAGTGCTGTTGCCTGCTTCATTAATCCTTTCTAACTCACTTTAGGGCTAATGCAGTTTGCACTTGTAAAATCCTAATTACAGCTCACTGTACAATTTCCATTTCAAGTGTGTGTCACCCATTTGTCTTCCTAATTGGATGCGCCTTCTCTTTGACTGGTCTGTGTTATTAGTAATTTTATTGACTGCTGCTGCCACGTAGGCACTAGGGATGGAGACAAATACGTTATTCGGATAAGCACAAATAGTGGGTTTTTCCGAGTATTTTGAACAAATATTTTTGAATAGCTGTAGTTGTAGCCAGATCTGTAGTCTGTCCTATGACCATGGTAACAAACATGGACCACTGCCGTTGCTGGTCGCTACCGCTAGGGGCACTGAAGCTAGTGGCCCCATGAGTGGCACGGACCATTTGCCGTGGTTATTCTCGTGGTCATGCTCGTGGTTCTTTGAGTTTTACTACCACGGCATGTCCGATTTCATGGTTGTTTGTTCAGACATCGAAAATACAATGTTTTCTAAATAATTTAAAGATTGACACGTCATTTCCTAAGCACAATATTTGTGTAATTAAGAGGTGGTTTGCTTAAAATAAATGCAGAATGTTAATGCGTTTGTGTATAACTACCAAACGATATTCCTTGTGTTAGATTAGCTTTAGCCGTAGCTGGCTCAAATAGCCTGTTTGATTCTACTGTGCACTCGGCCGTTCACTTCGTGTGTTTTCGTCTGTTTCCTTTCAGATACAATAATATCTAAGACTGCCATAGATTTGAAGATAATGGAGTTTTACATTTAGCGGACAGAAATCCTGTTTAACTCTCAATTCCTGTTAAGCCAGACAGACCCATAGCCTGACGTACCCAGCTGATGGTATTAACTGCAAAACAATTAGAGCTAAAGAATGAATATTTACCGAAAGTGTGTCAGTTTGTTTATTTCTCAATATTTTATGAAATCCAAAAGCAAGTGTTATCAAAAGAAAGTACTATTATTTTCCTTACTTTTCCATGGTCATTGTTGTCTAGCTAGAAGTCGTCCTGATCAAAATGACAAACATAACATTAGTGGTGTCATTGCTTTGGCTAGACAGAAAGTTTTTTTTGTAAGGTCTTCTGCTGCCTTCTTCTGGATAATTTATGCTATTACATCAAATTACAAAAATGAAACAAAGCCTAAATATGCACCCCCTTGTGGTCAATCTCTATAAAATATGTTTCTCAATTGAAATGTTCCGTTTATAGCGGCCCCTATGGACGGAATCTCACCAAATTTTAGGAACTTTCACAGCAACCAGGATGAATGAGGTATTTCCAGTTTCATAGATTTTGAATGGTTAAATCAGAAGATACTGGCAGTAGAGTCAATATGGGCAATGCCTTAAAAGTTCATTGGCTCATAACGTAAAAACGGTTTAACCAATTAAAATTCTTTATACAATTTTTTATCAGCATGGTTAAGAGAGTAAGCACACCAAATTTCATGACGATCGGGTAAAGTGCCTCAGACGAGTTCGTTTTCACACCTATTTCAGGAAATGTAAAAGCAGGGAAAGTTTGGATGTGGAAGATGCAGGTTATGAGCCCATTTGATTTGGGACATTATAAGGAATTAAAGGTAACAAAAAGTTTTGATCTGACTCATGCAGTTGCTGAGATATCAGCAAACATGCAAATGTGCTTATTATGGCGCCCCTTGTGGCCAAAATGTTTAAAATTTAAATTGTACTATTTTATGCTACACTAAATAAATATATAAAGTTTCGAGACAATCAACCATTGACTGCTGAATTTTGTTTGGCTGTTTTGCGGCCATTTTGGCAATTCAGCCAATTGGCACTTGAGGACATGTAGTCACATTGGGCCATGTATAAGTGTGCCAAGTTTCAGATTTTTAGCTAAAACAGTTCTTGAGATATTGACATCTGTCAATTGTAGCGCCCCCTAGGAACGAAATCTTACCAAATTTTGTGTGCTTCTAAAGAATGTTGTCCTGATTACGCGTATCAATTTTCAATAAGTTTGGACATGGAAATAAAATATAGGCCAAAAAGTAATTTTAGGCCACGCCTTCAAATTTGATTGGTGCACAACTTTGAAACGGAAAGTCAGATCAAAATTCTTTATACCACTTTTTGTCAGCATGGTGTGTAGATGATTTGTACCAAATTTCGTGAGAATTGGATGGATTCATTTTGCATGAACATTTAGTTTTTTCAAAATGGCGGAAAATTTTTCCAGGCAGAAATGTGCACGACTATGCCCATTCGATTCGGGAGCCTTCAGGGAACATGTGGAACATGTGGAACACAAAGCTTATTTATAGCCCATATGGTTCTTCAGATATAAGCAAAAACGTAAATGGTTGTTATAGCGCCACCTAGAGGTGTCTGGAAACAATATTATTTTCGGGAGATCCTGCTAACGATTGGGACATATCTATAAAGTTTGGTGTCTGTAGTGTGTATAGTTTCTGCTGCCCATGTAGTTTTCTAGGGAAACAATAATCCTTACAATTCCAATAGGGCTCCAGCAGCTTTGCTGCTTGGACCCCTAAATACAAATAGTGGGCTCTCTGCACATCCCTAGTAGACATGCAGCTGAACAAGTAGTGGTTTGTGCCACCAGCAGTTAAACAGTAGTCGGGCTGCAAAGGATTGCCTGCACAACACAGAGCCCATGGGGTTTGAGCAATTATAGGCAGTATTGCAGATCAGCCTGCTTCTACAGGCCAGGTTGTTTTGAAGATATGTGTATACTTGTGTGGCAAACGCAGGAAAATGTGACACAGAGAGAATGGGCCAGACTACATACTGTAATACACTGCAGTAGCACCAATCACTTAAATTACATACTGAGAAAAACTATAGTATAGAGAAACTACACAAGTTACATTATCACATTCAATTAAGAGTGCAGTATTTAATAAGATACAATTAAACACAAACAAAGCACACTACAGGGCCATAAGTGAACAGTAATATAGCTGAGGCCATAACAAAGCGCACGGCCTACTTATTAGGGATACAGATCAATTAATTCTGCAGTGTCTATTCAGATTCATTCAGATTCAGAAAACTTTATTAATCCCAAGGAGGGCAATTCATTTGCATCTTAACCCAACCACAAACATTTAGCGTTACATCCAACTCAGCTCAGTAAACAAATGAACATACAAGGTCAGATTAGGACAAGTATAGTGTAAAATAAATAGAACAATTGCTACAAGATGTCATCAATTGTAAATCACATTAATGATAATAACAGTAATCTTAGTAATAGTATATATATATATATATATATATTTATATATTTGAAATTATTACTGTCAAGAGTTTAGTAGCCTGATATCATAAGGGATAAAAGTTGGAGTATGGGTTAGTTCTCTTTTCTCTTTCGGGGTACATAGTAACGTTTCCTTGAAGGCATCAACTAAAACGCTGCAGACAAAACATGATTAGGTTGGCCTAATTATTATTAGGCCAACCTAATTAAAAACCTATTATTCTTTACCAGCTTTTTTGTCTGATTCTCCCAAAGAGAACACAAGTATCTCAGTTTGACTCCAATGGAGCAAACCTTGACGATGCCATAAAGACTGTTCTTGTCCTTAATGGATAATCCATTAAGGACTGTTGCAGCATTCAAGCATATGTCGGAACTCCGACTTTCAACATGGAAAAATTATATAAAACGCTTCTTCATCTCTGAATTTCATGTCGGAATATTGAGGTTTGCATCTGTTGCACAGCTACTGTATATTACCTCTGAGTTTCAGTAATATACAGTAGCTGTGCACACAGCAAATATATTATTAGCAAAAATATATATTTTTTAAATACGTTTTAATTCAGATATGTAAAGCCATGGTTTTGAAATGTGTTATTGTAATTGAAATGTGCTATTTTAACGGCTACCGTCGCCACAGTTAAAATCAACACAGGATTGTTTGTGGTGCTGTGGCACAAAGCACGTGTACATGTGTTTTCTCTAGGCAACCTTTTGTTTGTTAGCCACTTTTCTTATAGAACCATTTTGTATTCAATCCGTAGTTGCTTCAAACAACAGCAGTTTGAGTGGCGCTTTAATTCCAAGTTCTCGAAATTAAGGGTTTCAAACCTGTGCTTGAGTATGACATTCACTTTGATCATACTTGCAGTAAGATAAGATGGTCTTCCCTGACCTTTTGTGTTGACTAAGGTTGGTGACACATGGTGTGCTTGTCAGTCAGGCCTGCTGCTTGTTATCTCTCAATGATGGTTATTTCCACCAACGCTCTCTTTAGATCATATTTTTTCTACTAAATTATAGCTTTTCATTGTCTGTTATTGACTTTTATTTTATTTATTTTATTTTAAATTTGTTTCATGAGGTAGGATAAAAAAACAAATTGAATGCAAAAAAAAAGAAAATTCCAGGGACAGTTGATTTCTCATGCTAAGCATAGAGAATCATAAAAATAAAAAAGTATTAGGATTTACTGTAGGTATGGAAACAATTCTGCATGTTTATAAGTTTTCTTTTAACCACCTGAGACAATTCAAAAAATGTTTTAAGAATATATATTTTATTGTTGCTTAGATCTCAGCTAGTGTTTCTAATGTGTTACACCTGTGAGCCACTCGTAAATGGTCTGCTTTGATTTCTTCTACTGTAACAGTGTATGCATAATCTTATTCAAAATGACCCTGTTCATCTTTGTAGTGTATGGCCGTCTTCCTCCTTAGTTCCTACCAGATTATGAAAAGACTGTGTTCCAGTTTGATCTGGGAGTGTTTCATGTCTGTCACAATACACACTGACAACATAGTAGTTGTATGCATGAACTTGTAAAAGTCTTACAATTTACCAAATAAAATAAAAATGTATTCCATAAAATTTTATATTTTTGGAGTGCAGCCATGTATGCAAGAAGTCTATTATGTAGAACTAGTCTAACATTTATATCAGTTGCATAATTAGCAACATACAGTATCTCTGCCACAGAAGGTCATACAAAGCCTTTAATTCTACTTGCCTATACAGTATGGTACATTTTACTACCCAAAGAAGCTGGTTGCTCTTTGATTGCTCCATCTCCTGTTAACCACCATATACAACACATTTTAGAAGATTAGGTCATTTTCAGGTCTTGGTATATTGTAAGGGATGTCGCCAAGATCTTTCCCAGGACTAAAATACTCTACTGTAGGCCTACTCTATGCTTGGTCAATTTACAGTATAAATGTTGAGAACTCTCTCACTTCTGTCACAATCTGTCTCTATCCTAAGGGGAATTGTCACATATTAAAAAATAAGAAAGTCAAAGATAAAGTCTACTGTAGCAAACATTTAATTTAGTGAGTGTTCTTTCCACTGGGGCTTGCAATGAGATTCAGAGTTCCAGCTTGATGTCACTTACAGTACTGTAGGTAGATGGCTGGTGCTTTGAGACTAAAGGAAAAGACAGAATGTTGTCCTCTGTCTGTCTATTCATTTTTCTCTTTTCCTTCTCTACTGGCTGCCCCACCCTTCACTCCTCTACCTGGCCCTCTGTACAGTCACAAACTGAGCTTCAAGGAGCGCGTCCGGCTGGCGAGCCCGCGTGGCCAAAGCATGAAGGGTCGGCAGACGTCCATCAGTGACCGACAGCGCTGCTCTCCTGGCAACGAGGTGGTGGGTGGGGCCGAGCTGGCGAGTGTGAGCCCCATCAAGGTGCAGAAGAGCTGGAGCTTCAACGACCGCACCAGGTTCAGACCCTCGCTGAGACTCAAAACCCAGCCCCGGCCTACAGCTCTCCCTGATGGTGAGCTAGGCCTCTGTAAGCATCTGTCTGTGTGTGTGTGAGAGAGCTAATACAAACTTGCTTAAGATGCAGAACTTCTAAGGGCCATCAGGCACTTGGCTCAAAAACACAAGTCTGAATGAATGAATAGTCATAGACTTCAGTTAGCTTTTCTTACTTAGAATAAATACATTGATCAATTGAGATCTCAAATTATAATTTTACTTCTTCTATCTTCATCCATCCATCCTCATCTGCTTATATGTAATTGGGTCACGGGGGCAGCAGCTCCAGCAGGAGACCCCAAACTTAGCTTTGCCGAGCCACATAAATCCAGCTCTGACTGGGGGATCCCGAGACATTCCCAGGCCAGTGTGGAGATATAATCGCTCCACCTAGTCCTGGATCTTCCTCGAGACCTCCTCCCAGCTGGACATGCCTGGAACACCTCCCTAGGGAGGCACCCAGGGGGCATACATACCAGATGCCCTTACCACCTTAACTGGCTCCTTTTGACGCAAAGGAGCAGCGGTTCTACCGAGTTCCTCACGAATAGCCGAGCTTCTCACCCTGTCTCTAAGGGAGACGCCTGCCACCCTTCTGAGAAACCCCTCAAGGAAGGAAGAGCTGGTCTGCTGTTCCATGTCCAAGACGGAAACTGCGTTGTACTTCTTCAATCTGAGGTTTGACTATTGGCCGAACCCTCCTTCCCAGCACCTTAGAGTAGACTTTACCAGGAAGGCTGAGAAGTGTGATACCCCTATAATTGGCACACACCCTTTTTGAACAAGTGAACCACCACCCGGTCTGCCACTCCTTGGGCACTGTCCGAGACTTCCATGCAATGGTAAAGAGGTGTGTCTTCCAAGTCATCCTCTCCACACCCAGAGCTTTCAGCATTTCTGGACGGATCTCATAAACTGGGTTTTGCCACTGCATAGTTGTTTTACTACCTTACTGACTGCCACCACGGTTATTTACGAGAATCCCCCATCAGCCTCCAGCTCTGCCTCTACCACCGTATTTGTAAGTTGGATATCAAAGTGTTCCTTCCACCGTCCAATTACCTCCTCAGTTGAGGTCAACAGCGTCCCATCTTTACTGTACACAGCTTGGATGGTTCCCTGTTTCCACCTCCTGAGGTGGCACACAGCTTTCCAGAAACACCTTGGTGCCAACCAAAGGTCCTTCTCCATGTCTTCTCCGAACTTCTCCCACACCAGCTGTTTTGCCTGCTTCACAGCAGAGGCTGCAGCCCTTCGTGCCCTACGATACCTTGCAACCGCCTCCGGAGTCTTTACGAAAAACATATCCAGGAAAGGCCTCCTTCTTCAGTTGGACGGCTTTCCTGACCACTGGTGTCCACCACGATGTTCGAAGGTTACCGCCCCTTGAGAAACCTAAGACCTTGAGACCACAACTCTCCACTGCAGCTTCAGCAATGGAAGCTTTGAAAATTGCCCACTCATTTTCAATGTCCCCAACCGCCACAGGGATGCAAGAGAAGCTCCGTCTAAGGTGTGCGTTGAGGATCTCACGGGCAGGGGCCTCCTCCAGACATTCCCAGTTCACCCACACTAACCGTATGGGCTTACCAGGTCTGTCTAGAGTCTTCCCCCACCCCTTGACCTAACTCACCAACAGATGGTGATCAGTTTACAGCTCTGCCCCTGTCTTCGCCCAAGTGTCCAAAACATGTGGCCTCAGATCAGATAATACGATCACAAAATCCATCATTGACCTTCAGCCTAGGGTGCTCTTAGGTGACATACCACGGACATGAGCATCCTTATGCTCGAACATGGTGTTTGTAATAGACAGTCCATGACTAACACAGTAGTCTATCAACAAACGCCCGCTCAGGATTAGATCAGGAGGTCGTTTCTCCCAATCACTCCTCTCCAGGTATCTCCATCATTGCCCACGTCTCGAGTAGAACTATGGAGTCCCCTATTGGAGCCCCATACAGAACTCCATTCAGGGTCTCCAGGAAGGCCGAATACTCCGAACTGCTGTTTGGTGCATTTGCACTGACAACAGTCAGAGTTTTTTCCCTACAACCCGTAGGCGCAGGGAGGCAACCCTCTCGTCTACCTGGGTAAACTCCAATGTAGCGACGCTCAGCCGGGGACTTGTGACTTCCTCTGGGCCTGATGGGGGCCCCAGGCTTCCTCCGGGCAGGGTAACTTCTCCTCTTATTAGATTTTTCATACAGGGTCTTCTGAACCATTATTTGTTTGGCCCACCCCTGAAACCACTTTGCTTTGGGAGACCCTACCAGGCGCACAAGCCTCCAAACAACACAGCTCTCAGCATCATAGGGATACACAAACCTTTTCACCACGATAAGGTGATGGTTCCCATAGAGCTTCTTCTATATTCTATTCTAATATGTTTGAATAGAACCTTCATTCAAGGTTAGGTAAGCGATTCTAATCAATTACACTTTTTGTAAAATTCAGCGATTATATCATCACAGTCCACTAGCTTCCCGATCACTGTGGATTTAGAAAAATAATTTGGTGTTCCTACAACCCTGGCCCTGCAAATGGGAACACAAAGTGAACATGATCATATACCCTTGGCAACATGTCCAATGTGGCAGATGGAGCTTCTGAGGGAGAGAATTATATGGCACTGAAGGGAATTGTGTATTTGTTTTGATATTGAGTTAAAATATCAGCAATCTTTTTCCAGCATCGCTTACTACACATTTAGGGTTAAAGAATGGCATTTTGGAATGGACATGACATAATTTGGCATGTGAGATCACGAGACCCAGGTTAACTGCTTGCCTGCCTGTGTGCTGGACTCTTTCTCACTTTTTTTATCTGTCTGTCAGTATTGTTCTCATCTCCCTGCCTTTCCCTATTTTTGTCAGAATGACTGACATATTGAGGATGTATGTTCATTACACTCGCCCATACAAAGCTGAGTTGGCAAAGCCAGACCATTCCTGAAGACCTTGTCCAAGATGGCCATAAATTATCCTGCTGTTGGTGCCAAAAAAGTATTTATTTAAGACATTCTTCTAGATTCCTGTCATGAAGGTCTAACAGGAATGTGTTTTATGCATTTTAAGACTGGAAACGATTTACCACGGTTCACATGTCTTGACACCGCAATGGCCTCTCTGTGTCTCAGTGGATGTGGCCGTGAATACAGAGGAGACCCTGGATGAGAGGGGCTGCCATTGTGATGTCACTGTGGAGGACCTCTCAGCTCCGCTCAAGGCTGTCATCAGGGCTGTCAGGTGAGCTTCTATTGGCAGCTCGACCAACCATATTGGTCATTAGCACTTAGCACACAAAGGAGAGTCCATAAATTAAACAATTATACTGCATATCAAAGGTTAGATAAACTGTATGGTTGGAAGATACAGTAGAAGGCAATTATGGACATGAAACATGAGGTGAATAGCAGGCACTTGCAGAGGGTGTGGCTTTGGGTGCTCAAACACTTGCCCTTTTTTTAATTAAACATTAATAAATAATAATATTGTGGTCAATAAAACAAAATGCATTTAGATTGAAATCAACATGAAAACATGCACAAACAGTAGAAAATACATAATAAGAAAATTGGAATTTATGCCCCTTCTCGTAGTCACGCTTTGATAGTGTTGCTATGGGTACTTGCTACGTACGTATTTCGCTTCAGTCGCTACTCCCGCGAGCATGCTTGCTAACCCAGTCATTGCAGTGGGCTAAACCGGTGTTTAATATGCTCATAGAGCCACTTCAAACTGTATCAATTTGTGGCCAAAGTTGGGGATGTGTTGTTAAGCAAGCTACACAAAGTTCCACCACAAAATAACTTTTTAAAACTATTGCTATTGCTATTACTATCAGCCAGCACAATGTGACTAGACTAGTTGTATGGCAGCATATATTTGCTGCATGTTCCAATATAATAACATTTAAAATAGCTCTCTCTCTACAGTATGCCTACATTATAAGAGAGTGATCATGTCAATGTGTGGCCCAGTGTCCACATAGCAGAGTTTAGACCTGGCAGGGTGCTAGGGAGCACTTCATCACAGCGCTTCATTAAAAAGCACTGTGCACAGCTTTTGTTTCTATGACAATATCTTGTATGACAGCATTCAAGCAAGCTTTTGTACAATATCCCCCAGTACAAATAGTAGACTGAGGTTGTAAGAGATTGTAGTGTGCATCTTATATTTGAACCAGTAAGGACCCAGTAGAGGTTTGAGGCCAATAAAACCTTAACTATGCAAAAGTTTAGACGGTGAAAGATTTGAGGTATATAAATGTCTTACCCTGCATTCACACCGCCGACGTTTTCAACTCGCAAATCGCACAGTCGCTGACGAGCTGTCGCCAAGCCCTCTATAGTGTCCAAACCGACAGCTCGGCAGGCGTGTCTTCGTGCCAGCGACAATAAACGTGAGCATTTCAAATATGTCAACAGAGACATTACACCAAATCAAACGCACAAATGCTGTGCATTCCCGCAAAAATAAACATTTTGGAGCGAAATGTTTGTGTATAAATACCG
>JAODOY010000007.1:517745-541677 GCA_025399855.1 Forbesichthys papilliferus | reverse complement strand
ACCCTGTAGTTTTATAGACCCTAGTGAACTTGTTTTATAGAGACACTAGTGACCCTGTAGTTTGTAGTTTTATAGACACTATAGAGACCCTGTAGTTTTATAGACGCTGGTGACCCTGCAGTTTGTAGTTTTATAGACACACTGGTGACTTTGTTTTGTAGTGTTAAAGACAATCTGCTGAACCTGTTCCATCCCCCCATACTCCCAGGGGTCCGTTCCAGTCGGGCCAGGGTCCGCTGGACGCCCAGGTGAAGCTGCTGGAGTTCACCCTGGAGCAGAGCTTTGAGGCGGTGTCGGTGGGCGCCATCTCCTCCGTCATCGAGTCGGTCACCTTCCTTGTGCACCACTACATCACGTGCTCCGACAAAGTGGTGTCGCGCAACGGCTCGGACAGCTCGGCGGGAGCGCGCGCCTGCTTCGGCGGCCTGTTCGCCAACATCATCCGGCCGGGCGACGCCAAGGCGGTGTGCGGCGAGACCACGCGCGACCAGCTGATGTTCGACCTGCTGCGGCTGGTGAACGCGCTGGTGCAACTGCCGCTGTCCGCCGACCGCGAAACCAGTGGCCGCGTGCCGCCGCCGGCCCCGGCCCCCGCAGACAGCGGCGCCTCTGACGAGGAGAAGGCGTGCGGCACCAAGGAAGGGGGCGGGGGAGCGGCGGCCAATCAGGGCCCAGCGGCAGGCGTGGCCGACCTGGTGCTGGCCAATCAGCAGATAATGAGCCAGATCCTGTCTGCGCTGGGCCAGTGCAACAGCAGCGCCATGGCTATGATCATAGGTAGGTGGAGAAGGTGCCAAGCGCCCTGACTGACGCTTCTTCTCTCTGCTAATTCAAATGAATTAATTGAAAATGATCTTCCCTGTTCTTAAGCATTATGTATTTAGGCTGTTAGCAATTCTTTTTCAGGGTTGAATAGTGTGTATTGGTAATGTACTGTATGTTAGCAGTGATTATGTTATTCTACCGGAATGTAGTCTGCTTATCATGACTGGTGCAAACGGGTATACAGTTAAAGGTAAAGTCAGCTATTGCAAACAAAATGTAAGATGTGCGTGTTGAAGAAAATGATCCTCTTCACAGCCCTGGCTCCATCATTGGAACATAAACAAAGTGGCGAACACTGCTCATATCATCAAAGCCGCAGCACTACGCTTTACTTCACAATGCATTTCAACGTGTGATGCGGCTCCACGTAGGACTGCGGAGTGATACTGTTTTCATTTCAGCTTGACGTTAGCAAGAATGACTGACCCTGCCTTTTAATTAAGTGTTAAGTTTAGTGAATATGTGTTAATGTAGACTAAACTACAGACATTTATTTGACTCAGTTCTTAACCAGATTATTTATAGAAGAATGCTGTTTATGTGAAGAGCAATAGAAAGGCTTTTTTGAAGAGGGCCAGTTCTACATTTATAGCTGTTCGAGCTTTAACAAAAATAGTATAAACTAAAACCCTAATGTCTTTGTGAACACTATATCTTTTGAATAGATTGTTATGTTGTCTCTCACTCACTCTCACTTGACCCCTCTCCAGGAGCCAGTGGTCTCCACCTCACAAAGCATGAGAACTTCCACGGCGGTCTGGATGCCATCTCCGTGGGCGATGGCCTGTTCACCATTCTCACCACCCTCAGCAAGAGGGCCACTTCAGTCCAAGTGATGTTGCAGCCCATCCTCACCTACATGGCCTGTGGCTACATGGGCCGACAGGTGAGTGGGCTGGCTACGGTCCCTGGGGTATGTGGGCTTATTCTAGACAAAGAGTCCAGGTTCGGCTGTTTTGGTTCCCTGGGGTATGTGGGATTATTCTAGACAAAGAGTCCAGGTTCGGCTGGTTTGGTTTTCTGGGGTATGTGGGCTTATTCTAGACAGAGTCCAGGTTTGGCTGTTTTGGTTCTCTGGGGTATGTGGGCTTATTCTAGACAGAGTCCAGGTTAGGCTGGTTTGGTTCTGTGGGGTATGTGGGCTTATTCTAGACAGAGTCCAGGTTAGGCTGGTTTGGTTCTCTGGGATATGTGGGCTTATTCTAGACAGAGTCCAGGTTAGGCTGGTTTGGTTCTGTGGGGTATGTGGGCTTATTCTAGACAGAGTCCAGGTTCGGCTGTTTTGGTTCTCTAGGGTATGTGGGCTTATTCTAGGTTTGGTTGCATTACCACAGCAACGGTATTCTAGGTCGGTCTTCTTCTGTAGGGTTCCCTTTCCACCTGTCAGCTGTCAGAGCCCTTGCTGTGGTTCATCCTGCGTGTGCTGGACACCAGCGAAGCTCTGAAGGCCTTCCACGACATGGGTAAGCAAGCACGCACGCATACACACATGAACACGCACGCACAATTTCATTAGTATGTTTGCAGGGACTTGCTTCGTCTACATTCAAACAGCAGTACCCTAGTAAGCTAACGTAGCTACGGCTAAACCATTAAAGGTACTGTAGGTAGAATTTCTACCAACCTGGGCCTTCAACTCTTGGTCTGTTGAATCTACCTTGTCTGTTCTTCACATGAATGTGCACACACAGCTATGACGGTTTGTCAATGGGCATCCATCCTAGCAGCTATAAATGTCCACATTATCCACCAGCCTTGAGTATTACTCTAAGCATGTTTTGGAGTATATTGAGGAAAAGCGACATGTTGCTAACCCTCGACCATTGAGTGCTAACCTTCAAGCGCCAAGTTGATCCTAGAGGGCTAACCCTCGTGGACTGTGGTTGGCGCTAACCCTTGAGCCTTGGGCGCTAACTCTCGGGCGCTAACTCTCGGGCGCTAACCCCTGAGCCCTGGAGTGCTAACCCTCTTACACTAACCGCCTCGTGTCCCCTGCGGCGGAGCAGGTGGCGTGCAGCTGATCTGCAACAACATGGTGACCAGCACTCGGGCCATCGTGAACACGGCGCGCAGCATGGTGTCCACAATCATGAAGTTCCTGGACTCGGGCCCCGGGAAGGCGGCAGACGGCAGCATGAAGGCCCGCGTCATGACGTCAGAGCCTGACAACGCAGAGGGCCTCCACAACTTTGCCCCGCTAGGTACCAGGAATTATCCTTACAGCTTTACCCTATTATTATATCACTATTATGTAATAATGAGTATTACATTACTAGTTACACTGACAGCTTTACCCTATTATTATATAATTATGTAATGTGTATTGCATTACTAGTTACACTGACAGCTTTACCCTATTATTATATCACTATTATGTAATAATGAGTATTACATTACTAGTTACACTGACAGCTTTACCCTATTATTATATAATTATGTAATGTGTATTGCATTACTAGTTACACTGACAGCTTTACCCTATTATTATATCACTATTATGTAATAATGAGTATTACATTACTAGTTACACGGACAGCTTTAACCTATTATTATATCATTATGTAATAATATTACATTACTAGTTACAATGACAGCTTTAACCTATTATTATATCACTATTATGTAATGAGTATTGCATTACTAGTTACACTGACAGCTTTAACCTATTATTATATCATTATGTAATAATGAGTATTGCATTACTAGTAGTACTTAATCTTTATTTATATAGCACTTTTAGTACAGAATTTCAGTTCAAAGTCCTTTACAGAGATGGAATACATGCACAGATGTGCTTCCCATAAACAAATACAGAGAAACATTAATAAAAATGTAAAAGGAATCAGATAAAAAAATTGTAATAATAATAAAAGAGAAATTAAAACAGGTGCATCAAAGAATACAATAAAGATAGATAACATGATACTGAAATTACATACGTTAATAAAAATGGTTAACGGAATCAGATGAAAGAAATGAGAAATGAACCTGTCAGAGTGATGCGTATAGCGCCATGCTAATCTGGGGGAGGATGTGCATAAGTGGGGAAATATAGTAATTCCCCTCATAGCTTTTACCCTATTATTATATAATTATGTAATGAATATTACATTATTAGGAATTACCTTGACAACTATTATTGTACCACTAACCTGAGCCTAACCCTAGATGTCAGGCCAGAGCCATGTAGAGGAGAGAGTCGCGTCAACTACTGTTTACTCCAATGGACCTTCTCAAAACGGTTCTCGGAATTGAGCCGCAAATCCCAAAATTATATTGTAAATGTAAATCTGTGCATTTACTGACTACTGTTTACCAAACATGTCAGTCAGTTATGTATATGTATCTAGCAACTCAAATTGCCCAGAAATCACCACCTGGAACTGTCTTGTCTCCATGAACCATGTGACCGTTTCACAAATGTTGACCTTCCGTTGGCGGGACTCTTTCCTACCTGGCATTATGAGTTATCCCATAATGTCCCTGTTGTGTGTGTGTGTGTGTGTGTGCCTCAGGCACTATCACCTCCAGCAGCCCCACGGCTCAGCCTGCAGAGGTGCTGCTCCAGGCCACGCCCCCCCACCGGCGAGCGCGCTCCGCCGCCTGGTCCTACATCTTCCTGCCCGAGGAGGCGTGGTGCGACCTGACCATCCACCTGCCTGCTGCTGTGCTGCTGAAGGAGCTACACATCCAGCCTCACCTGGCCTCTCTGGCTAGTGAGTACACACACACACCCCCCTAGCCTCACCTGGCCTCTCTGGCTAGTGAGTACACACACACCCCCCTAGCCTCACCTGGCCTCTCTGGCTAGTGAGTACACACACACCCCCCTAGCCTCACCTGGCCTCTGGCTAGTGAGTACACACACACACACCCCCCTAGCCTCACCTGGCCTCTCTGGCTACTGAGTACACACACACGCCCCTAGCCTCACCTGGCCTCTCTGGCTAGTGTTTTGTGTTCAGCTGTGTTATTGGCCTGTTGTTGAGGCCCAACTGAAATGTGTACCTTCCACTTGACAGGCAGCCTTATCCAAGAGGCTTCATGGACGTTACATCATGCGTCTTTCCTTGTGTTCTGCAGCAGTAAAACCATCGAGGGTTGCAGTGTAATGTGATGCTGTTATGTCTCATCCTTGGGCCTTACCCCAAACAGCCCTGCGCATTGATGCATTTCCTGGGTGTACTTCCTACCTGAGGGTGTTGCCAGCTCATTTTGATGGGTTTAAGCTGTGTGAAGAGCATAACAAAATACATTTATTTACAATCACAAATGGCATTTAGGTGACAGTATAGATGGGATGTGTTTGGCAACCACACATGCTGTTATGCTAACATCGCCAGCACAACTATGTAATTGTGATTACAACACCCTGCTAAGGATGGAACAAAGCTCTTTTTTAGTGACGTGATATTATTCCAGTTTTGTTTGAGTATAGCTACAAAGGCAATAGACTCGTTGCCATAATCCCCGCAAATCCGACATAGTGAAGGGGTTAATTAATTCACGAATGAGGACACCTCGCCTTCTATAAATCGCATGGTGTTTTGATATATAGAAGGGCTCAGTGGTTCTAATCTAGTGTTAGGCTAAATGTTAAATGAAAAATGTGTTTAGTTACTGTAGCGACCCACATGAGACAGGCTGGCTGCATGTGTGCACACCACGGTTCTATCTTCTGGAAACGCAACACGAAACTGGACGTTTATGTCGCTGTTTCGGTCTCTGTTTCAGAACCCATAAGACCCCTACTAAAAACATTTCAAACAATTCAAGTATTTAAAATGTTGTAATATCTTGCAGCCCTACATGAGAAACTCATGACCTACTAATTAACATAACCATTCTGGGTTCTTCTCAGGTAATAAAAGGCCAGATGTGCTCTTTTGAGACGCAGGTCAATCGATGTCAAATGGTGCCAAATATTTTCACTTAACCTTGTTGTAATGAGCATCACACTGTAAGCACCACACCCTAATCCCCCCCCACCCCCACCTCCAGCGTGTCCCTCCTCCGTCTCCGTGGAGATCAGTGCGGACGGCGTGAACATGCTGCCCCTCTCCACGCCCGTCATCACCAGCGGCCTCACCTACATCAAGATCCAGCTGGTGAAGGCCGAGGTGGCATCGGCCGTGTGCCTGCGGCTGCACCGGCCCCGCGACGCCAGCACACTGGGCCTGTCCCAGGTCAAGCTGCTCGGGCTCACCGCCTTCGGCAACACCTCCTCCGCCACAGTCAACAACCCCTTCCTGCCCTCCGAGGACCAGGTGTCCAAAACCAGGTGCCCTTGTTCACCTTACCTGAGTGGGCTTACAAGCACACGGGTCACATGACACTCATTAATTACAGCTGGTTATTTACAGTGACTTTATTTACATCACACGGGTTACTCATGGTTATCTAGTGATTTACAATCACATGAATTTACTGTTATTTGTAATCATATTTATAACTCATTCTATCAATTAGTTATGTACAATTACATTAATTACTAATTATTACAAATTGTTATTTACAATCAAATGTATTACTCAGTACAATTACATCAATTACTAATTATTACAAATTGTTATTTACAATCAAATGTATTACTCAGTACATTTACATCAATTACTAATTATTACAAATTGTTATTTACAATCAAATGTTTTACTCAGTACAATTACATTAATTGGTGCTAGGCAACGATTACAATGCTTAGTTGCATAATTGTTAGTTACATAGTTTTTAATGAACCAGCAGCCAGGCAACTTTAGCATGTTAACACCTCGTTAGTTTGTGTTGGCATTATTGTACGGAGCCTACAATACTAACTGTACTCCCTCCCTCCCCCGGGAAGCATCGGCTGGCTGCGTCTGCTACACCACTGCCTGACCCACGTGGGTGACCTGGAGGCCATGATGGCGAGCGCGGCCGCCCCCACAGCCAACCTGCTGCAGACGTGCGCCGCCCTGCTGATGTCGCCCTACTGCGGCATGCACTCGCCCAACATCGAGGCCGTGCTGGTGAAGATCGGCCTGCAGTCCACCCGTGTCGGCCTGAAGCTCATCGACATCCTCCTGAGGAACTGTGCCGCGTCGGGCACCGATCCCGCCAGTACGTACGCCCAGTGTGTTTTCCCCGGCAACGGTCTGCCTTGTTTTCACACAGTTTGAAAACTGCGGTTGGGGTAAATGTCAATGAGGGCGGAGAAGCGAGAATAAATGCTCAAGGATACTTCTAGGAAGCCAGTCTCAGGTCTCACACCCACAGCCTTCCAACAGGGAAGGTCCACTAGCACAGTGCTTGGTGGAGAACAAGCTCAAGTCACGTGAAAGCAGACGTTGTTGTCGATTTGGAAAGCCCTGTGTGTGTGTGTGTGTGTGTGTGTGTGTGTGTGTGAGAAAGAAAGGGCTCACCTTTTGCTTTCTTCTTCCCCATGTGTCTGCAGACCTCAACAGCCCTCTGCTGTTTGGGCGGCTGAACGGCTTGTCGTCAGACTCCACCATAGACATCCTCTACCAGCTGGGTACCACGCAGGACGCCGGCACCAAAGATAGGTATACCAGCAATCTGTTTCTGACTTAGCCTCGTGAGACCGACCTTGTCTCGCATGCTCCAAAACAATGTGGCCAGGCCTATCAGCCTGGAACCCCCTTCACGTTTGTCATAGAGGTGATCCTCATACATTTCAATCATACTAACTTAAGAATGGACTACCTACCTTTATCTCACCCAATCAGTATGTTTTAGATCAGCCAGATCGCTGGCTGAAACTGTAATGTACAACATGCGCTGTTGTCGTCAGCTTAGGAAAAACTTCATCTAGCCATCGCTGATTGGCCGACAAACTCTTGCTCTGAAGGCTTCCGGACTGATGGTCACAGTGCAATAAACCCACTGCCAAAGAGCAAGAGCAACATGGTGCCTTTGCGGACTTGATGGTAAAATGTGTCCTCTAAGCTGGTCATTGTGGTGGAGCGCTGCCAGTGTCCTAAACAGCGGCTAAATGACTAAATGAGCCTCGTGGAATCTGTTATTCACATGCAGCGGCTCATCTTAAAACCCTTGAAGACCCATTTTAGTCCAAAGAAAAAAATCACTTAATGCTCAAAAAAATGTTGAATGTACACAGCCAATAATTTCTAGTGTCTTGCCATTGATAGTAAATGTGTGTTTTCTATATTTATCTCCTCGGGTCTAACGGGGCTTTAACGCTCCCTTGTGTGTGTGTCTCGTCCAGGGTCCAGGCCCTGCTCCAGTGGGTGCATGACTCCTCGCGGGTGGCCAGCCACAAGCTGAACGGTCCTGCTGGCTACATGGGTCTCAGCGCCAGCTCCTCCTCCTCGTCTTCCTCCTCGAGGGAGTACGGCCTCCTCATGCCCTCCCCCTCACACCTCCACTGCGTGGCGGCCATTTTGTGGCACAGCTATGAACTGCCCGTGGACTATGACCTACCTGTGCTGCTCAACAGAGAACTATTTGAGTGAGTAGTCACATCAGCACAAGTCAGAAGTTAACCGTGTTCAGGCTACTCGTCAGTCACAAGACACACAGGACATTTACACTTTGTAAATAAAACACAAAGAGCTTATTTGCAAGAGTAAGTTAGACTTATTGCTATCAATGCATCCTGTTAAATGGATGCTGCCTTGTAAAAGTGTGATAAGATGACAAATGCTGGCGGCTAGGGGACCGTCAACACATTTTTACAACGAATGTCGATGATAATCAAGAAGTATCAGTATCAGTATCATAAAGTATCAGTTAAGGCACCATTTAGGCACCGGAACCATTTTCCAAATCACCGAAATCAAAAAAAAAAAAAAAAAAATACTATGCCCCAACTCTAGAATGAGGTCCCTCCTCCTAGAGTTGGGTATATTTCCGTAGGAGAATTTAGATTAGGGCCCCCAGGGAGGGTGGGACCGCCACTGGGCGTGACTGCAAGAGCGTGATGCGAAAATAAAGGTATAGTCAGCTATTACAAGCTAATGCACTTTGTAAATAGGAACATAACACAACGAAACTCGCTCACAACCACAAAGACTTGGGCTTAGCTCTGCATTTCAATGTGTGTTTTGATTTGAGCTCGTTGGCTAGCATGCGTTACCTGTTAACCCTCTCCGTCGCCCCCTGCAGGCTGCTGTACCGCTGGTCCATGTCGCTGCCGTGCAGCGTGGTGCTGAAGAAGGCAGTGGACGGCCTGCTGTGCTCCATGTGCCACGTGCACCCCAGCTACTTCTCGCTGCTCATGTCCTGGATGGGCGTGGTGCCGGCCCCCCTGGCCGCCAGCCCCCCACGGCCCATCCACCCCCACCACCACCACCACCGACTGGCCATGACGGACGACGGCAAGAAGCAGCACGACGACGACGCCGCCGCTGCCACGGCGACCGCAGCTGCGGCGGCCGCGGCACTCACGGACGACTCCAAGCACGCGCGGCCGCCCGTCAGCCTGTCGGAGGCCCAGCTGGCCACGCTGGCTGCCGCCGCCCAGTCGCCGGCCGCCATTGAGCAGCTTCTGGCGTCCGGCCTGCCGTCGCTGCTGGTGCGCGGCCTGGCCCAGCTGTGCTGCGGCCTGCTGGCCAGCGCCCGCCTGCCGCTGCCCGCCTCGCACGGCGAGCGCCGCCACCTTCACCACCCCTCCCCCTCGCACGCTCGCCCGCCCCTCTCCCCCGAGCTGGCCGCCCCGGTGCTCCGTTTCCTGACGGAGGTGGGGAACAGCCACGCCATGAAGGACTGGCTGGGCGGGCCCGAGGTCAACCCGCTGTGGACCGCGCTGCTCTTCCTGCTGTGCCACTCCAGCGCCAGCGGGGGCACCGGCGCCAGCGGCGGTAGCTCGGACGGTGCCCCCGCCCCGCCCCTGCTCCAGCCCCAGCCCTCGGGCTCCCGCTACTCGCTGTCGTCAGGGGGACGCCCGGGCGGCCTCACCACGCAACAGAGGACGGCGCTGGAGAACGCCACGGTGGCCTTCTTCCTGCAGTGCATCTCCTGTCACCCCGGCAACCAGCGGCTCATGGCTCAGGTCAGACACAGCGACAACACATTTAGTGTTGGCTAATACTGCTAGCCTCTGTTAGCCCCTGTTAGCCACTGTTGTGATGCTAGTACAGTACATTTAGCGTTGGCTAATACTGCTAGCTTCTGTTAGCCCCTGTTGTGATGCTAGTATAGTACATTTAGCGTTTGCTAATACTGCTAGCCTCTGTTAGCCCCTGTTAGCCACCGTTGTGATGCTAATACAGTTCATTTTGCGTTGGCTAATACTACTAGCCTCTGTTAACCCCTGTTAGCCACCGTTGTGATGCTAATACAGTACATTTAGCGTTGGCTAATACTGCTAGCCTCTGTTAGCCCCTGTTAGCTACTGATGTGATGCTAGCAAAGTACATTTAGCGTTGGCTAATACTGCTAACCTCTGTTATGTATGATACTTGAATCCTAAAAGTGACGAGCAGTATCAGACACAAATGACTATAGCATCCTACGTTGGTTAATATTGCTAGCTACAGAGGTTAAGGTGCTTTTATTGTCACATACACATACATGTTGCGAAATTCAACCGCTGCATTTAACCCATCACTCAATGGAGCAGTGCACTTATGAAGGTAGGGTTATGAAGGTATAGTACATCCCGTGTTTGTTAATAGTGTTCAGTCTGATGGATTATAATAAAATGCTAAGTAAATAAAGAAACACCAAACCAAAATCCTAACCTCTACTTTGAAAACCACTGCTCTGGGAACATTTTTCTGTTTGGTAACACAATACCTTGATGAATTGTTGCTACAGAATGCTTTGCTAATAATGACTGATGTCTTGGGCATCTGCTGAGGACAAAGGCACTTGTTGTGAGTCACTTTGTAGAGGGAAGCTAAGGGTCTGTGAAGAAGTAGCACTGTGTTACATTCACGTGTGTAGTATGCTGTGCTCCTGCCTGCCTCCAAACTGAGTGTTCAAGTTCGGAGAGCGTACGTGGCAAACGCGTTTTCTTAGAACATTTAAATTTGTTGTTAGATTGAAACTGCAACCCTTAGACCCATCGTCCACATGTGTTCGCAGATAATTACTTCTGGAGACAGTTCGCAAACGGGGAAAACACTGTTGTTTGCTAACTTGAACATGGCATCTCGCCGCTCCGCTGCAGGTGCTGTGTGAGCTCTTCCAGTCGGCCCCCCAGCGCGGGAACGTTCCTGTCTCCGGGAACATCTCGGGCTTCATCCGCAGGCTGTTCCTGCAGCTGATGCTGGAGGATGAGAAGGTCACCGTCTTCCTGCAGTCGCCCTGTCCGGTGGGTGTTTGTCTGTCTGTCTGCTCTGTCTTTGTATAATCTATGGAAGCTAATGTATAAAGCTATGGAAGGGTTCCCACCGGACATGGAATATCATGGAATTTCTTATTGGAAAGTCTTATTCCAGAATGTCAGGGAATTTGATTATGTTTTGGTTTGAATCATGGAAAATCAATGGAATTTTGTTATCAAAAAGTTACTGGATATTTTATTAGCCTACATTTAGAGATGTCTCAACAAATGTTTACTCTAGTGGTACCTACGTTAAATATCATCACACTCATTATACGTTTGTTGTCGTCACGACCAGTTAACACACCATTTTGAACCATTTCACACTGTTAAGGGAGTGTGTCCTGATATCCAGTTTGTCTGGGCTACGTGCATTGTGGGGCCAGTTCAAATGGCCATGTCCATCCCCAGTGCCTTCATTATTTGACCCAAGGTACAACCGGCTCACCGCTCTGTAGAGAACAGGCAGAAAATCGATTGCATCTCCGTGTGTGCAGTGGACGGCTGCGGTGACCAAGTCAGACTCCTTCGGTAATGAGGGCAAAGAGCTTCATTTTCAGACGGATGCTGAATTCTGATTGGTTAGCTTGTCTGCAATTTGTCTTCTTTTGTGTCCAAAATAAATTGTAGATGTTCCCGGTAAGCGTTCAGGCATTGACAAAACGTGTCCTTCAACAGGTGATTGGTCCCTGTGGAACCTTGTGCAGAGAGCAAGGCTGGTGGTTGGCTGTTTTCCATAGCCTTGCACAAATGCTTGTCCCCATGAACACTCTGTGAATGCTAGGGAATTTAGGACGTTACTTGGAGTGTTGATGTCATATAATGTTCTGCCACAAGGGGGCAGTGCAACAATATTGGAGAGGAAATTACACCCAGCAAGATAATTTCATGCCGTGTATGTTGTAGGTAGCTATCACTGTAGTGCGTCCTATTACATTTATTTAATAATAATATTAACGTTTGAATACAAAACAAGATCAACCAGTAGGCTTAAAATTTAAATTAAACGTAAGATTAATGATTTAATACTCAAAGTGTTTTTCTCATGGGCCCTGCTTACCTTGTTATTACGGTACATGTTTTTAAAGTTTCTTAGCACTAAAACAAGGTGACGTTCTCTTAAAAGAACAATGTAAATCCCATTTTAATCAAAACTTCTTTTAAATGTGCCATTATGGATTTTGTGCGGCCTTCTTGTTATAGCTAGCTATTCTTATTGCGTCGTAATGTGTTACAAGCAATACATTTTCTATTCATGAAATGATAATAAATAAAGGAACTATATTATTTATGTATTCACTCCTACATGTTTAGTTGTACTAAATGTTGTCATAGTTACCAGTGCATATTGCCCCTTGTCTCCTAATGTGAACAATAATGAATACTATAAGTGTGATGTCTCCTTCTTTCAGCTGTACAAGGGACGCATCAATGCCACCAGCCACGTCATCCAGCACCCCATGTACGGGGCAGGGCACAAGTACCGCACTCTGCAGCTGCCCATCTCCACCACGCTGGCCGAGGTCCTGGACCGTGTGTCAGGTAGGGAAGCCCTCTCCTCTCTAGGGGGGTAGGGATGCCCTCTCCTTTCTAGGGGGGTAGGGATACCCTCTCTTCTCTAGGGGGGTAGGGATACCCTCTCCTCTAGGGTGGCAGGGATGCTCTCCCCTCTCTAGGGGGGTAGGGAAGCCCTCTCCTCTCCTCTCTAGGGGGGTAGGGATGCCCTCTCCTCTAGGGTGGTAGGACCTGGCTCAAAGGCCGTAAACTAAACAAAGTAAACTCTTAACTAACAAAGAATGACCTAGAATGAGGTGTGAATGTCTGTAGGTGTAAGTACTGAATATATGTGGTGCGTGTTGCATGTTAACTAAACTAAGACACAAACAAAACTAATAAACAAACAACAGGTGTGGTGCCAGGAGAGTCACCCACCAGTGTGCTGCAACACACCTATATAATTTACCTGCCCAGGTGCCCTTAATCAGCCTAATTAGGGTGGCAGGAATACCCTCTTCCGTCTAGGGGGGTAGGGATGCCCTCTCCTCTCTAGGGTGGTAGGGATGTTCTCCCCTCTCTAGGGTTGCAGGGATGCTCTCCCCTCTCTAGGGTTGCAGGGATGCTCTCTCTAGGGTGGCAGGGATGCTTTCTCCTCTCTAGGGGGGTAGGGATGCCCTCTTCTCCTCTCTAGGGTGCTGGGCTTCTCTCAGGAGCGGGTAGTTCTTCACTCTAGTCTCTTTAGGGTGCTGGGCTTCACTCAAGCACTCAAGAGGGTAGTCCTTCACTCATGTAGTCTATGTAATGGTAGTCTGTTTTAGTGAAGATTATAGGATTTCACTTCTCTGCAGTCTGCTTTAGTGAGGGTAGTCCTTCACTCATCTAGTCTATGTAGGGTGGTCTGCTTTAGTGAAGAAGGTGGGCTTTCAAACCTCAGTCGAAGCTTTATCAATATTGAGTTTCCCCTCAGCTGCCCTGTACACACACACACAGGAGTATGGGAAATGCACTCCATATGCACTGCTCACCATTCAAGCATGCTGTTCCTCTAGTAAGCTCCTTTTTTAAAATGTAAAAGCACTTTGCATCTCAACTCAACACGATTTACTGTGTGTGTGCGTGCACAGCTAAGGCTCGATTCTGCGATGCTTTCTTCATTGAGATTTCTTACTTGTGACTGCACTTCAGATCTGATGCGTGTTCGGCAGTTAAAGGCTAAAAAGATAAGCAAACTATTTCCTTCCCACCGTTTTAAGCTGCGCTTGTAATTTTGTCACTACACTGAACCGCCCTAATGCAGTTTTAACGTGGACGGATGGCTTTAATAGAGACGTACGTTGTCTCTATTAAATTGACTGGACTTGACTGTTATTTAACAAGTCTCCCTAAGGTACCCTGTGTACTGTAAGTTGGTTGATTGTGTAATAGAGACAATCAAGCTCTCCCACCCCCATACACACCTATAAAGCCTTTTGCCGGCAGAACACCTCTTTCTTTTAACACTGATGCTGCATATGAGTGGCTTTAGTACAAGTGGCTATCGGTGGCTGAAGAGGCCCGTATTTCATTCTCGGCAAACGATCTGTCCGTCAAGGTTACAGGGGCGATGCTAAAGCACTAAGATTTAGCAAGGCTAACGCTTAGCCAGTGCTGCGTGTGATGAATAGCTCTCTCCTCCTGGGACCTTGAACCACAGTGTTGTGAGATAAGGTGTGTGTTTGGGTTGGGGGGGTGTCTGGGCCTCTATGCACCTTCAATAATCTGCCAGTGTTTACAAGGCCTTGTATGAAAGTGGAGCAAAAAAAGAACAGTTCCAGTCTCTACAATAGCATTTTGCATTGACTAGGAATTTGAACACTGTGTTCTGGCCTGCCAATAACTATGCGCTCAGTCCCCCCTCCCCCCTTCCATTGGTCGAACGTTCAACATTCATACATTTGCGCCTTTTGCTATATTTTCTCTGTTCTTACGACGAACCGCTTTGGCGAACTGAGGCGAACATTCTCTGTTTTGAACTTGAAACTTTTTGTGCAAACATTCCAAGTGGTTAGATTTAGTCACCTTGCGTCCGTGTGTGACTGGCGAGACCTACCACTTCCAGAACGTTTACGTGTTCTCAAAATGTTCACGGCGAACTCAAATCAAGCGGAAGAAACTGTTTGAAGATGTTCTGTTGTTTACCAATTTGAATGCACCTCGGGTAGCGCTTGCATGCTAATGCAAGGTGCTGCTGGCATCAGTGTTAGCTTGTTTACGCCTCCTCGCTCACTGTGATGGATTCCCCGCTGGAGATGAACCCAGACATGGTGCCTTAGGCTAGCCTTTAGAGGAGCACGCGCGTGCGCACACACACACACACACACACACACACACACACACACAAGCGCATGCTACACCAGGGCTATTACATTCCGGTCCTGGAGGGCCGCTGCCCTGCATGTCTCCCTGCTCCAACACGCCTGATTCACATGAATGGGTCGTTAGAAGCCTGATAACAACCCATTCATTAGAATCAGGCGTGTTGGAGCAGGGAGACACCTGAAACATGCAGGGCAGCGGCCCTCCAGGACTGGAGTTGAAAATCCCTGCTGTACACACACACACACACACACTTTGGCTGTGCACGGACAGACATGATCTATTGGGTTTTGTGCTGAACCTGATTTCTCTCTTTTTCATCTCTGTTCCTGCCACCTACCTGCCGCCATCTTAGACACCCCCAGCATCACGGCCAAGCTGATCAACGAGCAGAAGGAGGACAAGGAGAAGAAAAACCACGAGGAGAAGGAGAAGATGAAGGCTGACAACGGTTTCCAAGACAACTATAGTGTTGTCGTAGCCTCAGGTGCGTTCAGCTTCAGGTTACCCCCTCGACCAATCGCAGCCCAGCGCTGGGTTGGCCATCCATGCCCTGGGTTTCATAATGTCACCCTAGCTGAATGGTGAGGCTTTTTAAAGATAATCAGCGATTGTGTGCGGATACACAGTGTCTAATTGACCAAAGCCCCGCCCCTTTTTGCCAAGATGTCCAATCGCAGTTGAGCATTTTTTGAATCTGACGGAACCTTCCGTCAACTGTCTGTTTGGCTGTAATAGCTTTGTATGGCGTTTTGTCCCACCTAGTTACAGTAACTAGGTAGGACAAGTGAAAAGGGTGGTGCTTGGGAAAGGTCAATTCAGCGAAAGCTTGTCTATATTGGGTCACATGGTGCTCAGTAGCTCCGCCTCCACACATTGGACACACACTGCCAAGGCTGGGATGGTGTTGTGTGGTGCGGTCTGCACCACTGTGTTTGTGCTCCCATATGCAGAGCCAGGGCTGCGTAGCAACACCAGAATATCTGTTCAGCAGGCACACACACAGTGGGGCAGCTAGCGGGCCGTGACGAGATATTTGCTCAATATGCCAATAAGCTTATTAGCATACGATCACTCTGCTTTTGATTATTTCTGTCTGAGCTGACGCATGTGTCCACCCCCCCACACACACACACACACACACACACACAGGCCTGAAGTCCCAGTCCAAGCGAGCCCTCTCCACACCCCCCCGCCCCCCCTCCCGAAGGGGCCGCGTCACGAGCGACAAGTTGACCGCCTCCTCCAGCGTGGACCCGAAGACCATCAGTGTGCCTGTCTTCCACCTGTATCACGGGCTGCTGCCAGGTAGAGCGGACGCACGCACACACGCAATCCATACAAATCACACACGCACGCACCTTGTGTATATTGCGATGTCCCCATTACCATATTTGGATTTGGGGAGCAATAATCATTATGTGAGCAATACGTTCACAAAACTTCTGATGGAAGGAAGAAGAAGAAAGAAAGAAGAAGAAAATAGTTTGTATTTATTTGTGCGAAAATTAAACAATCCTTGCCTTATGTCATTATCGATTTTTAGCTGAGGAGGCGCGTGCCGCTTGCATGGTCCCATGGTCCCAAAGTCCCATGCAAGCCTCCCCATTGGCCTGCATGGGACCACTGGTGCACAAAGGGTGAATAAGAAGCACAGCACGGCTTTTCTCGCGCTCTGCTCATCTCTCTGGTCTGATTGTGAGTTGCGCAGCCATGGAGATGAATGCATAACCCCCCCACCCCTTCCATCCTGTTTCCAGGGCAACCCCTCCCAGCCGAGATGACCCTGGCTCAGCTGCTGACCCTGCTGCACGACCGCAAGCTGCCCCAGGGCTACCGCTCCATCGGCCTGACGGTGAAGCTGGGTTCCAAGGTCATCTCCGACCCCAGCCTGTCCAAGACCGACTCCTTCAAGAGGCTGCGCACCGAGAAAGGTAAGGCGAGAATGCCCGCCGCAAGGCCTTGTGGGCCACACACACATGCACACACGCTTGCTAACACGCGCGCACACACACGCATGTCAACACACGAGCACACACACGCATGTCAACACGCGCGCACACACACGCATGTCAACACACGAGCACACACACGCATGTCAACACGCGCGCACACACACGCGCGCACACACACGCATGCCAACACACGAGCACACACACGCATGTCAACACACGAGCACACACACGCATGTCAACACGCGCGCACACACACGCATGCCAACACACGAGCACACACACACATGCACACACGCTCGTTAACACACGCGCGCACACACACGCATGCCAACACACGAGCACACATGCACACACGCTCGCTAACACGCGCGCACACACACGCATGCCAACACACACATGCCAACACACGCTCTAAAACGAGCTAATATGCACTAGTACATGCTAATACGTGCTAATACCTATGGCCGGTCCAGTTATTTAAACAGAACAGAGGAGCTCTGATTGCAAAGGATAAATCAAAGTGATATCTTTGTCTGCTCAGGACGCCATTACTGTATCTTTACAAATAATATAGTTTGTTTGCTGCTGTATGAATGTTTCAAATATTGTGTACAGGACCTTTTAACACGAGTTTACACACTAATAGATTCAAGTGTAAGCCCCTGACCACTGTGTGTCACAGCAGAAGGCTCTCCCGTGATGTCTGAAGCCTCACCACGGTAAATCTAGCATCCAAACAGCCCTCTGCTGCAGCACCGACGACAGCCCATTTCACAGGGATTTATAGCCTCCTTTCCTCCACTTTCATCCGTTCACTGTTTCTCCAAAACAGGCTCTCTCTCTCTCTCTCTCTCTCTCTCTCTCTCTCTCTTCCCCTCATTGGCTGGTTTACAAGCACCTGGGGTTTCTAGCGAAACACATGGCGGCCATAATGCAGATGAATAGCCTGCTAGAGTGTATATTCACCTCTGTGTAGAGGAATGCACTGATAAACACAGAATGAATCTCACACAGTCATTGGTATTCATTTCAGTCGCCGCTATTGATGTGTGGCAGAGCACTGTTCTAATGTATGTCAAATGCATTAAAGCTGGTGTAGGTAGGATTTGAGACGAGCAGCCAGAGTTGGCTAAACAGCAAGGAAAGAGCTTTAAATCAAACGGCCCATTCCATCTTCCTCTGCTCCTTCCCTCTGGAGTGCGTTGGTCTGCCGCTGTGAAAAGCTGAGTGCACACATTCGTGTAATTGTCAAGCAATGTAGTTTTGCCGGACAAATAAAGAAAGCGGGACCCTGATTGGCCAGATATCTTTGGTGTGGTGAAAGCTCTAAATTGACTTATACAGAGGCGAGGGCCTTTTCACAGAGCATGACTTGATAGCTGACAGATGTCTGGCATTTCTAACAAACTGGACGCTAAACGGTTAGCTCTGAAATACTTAGCTCTGTAGCTAATACACAAGCACACACACACACATGCTAACACACAAGCACACAAACACATGCTAACACACAAGCACACACACACATGCCAACACACAAGCACACACACACATGCTAACGGTTAGCTCTGAAATACTAGCTACAGCTCTGTAGCCAACTCACGAGCACACACACGCATGCTAACGGTTAGCTCTGAAATACTAGCTACAGCTTTGTAGCCAACACACAAGCACACACACGCATGCTAACACACAAGCACACACGCGCATGCTAACTGTTAGCTCTGAAATACTAGCTACAGCTCTGATGCTTGCTGTCATTGGCTCAAGACGATAGCAGCAAAGCGTTTAGCCACATTTTTGTTGTTTCACTTGACTAAACAGAAGTACCTTTTCCGTCATAACTATTATGGATTATGCGCTATTAATATTGTCTCTACAACCATGCATATGCAGTAGCATTGACTCAAGACGGCACAGTAGCGAGACATTGATGTTTACTGCTTTGGTCCCGTGGGGATATGTACAGGCGTGGGCAAATCATCAATTGACATGCTAATCATTTGCAAGGCGGCCTGCTCGGTAGACTTTCTCTAATCTCCTTTTCTACTTTTTTGGAGCCTGACATCGATGTCTGGTGGTGAATTCCTTCTTTAAGGAGAGTTTGACCTTATGGAAAGTGCCCCACAGATTTGTTGTTTACATTTTACTTCAGAATTAGGGATTATCCATTAACCCTGTTAATATTGTCAATAAAACCATGCATGCTTATTTGGTTTATTCTGCAGCAACATAACGTTTTCAGTTTTAAACGCAGGTGCATCTAAGATATAACTATAAACTTATGGGCAGTAAGTCCCAGCTCAGAGGCTGTAATGCTCCTCCATGCTTCTAATGGAGTCCTGATGTGGTCTGTGTGGTCTTTGTTGACCTGGTCTGCTCTGCACAGTCTGAATGGGGGCGGAGGCTTTGAGTGGCTGTAAAATACTAGCCTTGCAAGACCGGCCTGATCTTGAGAGCTTCAGTTTGAATTTGCCGCGAGAATCAGTCTGGAGAGCTTCAAGTCAGTCTGGAGAGCAAAATCCTTGTGACTTGAGTCCGAGTAACAACTGGACTGACTAATCAGCGTAGTGATTTATGGAAAGTTGAACGGTTTTAATGGACGACTCAAGAGAAGTCCTCCTCCCCTCTCTCTCTCCTCATCCTACACAACAAAAAGAAGCCCTCTCTCTCTCCATCGCGTCTAATCCTGTTTTGGAAGTCCAGACAGGGTAAGCTCTTTTAGAAACCCTATTAGTCACAGCCTTGTGACTTTTTAATTCACCGCCCAAGAGAAAAGGGGGAGGATAGAAATCTCTTCAGAAAGATGAGAAAAGCAGTGAATCATCTGATTTTATTTTCTTCAGTGAGAGATGATGCATGGCTTTTTTGTAGATGACCCATCAATTGAACGGGGCTTTATATCATCATAAAATGGCTGGACTGTGCCATTGGCTGGAAAATGCAGTAATTGCATTGCCGGTTCTTTTTTAACTATCTTCTTAGGTCCTTTTTGACGACAGTTTTGGAACATCTGACACCCTCTAGGTGTAAATAAGGGCATCTGCTTCCATTACGGTGAAATAATGTTTGCCTTGAAGGAACCAGTCATTTACGATAGGTGCTGAATCCCAAACGGGCTTCCTACAGAATATAAACTGCCAGTTGAGAAGGCGACTTTGTATACATATTAAAAATATGATTTCTAATGATTTTAGTTATGCAAGTAAATGTTCTATAAAAATACTGCGTTTCCGGTCTCCCAACATAAGTTCAATATCACTCTACGGCTTCTGTTATTTCCTTGATTATTAAGACTTTGATAATTTTCCTTTTCAAAAAATAATTAAAAGGTGAACATTAGTGATTATATTCCAATTCACTGTCAAATGTGTCTCCTTATCAGTCTGCTAGCTGACCCTTAGGTTTATTATCAGTTCATCCATAATCTCTCACACAGACCTCAGCCCCCCACAGATGTTGTATTACCATAATTTCCCAACTATTAATCGGACGTATATTTACCATAGATCAATATTTAGTGTCATTTTTAGAAATAAACTTGTCTATTAACTGTACCTGTGTATTAACCTCAATTTATTAAATGTCACGTCATCGGGTTAGAGGCATTTTTATGGAAAAAAAGAAAAGATTAATAATAGTCTGACACCAACCACTTCCATATACCGTTATGCGCTAGCTAGGCTACATAAATTATGGTAGGTTACTATTGTTTGCTACTGTGTAGTATTTTGTGCTGCTGTGTAATATTTGTTATTGGGCCATCATTGAAACCCACGGAAAATATTTGGAGTGCAAATTAATCAAGAACATGCGGTCCGTCTCCGAGATACAATCGGAAAAAATATACGAACTTTTAAGGAGGCGGCGTGGCGTATTGACATAAAATTGTTTAAATCACGTTTCTCAACCCTCAATTAAAGCTTTTACTGTAGACTACCAGACAATACCAGCTAAATATTTTATGGACATAGCTTTAAGTTGGTATTATTTTTTTCAAACGATGTAAGAAAATGCACAAATTACTTACTGGTACATGCATATAATATTCACCACATGTTGTCTTAATTCATAAATAAAGTAGGCTAGGTTGATTTAGAGACTGTTAATACATCTCTTTTGGTTCGTCTACATGGTTTACTGTTCGGTTCTGATTGTTACCACTAAACCAGGCTCATCGCTTTTGTGTCTCTGCAGTATATTTGCCTTTCACATGAGAGGCGGGCAGGGTGGAGAGAATGGAGAGAGCGGGATACTAATTCCCCATGGAAATATATAATGCATTTCCCATGTGAAAAGTTCTCCACCATGTCAGATTGTCCTACTACCATAGCAAAAAATTATAGTTTTGGATTATAATTAATATCGCCGGATTACAAATATGAAAAAAAATAACCCAATTAGAGTAAATAAATCTAACCCGAGTATAGACCGCACCCGAGTATTAGCCGCAGAGCTGCTGACAGTTAGCAAAATCAATGTATTAACCACGGTTAATAGCCGGGAAATTACGGAAATACACTACACAACACTAGCCGCGTTACATTCACGCTCCTATACTCTAATATTAACTTCCTAGAATGTAATATAAATACTTACTTGGCATTATTTAGTACAAGCGGCCGAATTGGGTTTTCTCAGAAGGGTGGCTGGCGTCTCCCTAGGATAGGGTAGGGTAGGGAGATAGGGTGAGAAGCCAAGCTATTCGTGAGGAACTCACGGACCAGGTGGAAAGATTATATCTCCACACTGGCCTGGGAACGCCTCGGGATCCCCCAGTCAGAGCTTCCAATGTGGCTCGGGAAAGGGAACTATGTTAAATAGTAATGAAGTAGTAAGGAGCCAGGGCTGTGTAGAAATATCAGATCATTTTTTCCAACACGCACAGATAACGGTAAGTTAGCAAAATGCAAAGAGATATTTGATGAATTTGACAAAATGTGAATTAGCTTAGTTATCTTGCTGACTATACCTTTAATACTGGGTTGGTAAATATATTTACACCACCTTAACCTGCTTCATTCTCTCCCTCTTATTGCTTTACCCATGATGTTCTCTGCCCCCTCCCTCAAACTACATTACCCATGATGCTCTCTGCCCCCCTTCCCCAGTGGAGCACTGTGACATGCTGGGCAGCTGCCCCGAGGATGAGCCCATGGCGGCGTGCGGCGATGCCCTGGATGCCATCATCGACGAGTCTCTGTTGGACGCCGGCCCCGTCCAGTCGCCCCTGCAGGTGTTCGCCGGCATGGGCGGCCTGGCGCTCATCGCCGAGCGGCTGCCGATGCTCTACCCCGATGTCATCCAGCAGGTGGGGCTGCACGCACGCTCTGTGCTGGGAGGGGAGGGGACGGGTGAGCGTTGTGAGACCATCTTGATCTCGCGAGCTAACACGCTTGACTTTGCCGCGAGATATCAGTCTTGACGGGCCAACTGACTAAAAGACCTTTCCGACCTCTCAATCACACGTCAATAATAACCAATCAAATTACCTGATTTCCTTAGCAACGCATCATGTCCCACAAACAAAGAAGTTATTAGTCAGACAACTATGCCATGGGGTAGATTAACGTTAAGCATCCGTTTTTCAAAGGCATGCTAAATAAATGCTTCAGCACCATTATTCATTTGTCATTAGATGTGCTTCAAGAACGTGCAATTCCAATAAGATATCATGCAAGAGTCAGACTTTTACGGTACAGGGAGCTCATCCTCTTTTTAAACCAGAAAACACAGTTGGTTAAACTAAACTTTCGATGGATTAATAGCTTGTGGAAGGTGTCGGAACTGAACGTGAAAAAACACTACTGTTAAGGTATCAGTACAGTAATATAGCGTAAAATATGCATTTGCCTTTAGCCCGTACCGTTAAACCGCTGTTTAATGCTTGTTCTGTAACGGCCAGCATAGCATTTGCAGCCAGTGTTGGATCTATATAACAACTAGAAGCAACTTTCTAAAATAGACGCTGAGCTGCTATGATGAATTTTCAAATATATCTTACCACGCCAGATTTCAGCACCGGGAAATTGAGCAAAAATAAAAGTTGGAGCTGAAGCAGTGCTTCTACCGCGGATGGAATATATTCATATTCAGCCCAACTGCCTTTGATTACCAACCGCTGCTATGCCTGGCCACTGTGGACATTTATTTTTCGAGCTGTTATGTCTACAAATATACAAGTAACGACAACATTTCATTTTGAATTGCCATGATTCGGGTTCTTAATATTGCATCAAAAAAATTGCCTCTCTGGTATTAGCCTACTGCATACCGGTGTCAATAAGACGCTGTTTACCAGGAGGGCATGTGGAACTTAGATTGGCCTAGGAGAGGCGTTCGTTGGCGGACTGGAGCTCGGTAATGTCGCACTTGAACCGAGTTGCACCGGGCGACCTGAGCTAACGACTTGTAAGCCTTCATGAGACAGCTCAGTCTTGTGAAGTGCGTGATGTCTGCTACAATACATAAACCAAGAGTGAGGGAACTCTTCTGTTGATTTCAAACAGACCCTTGTAATATCGCATTGCTGCTTCTCACAGTCCTTAATTGCGATTAGTCAGTCAAATCAATAGTGGCGTTTGCAAAGGCGAATCCTGGAAATGTTTGCTGATTTAGAAACTACAGGCCGGACACATTTTTAAGGCCGCAAATATAGAACATATGTTTGGGAAAAAGAGGATGTGTGGTCAGCCTAGTAGTACGATATACAGTATCTTCTGCCGCAAGATAGCTCCGTACTTCACAGCATTGAGCTTGTGGGGTTTTATTTTGAAATGAGTTGTTAAAACGCGGAGTATCATTGGCTGAATATAGACTTTCATTTTAAAAATAAATCTATTCTTTCATTGGCATCGATGGGTATTGTGCTTTCTCTGACATAATCTTATGGAATTTATATGTATGTATGTGTGTATATATATATATGTATGTGTGTATATATATATATGTATGTGTGTGTATATATATATGTATGTGTGTGTATATATATATGTATGTGTGTGTATATATATAT
>JAODOY010000007.1:490337-515090 GCA_025399855.1 Forbesichthys papilliferus | reverse complement strand
TCTTAAACTGAAAGAAAAGTTGTTGTGGAGTAAGAATGGAACTTTGCTGATCGATGCTTCAGGTGTGTTTATTATGTTTTCTCATGTATTTTAGTATGTATTTATTTATTTCTGTAATATCTTGCATATTGTGTTTTACTGTATCTGGCTTGTAGAACCCAAAACAATTTTCCTCAAGAGGACAATAAAATATGTATCTATCTAATTACCAAATGAGTTATTGATGATTGATTTCATGGTGGTACGACAGGAGTGTCCACAACGTAACGATAACATGGAGCTGGTAGGTGATCACAATAGACAGCAAGCTAACAGCAAGGTAGACGTGGTCGAAACAATGGCAGGGGACATGCACCCCTTTTGAGAGGTGGTCGTAGGCCTCGTCAAAGAGGGGGACTTAGGTCTCACCAGGGGCCGGCCATGAACGCGGTAGAGGACAAGGCCACGGACCAAGACAGCGGCAGCAACAACAAAGAGTGTCCAATGAAATCCGAGCAATAGTTGTAGACCATGTCATAAAGACTCTATTTATGTTTAGAACTATAATGGAACATGTATGCCATATTTTGTACTACAATATTAAATGATTGTACGAACAGTTAAACAATGATCGTATTGGCACATTATGTGTCTGTGATCTAAACAAATGTTCCTATGAAAAGTTGTATTTTGAACCAGTGAGCCTGCAAGTGCACCGTTTCTTTAAAGATATGATGGTACAATCCTATGTTTTGAACATAGGACAGCCTGTGTTACAAGTGGCTACCATTCTATGTTTTGTATCTAGAGTTGTAAAAAATGACACTAAGGTTGTGAATTTTGGGGCAAAGCGGTTAAAAAAACCTGTAATTTCACCGTGAGAATCAGTCTGGAAAGTCTCGGGATAATTTTGAATGTGTCAGAGTAGCATCTTTACTTTACAATCAGCTCGTGTTGATAGCTATACGGTCGTGGTTTAGTTGTGCCGACAGGGAAAACCTCCAGATGGTTCATCCAATCAACTGCCAAGTATTTTTTTTAAAGTACCTGCCCTTTACAAACAGTTTCAATGTATGGCTGATGGAGATGGAGTTGTGACAACAATTCCTCTGGCATGTCAGTTTACAATAATGCTCCCAGGCTACAGTAAGATTGACTGGATGTGGCGCTGAGGTAACATTAAACATTTCTGTAGAGTACGCACTGTAAATGTGGGGAGGAAGAGGATTTATACTTAAAACCAATATGGGTATTTTAAAAATGGACTCCAAATAGATAAACTTGGGAGCCGGAAAGTGGTTATGACACTGCATTATGATTATGATACTTTAGACGCACATTTATGGAGAGGTACAAGCTGTGTCATTTGAATTGGTTAATAAAATACATATTGATGAAAGATGCATGATGAATATGCCCGTATATATAATGTCCATAAAGTTTTTTTTTTGCAGAAGCCTGAAAGTTTGCAGCCATTTATTCCAACCAAATACTAGACCAGCTGATTTCCCTACGAGGTCATTCACTCTGTGGTTGCTATTACGATGAAAAGCAATCGTTGTTTGGTTAACCTCCTGGGCCTCATTGGCCCATGCTTGGACCACACCGTTTACGGATTTTGACTGGAAGAACAAGAGGCAGTTTTTTGTCTAAGGTAGTCTGTATAAAGTGACATCGTTTCTAAAAGGGGAAGTGTGTGCACAATGTCCTCACCCATCTGTCTCTCAAGACCCTAGGTCATGTTAACGAGTAAATAGCTAGCACACCAAGTTAGCTCCCCTGTGATGTGATGTGATGTGGATGTGATGATGAGCAGGGAAGTTGATGGGGTTCTGTTTGAGCCTGGTTGGTGAGCACAGACAAAAACAGAAATTGTATTATATGCTTGTACACCTTCTGCTGAATCCAACCATTGGAGGGTAGACTTGTTTCCCCCCCAACACTTGTTCAGCCATACCCTTGTCTTCCACAATACATTACAGTGTAAAAACAGCAGTATATTCCACACCACTACAGAAAATTCCACATTTGATATGAAATCCCAGATTATAGACCCTGTCGTAATAATTGTGCCTTCAATCCTCCATCTACCTATCCACACATGTAAGTGTGTCCTATTAAGCTGTGCTTCCAGAATTAGTGTCATTACGCTGTCATTTCTGCTCTCTGTGGTGTTACAATATAGACTGATCGGGTGATGATAGCTGGCAGAGAAGAGCCATCTGTCCCTCATTAAATGCCATCCAACTAAAATAGGGCCAAGCCAGCAATAGTGGGTTGACTGGGTTCTGCACACACACACACACACACACACATAAGCACGCGCACGTGCACTCGCGCGCACACGCACACACACACACACAATACAAACATTCCCTGAGATGCAGGATCGGTCACTATAACCCCAGTGTGTCTTTTCACCAGGAAAGCAGGGAGATGCGCACTGCCGTCCAAAGGCTAACCGCAGTAACATTGAGTTATTACTAAAAATGATAAATTCTTGATAACCGCTTTATCTTGTGACAAAGTATCACAATTCAAAATGTTTTTGTTTTTGAAAAAAATAGGTTAAATACGTTTAAAAAAAACTTTGAAGCAGTTTTTCTCAGTTTGCGTACAGTAGTTACTGTACTTAGGCTTTGTGGGTCAGTGTAGTGGCAATGGTGCACAACAGAAGCACTGCTGCCTTTAGTGAGAGATACTTTTCTGAAAGGGCACCGTGTCACAGCGAGAATTTCAGAGTCAGCATTGTGCTTAATTTGCATCCACACAGGGCTTTTCTATTGTGCTGGCTAGGGTTAATCGGTACATTTTATGACCCACTTCAGCTGTGACATTGCAGGTCTTCTTTTAAATGACATTCCCGGGTCCCAACCAGGGAATTGGCCAGTCTAACCCATTAATAAAGCTGCATAGCATAGCTTAACTTATATATAGAAAAATAAACTGTTAACATAATATATGATATATAGTCGGTCGTTCCAATGCCTATAGGCAAATCCACAGAAGAAGTCAAGGAATTTAGGAGAAAGGAGTCTATCTATCTACTGGATAGTTAAGTGACAGAAAATATTTTGGCTGTGATATGGTTTATCAATAACAGTTCCAGTTCAATGGAAAGGAGGGTTTGTCCCACCTACTGTATACCTCACAGATGACCATGCAAAAATGTGTATGTCTGAAGACATCATTGCTCTCAATTCAGGACAGAGATGTCCTGATGTATGTGCTTGTATTGGCTGTATGAAGAGCATTTCACACCTTTGTCCTTCCTCTGTTATTCACTAGCAGCACATTGTACTTCTGGTGTCCGTGACTCAATGCATGACCTGTGCCTTGCTGGTGAGAGGGACACTCCACTAGACCAGCCGTCATAAACCCATGAGCAAGCTGGATGATCACTATATACTGTCCGAGAACGCACACAACATAGGCCCCCGGGCTGCACGTAAAACAGACATCGCTGGCTTGGGTAATTGCTTCAAATGCAGTGTTTGATTGCATTAAGGACTGACCAGTTGATGGGATGAGCCTGTCATTTTATGGTGACTCATCCTGCCCAAAACTGATTCATTAACCAGGTCGTGCTTGGGCTTGGGAGGGGGGAGGGGTGGCTTGTGTATGAGGCCATGTGGGCATGTGGGCATATACAGGAGCCACAGTAATTGAAGTGTTGGCGTTGAGAAGAAAATGTATCGAGACAAGCATAGAAAGAGCCCTGTCAACTGCCATCTATTCACATCACACACACATCAAGATTAGCCTAAAGTAATAAACAACACGGTTGGAAATTGCCCGTTAATACAAAATTATGAAATACAGTACATTGCAAGGTGGCAAATGGCAATATCCAAAGAGTGGTTTCAACATGCAACTAACGAATAAGATGTTATTATGTATGTTATATTACAGTATGAATAACGAATAAGATGTTATTATGTATGTTTAATTACAGTATGAATGTATAATACAATTCCATGACATACAATCCACAACATGTAAAGGAGTGTTAATTGGATATTTTAAGTTTAAATCACATGAAATATATAAAATATATGAAATATACAGTATAAGGTAATGAAATATAAGCCCCGAGCTTAACAATCCCAGGTTTGTACACTCATAACATTCTAAAATACCATGTTTGACTAATGATGTGGCTTGGTCCACATGTTACCATGATGTCAGCAAAATCATATTCAGAGCAGTTAACAGCTCTCAGTTTCTGAGTTGTTTTGAATGCACCATTAATCAGCACTACTCACAACACAGGTGAAGCGCAACCTGACTAATGAGATGGAAACAACAGGGGAGATAGGAGATAAGGAGACTCATTTAAATATGTATAATTTAAATATGTTTTGACAGCTGTCTTCCATTTGTTCAGGACCTCCTCTCTCCTTTTGTGAATTGTGTTTTCAAGTACAGTATAATGTCATTCAATGACATTACCTGCTTCATTTTATACAAGCCAAAACAGTATTGATGGACTGTACCACAGATGGACTGTACCACAGATGGATTGTACCACAAAGCCAATTTGGGGCAGGGGAAGGCAGTGTGTTTGAAAAAGGATAGTGGAGCTGTTGCTCTGATGTAGAAGGACAGAGTCCTCCCTGGACGTAAACCACTTCTCTATCTGGGGCTGCGTGGCATTCCCCTGTGCCAGGCAGACATGATGCCTGTGACACAGATGTGCAGAGTCCCAGCAATCGAAGGGAGGGAGGGGGTGTTATTCTGGTTCTGGGTATGGTATAGGGGAGGGGTGGGGTAGACTTCTCATTTGATCTGCTTGTCAGGTACAGCTGCTCCTCTAGACTGCGGTTGACTCACGTTGCATCTCCTTGTCTCAATGTCAGCAGCAGCAGTTGTTTGACCCCTAACAATACTACAAAACACAAAGGGAACGTCTTGATGTTGAACCTGAGCAGTCAATTGCACATTGAATTGCCACTGAACACACAAGTTCTTCGCTGGTGGTTTCTATGGGATGAGCAGATGTAAAAAAAAAACAACAACAATAACCCTGTGTGTGACTAGCTAACTCTGCTGTGTGTGTGCTGCCTATTGGTGTGGCGGTTCATTGTGTGATGGCATTATGTGCAAGGAGGAGGGAAATATCTCCTTCATGCCTGAGAGGCCATGCCTCATTTCCCTAATGCAAATGAAGGCTGCAAGCAAAGGGTAGAAGGCAAATGCTCTTGGGTGGCTGGCAGCGGTGCATGGAAAATGCTGTGACTGCAGCTCGGACTACAGTCCCTCAGTGTGTGCCACTAAAGGAGAGCAGGGGGGTTAAGGGGGCTTGGGGTGGGGATTTCCTCTTCGTAAGAGCTTTGGCATTCAAGGGGTTTTCTCTCGAATTTTGTGTTGCCATAAGCATTCCTCTATTTGGAGGTTTGCCTTTTGAGACACAAAAGGGTTTATTTTCGTCAGATAGGCTTACTCGGTGCCAACAACAATAACATAGCCTACATACACACAAGTCAGTTAAACTCAAAACGTAGGTCGCGTATTGATGGCCGGGCCGAGAATTGTTTGAATTGAGCGTGAGTGGTAGAGAGAAAACATAAACCAATGATTGTAACTAGGGTAGGCTATTACTGGAAACCTATATTGCAGTTTCCTTGTTGAAATATAGCACTGTATCTTCTGATTGTTGACATAGAAGCAGCAGTATTTGAGCATGGACATTTCAAGGACACTTGAAGGCACTTCTTGTCTAAGGACTTTTCGTAGCCAGAGACTGTCCTCTCTGCACATTAGCTCTGCAAGTTATGTAAGACTCTGTTATAAATATACATTTGTGCTGTGAAAGGGGCCAGCTGTAACCCAGGACAAAACTGGAGCACCTTGTTCCTCATCTACATCATCTCCTGAAGGAGTCCCATGATCTCAGCACTGCAGGGAGGGAGACACGTAAGAGGTGATGCGAGGTTTCTGGAACACTAGTTCCCTTTCGCATTTTGTACTGCAGCCAATGACGAAAATGCAAATCCAAGGAATTATGTATACATTCCCTCCCCAAAAAAAGATGTATCCAAGAAAGAAAAAACAAACAGGTAGCCTATCAACGGTCTCCACTAATTAACATTTTTATGTAAAACACAAAAGTTGACCAAGTCTACAAGCACATACACACATTTCTCCTTTTAAATAAGGGTACACCATTGTGCTAGTTTGAAAATATAAGTTAAAGAGGCTATACTAGCGCTAGACCAGAGTCTTTCTCTCATAAGAATTTTGATGCAGATACACGGCAAAACGATGATGGTACTAAACGATGTCCTCAGGTAGACTGAACCAATGGCAGAGCAGTGGGGGAGTGCTCAAAGGCGAACCCTCACAAAAGAGGCGGTGCGCCAGAGCACCACTACAACACACCTTCAGATAGTGATGAAGTAGGAACAGGAGTCGCATCTATTGAGCAACAGCGGCGATATCCGAAGGTATCGTCGGCTCGTGTAGGGAGACAGGTGACACAAAGAGACTCCGTGCTGTAGCCTATAGCCTAAACGCTAATCGGTAGATGTTTATAGCCTGCTATTTAGGCCTATTTATTACAACATATGTAACTTAGAACTACATGCATTCGATCTGATTATTTAGCCAGTCCACCAAGATGGAAAATGCCCACACCAAATCGGCTGCTGAAGTTTTAGATAACTTCAGTGTGAACGAAAACACTGGACTGACATTGGAACAAGTAAAAATCAATTTTGAACGATATGGACTTAACGGTGAGTAGCCTATTTTGTTAATAGTAGCTCAGATCATGCTAAGTACAGCTCGAAGCCTAATTATACTGTCACAACATTGCGCTATGCTGCTCTGTCGTTTTGTGTTTAGTTTATACGCACCTTGTTTGGAAGCCACATAAATACTGATCGATTAATTTGTAATGTGGCACGACTTGTACGTTTATCCTTTTAGATGTGTCGTTTTCCCATAAAACATTTATTTTTTATTGGTCGTAGAAACATTGTTTAGGCAAGAGAAAGAGAAAACGTGACATTAGCCTACTGTACGTTGATCATATAATCTGCTGCGATGCATCTGAAGAGAGCTATAGCCTACCAACGTCGCACAAGAGAAAAGGAAGTGCAATGCTGTCATGGCAGTTATCGTGACATACGAGATGAGTAAAGATTCATTAAAAAAATCTACAGCCTGTTTACACTTTCAACATCCTACTCTATTTGGCAAACATTTCTCGGGTTCAAATGACTAGTGGGTCTTATGTTTACAGTTACGTTGATGAAGCAAACAAGATGCACATCCAGTAATTAATTGGAAATGAATGAATAGCAGTTAAAATTGCATAATGTATTGTTATATATGGCCTCTCATTGTGAGGGAAAGCACACACACAGTTCTTGTAGTTGTTCTTATAGTTGTATGTGATAGGCTCACATACAACTATAATACAGTAGTGTACTATAATATAATAATTCATCAAGTCATCAATTGCCGTTATCATGAGCAGAGTGACTTGTGCTGCAGCAGTTTGCCAGTCCTAATGCCGTTGCACCAGAGACTCCAGTATAACATACGTGTCTCTTAGGTATTGAACTTGGTCCTGACTAGATTACCTTTCCCTATTGCCCCTTCATTTGCATGTGTGGCCGAGCATCGCATGGGGCAGCGCAGTATATTGTCCCAGTCCAACACTAGCGCTTTTGTTACAAGCAGCCACGCTATACCCAGTGGCCTTTGATGACTTCATGGAAAAAGCAAAGTCTCGCTACTGATAGCATCTCTTTCACTTTAACTGTGAACTTCCTGCTTCTTTGAGCGTGCACACACATACGGTCATGCAGAAGGGAATACCTTTCCCTTCTGGGCTAATGGCAGGGTTACCCGTACCCATTCAACCGTAGCAGAGGCAGGGTAGTCTGATGACATTGCGGAGTGACATGTTGTTGCTTCTGAATGGAGGAAAAAAAAAAACTCTCTCCCAACCTGTGTGTGTGCACATGCGTACACACAAAGCACATACAGTACATTGTCGCAGCACGCACGGAGTCTATTTGTTGCAGTCTCTTTTCTAAGCGAGTTTGTGGGTGGTATGATTGATGTCACTCCCATTAGCGCGGGTGCAATGTCACTCATTAGGAGGCACGTCATCAAGAACTGTGTTAAATGAACATGTCCACAAATGTTATTGGTTATGTCTGGCTGGTCAACAGAGCTTTCCAAATGGGGTCTAGTTGTGACATTACATGGGGCAACCCTCTCTGCGGTATAGGTGGAGAAGGAATGTGCTGTAAGTATCCACTGGGACTATTCCGGTACCTGTGTCCCTGGAATGCCGGAACAGGAAGATAGTTCAGCTACTGTAATATGAGCAGATATCAGCTTTCTTTTTTATTTTTTTTTCTCTCACTCCAGAAACATTATTGATTTGGGAACAGTTTTGGAATTGATGTGGATCTTTTTTTAATCCACATCCTGTACTCTTACTAAAAGATATGGGGAGTGTTTTTGTGCTATGTTTGAACATGCTTATTCGTTTCTCTTCAAACATACAGACCAGATGGTATATAGTCTGTGTGGTTTTGAGACTCAGAGTATTGTTGCATTTCAACATTGTACTTTATGTTATTACATTTTATGCAGTGTAGCCTAAGATTTATTACAGTTTAAACATCACTGGAAACTTCTAAGCAGGTTTTCACAGGTAAATATAATTTGTCTTTTAGTGCAGTATTGTAGAGGTCACCTCATTCTGTAGTGGTCTTGATCTTTACACACCCCCCCCCCCCCACCCCCACCACCCCCCTCAAAAAGGCTCACAAATGTAAAACATTTGCTTTTGTCTTCTAAATGAAAAGGCATAAGCGCTCTCAATGCTTCCAGGATTTCTTTGAATATGCTCTGGCAAAATCCAATGAGTATAGCATCGGTGCAATATCTTGTCCGTCTGAGGTGTTGGAAAACTGGCTTCGCTGGCACCCTTCCATATGCACAAAAACACATACATACATCTTCTATTTTGTCTATTTGGGTGCAGGGGGACGCATAATGTCGAGCTGTTGGAGTTTGTGTGTGTTTATGTGTGTGTTAAATATGTAATTTTGTCAAACATTGAAATATATTATCATGAAATCACAGGGAGCTGCAATGGAAAGAACCATAACACACTGTTTTACCACAGTGTTGAACTTAATGTTAAGCTTTTGGAAATATACTCGACATTTTGCACTGTAGAAGCAAGAAGTGGTCCGTAATAACTGGTATTGTAGTGTTCATATCACATGCCATAGAATAATGTGTTAGTTAGCAGCAAGACAATTTGTTCAAGAAAGTCAATCATTTGTAGTTTTCCCTTTTCATGTAAATTGCGAGAGAAAGTTCTGGCACCTGTGGTATAATAAGCTTTCATGCTGGCATGTTGTCATATATTAAAGTAGTATATGGTATATTTTGCCATAGCAGGACTGTGCCACTGTTTTAGCAGGCTGCATCACTATGTTTCCCGATAAAAGACAATAACTTCCTTTATTTAGCAAGAGCACACATTGTTATCTCACTTCCTGTGACAGAATTTAAAAGTGTAACTCGTGTGGTGTTGCTGCAGTGACATTTTATTACAGATTTGGTTGGTATTCTGTCATGTTCTCCTGTGAACCTTCACATTGTCTTTTTAATGAAAAGGGGGTTTCACAAAATGAATATCCCTGCAATATATTTTTGTGAGGTCAACTTTTATGGTTGTGTAGTTGACATATTGTATTCGATCTCTCACACACTATACTGCATGTGTCAGTTACCCTGTCTTTAGGTAGAGATGTCACTTAAAGCAACATTTTCCTGGTAGAGATGGCACGATCCAGATTTTTCAGTCCCGATGCCAATACAGATACAGATACCGGCACTTTGGGTATCGGCCGATACCGAGTACCGATCCGATTCCAGAGTTAAATAAAGTTTTAAGTTTAGTCCATCCATCATATTCTCCAGCTTATCCGGAGTCGGGTGTGCGGGGGCAGCAGCTCCAGCAAATGGACCCCAAACTTCCCTTTCCCTTAGCGACATTAGCAAGCTCTGACTGGGGGATCCCAAAACGTTCCTAGGTCAGTGTGGAGAAATAATCTCTCCACCCAAGAGATATTATATCTCTAAATGTAGTTGCAAAGTAAATTACAGCCATCTATTTTTGGATTTAGATGAATTTTATAAACCTGCTGCTGATAGTGTGGCCTGGGTTATACATGGCTGATGCTTGACAGTAGACCTACGCGTGTAAATTAATTTAATTGGATTAGACCCATGGATCGGTTACAACCATCCCTATTTTCTAGCCCTGGAAAAACTGGAAAAATGCTGTTCAGTAATTATTGTCTTACATGCAAACTGTAATTATGTGCTGTAGTTGTCTTTGACAACAGCACATATAGCCAATTTACAGTATATAGATAGTTTTCACTAAGTCATCCGTTTGCGCAGAACAGCTGAATGGTCAGTTTAAACCGTAGCCTAAGGCAGGCAGTTTCACAAGAAACCGTGTGCTGGCTTTTAGCATAACTGTTTTTACAGATGAAATGGTGTCCTGGGAACTCTCTATATATGAAACGCTACTTGTATTTGCATTGTGTATGTCCCGAAGGTGTTTGTGTAACACCTGGTGCATGAAGGGTCAACAGTGTGATGCACACAAACTTTATCACCATTAATAAAAATAAACTTTCACTTCACATAACTTGCTAATATGTGATTAAGTCCCTTTGAGTCATTTGGTTTGGTCTGGGCCATATGTCATTGATCCCCAAGTCTCTGTGTGCTGAATTAGTATATTATGGATTTGTTGTGAGCATTTATTTTAGTGTATTTTAAATATATGAATGATGTATATGTGCCTGCAGTCAAACATAATTAGTAGCAGAGGTCTGTGTTGCATATAAATCAAGCGTTAATTTATATGCACTCACTGTATGTTGCTAATAATCTACCAGTAAGAGAGGTTCTGCTGTATCGGAGTAAATATAGAATCTATTTGTCCCTGACCACATGAATCCTCAGGGCTCCCACCATGTAGCTACCAGCAGCAGTAGAGCAGCAGTAGCAGTTCCTGAATGTTAATGTTGTTTACCATCTTGATTCCTGAAGGACAAGTAAGGCTGACGTTTTGTTAGTTTGACATGGACACATCAAGCTAAAATGAGATAACGCAGCAGATAGATTGGTGTGTTGTTAAATAACTGCTGAGATGAGGCTCTCTACTGGGGATATGCAGCAGGTCCATACACTGGACTGTAGCCTGTTATACTTTAGACTACTATTATAAATAGTAATTGTATAATGTCCATGTGTCATTGTGCTGTAGAATTGATTGGTGATACAGCCCTTCTTCTCTCATTCCGACTCAAATGATTTGTTTTGAGGTTGACCAAGATACCTTAAGATATAGTAGTAGTAACACTGTAGTGTAACTGTGCCACTTGACACGATTACTTTCCTCTGAGAAGGGGACCCCTCTATTGACATGCATGTTAATGAGTGGAGAGAAAGTCACATACACATTTATAATTCACATTTGATATTGTTAATGCATTCAGACCTTTTCTGGCAGGAGAATATCAGCATACCCGGTCCCCTGTGCTTACTTTTCCTCCGCTCTGCCACAAACCGGCTGGCTAACTAGGTAACGCTGTTCATTACTAATGAGAAAAAGCGAAAAGTGACAGCATTTGATATCTGCAACCCAGAAACGAAGTTATGGGGCCTGGAGAAAGTACATGCTGTTTTATGGCCCTGTGGGGATTTGATTGACAGGAGTGACATATCTAATCACTTGACTTGGAAAATCATGTTATAATTTTCACAATTAGAGGGCCTGTTGTTAGTGCTTCTTAAGCACACAATAATGTGTAATGTAATCATGCTGATTCTGGCCATGGAAACCAAATGTTGACGGTAGTCTCCAGGAAGTGGTTTCCCTTCGGCCCTGTGCAGTTCACAACACCTCTGAGAGAGAGAGAGAGAGAGAGAGAGAGAGAGAGAGAGAGAGAGAGAGAGAGAGAGAGAGAGAGAGAGAGAGAGAGGGGAAGACATAAAGAAGGGAGAAAGAGAAATATGGAGTGAGAAAGAACTTCTCTGACCTGTTTGAGGTGTGGCGGTGTAAAAGCTCCCCTCATAGCACCAGTATTAATTTGGTGTGTTTTATATTGCCGATAATTAGCAGATGTGTTTTTATACCTTTTTTATGGAATAAAACAAAAAAGTTATACCATTTATTATTTTGACTGCTATGCATGTGAGCTATCAAGGTCTTTATATTTTAATAATCAGATGGACGGCTTTTGAATTATCCAATTAGTTTACTCCCAGTTCTTATCTAGCATGTCAGGAACTTATTGATACCTTGAACGCAATACGTTTGCGGCATAAACACATATTACAAGGTATTATAATAAAAACAGTGTTAGAACACCTCGGGACCGTTAATTATTCCTGCTGTCAATGCATTTGGAGCTAATGATTACAAGCATAGCTGCTGAGGACCAGTATTGTGACCTTTAAGGCCCAGGCATACTTTCCACAATCGCAGACTGTCTGCACACCTCCAAAATGTTCTGTCCGCATGGACATACAATAAGAAATATGCAGTATGCAGGTTGGCTGCACTAAACTCACAAATCTAGACATATAAAAAAATATTCTATCAAATGTATTACACCAATTTTGTTAACAAGGACCATTGTGTGCACATAACAATCCTAGTTATAAATATCCCAGAGTCTTCCCCCATCCCTTGACCCAACTCACCACCAGATGGTGATCAGTTGACAGCTCTGCCCCTCTCTTCACCCGAGTATCCAAAATATGCAGCCTCAGGTCAGATGATATAATCACAAAATTGATCATCGACCTTCGGCCTAGGGTTCTCTGGTTCCACATACACTTATGAGCATTCTTATGTTCGAACATGGTGTTTATTATAGACAGTCCACAGACTAGCACAAAAGTCTATCAACAACCGCCCGCTCAGGTATAGATCCCAAATCACTCCTCTCCAGGTATCTCCATCATTGCCCACGTGCAACCCCACCCACCACCACCAGTAGACACAGGGAGGCAACCCTCTCGTCTACCGGGGTAAACTATAACGTAGCGGCGTTCAGCTGGGGACTTGTGAGTAGCCTCACACCCTGGGCAACTCCAGAGTAGAATAAACTGGCCTGGGAACGTCTCGGGATTCCCCAGTCAGAGCTTGCTAATGTGGCTGGGGAAAGGGAAGTTTGGGGTCCCTTGCTGGAGCTGCTGCTTCCACGACCAGACTCCAGATAAGAGAGAGAAGATGGATGGATGATGGATGGAGGATGGATGGATGGATGGATGATGGATGATGGATGGATGGATGGATGGATGGATGATGGCTGGATGGATGGATGATAGATGGATGATGGAGGATGGATGGATGATAGATGGATGATGGAGGATGGATGGATGGATGGATGATAGATGGATGATGGAGGATGGATGGATGGATGATAGATGGATGATGGAGGATGGATGGATGGATGGATGATGGATGGATGATGGATGGATTTTGCACATTTCAAGGCGCTTTTTATGTATACAGAAAAAGTCTGCCTGAAGTATGCTTGGAACAGCCCGAGCGCTTGTCCGCGTAGTAGTATGCAGCGACCTTCAGTGAGAATATGTTCCATGACAGACACACAGCCTAGCTGTATCGGGTACCACGTTTGGTCCAGTATTAAACAGCGGCCTTCAGTGAGAACATTTCCCGTGACAAATGCACTGTTTTGGCTACCTATGTGCTTGAGTCTTGAAAAACTACATTTAGTGGTTAGCTATTTATGGTAGTCAACACGAACTGTGATGCCATCTAATTAATTGGCCACTAGGTGGCATTTCTCTTAATCATAGAAGTTTTGCAAGCAGTTCACATGAATAAAAATGTAAAAAACAAATAATTTTCAGAAAGCATAATTACACATGCAGTATATTAAATGGATATTCAAACTACGCTATGTTGCTAAACTACGCAATATTGCTAAATGACACTAGTTTGCTAATCTATTATATTTAGCTAAGCTATCATGGTTTGCTAATGCCCCGGGCCACATTCAAGCAAGCCCAGAGCGATGGCAGACTTTTCTAAGCCACTCTAGTAGATCAGCTGATGGCCAACAGCCGGCCCCTTTAATGAGATTAATGCAGCGCAGAGGGTCCCAGTGTAGAGGGTCCCAGTGTAGAGTGTCCCAGTGTCTGTGTATGTGAGTGTGAGTGTGTGTGTGTTAAACTCTTCTTGACATTGGGTGTTAGTCAATTAATGAAATGGTTTAAAAGCCACACTGATACTATAGTTAGTGTGTGTGTGTGTGTGTGTTTGTGATGATCCATATATTTTGATTCTAATTTGACTGAAATAAACAGCAAATCTGTACTCATATACTCAAGTCTCTTATAATAGATTATATGTATTCATAATTGTATCTACAATGTATTATTGTTATACAAGGTAGTAACTGTTTATGCCTGTGCATAATTGTCTTTACTTATTCATATATGTAATGTACTGTATATGGATCCTAATGTAAATGCATTTCCCACTAAGGGACTATTAATCCGATCGGTTTAATCTTATACTTTATCATATCATATCTCACAAGGTCTCCCTGGACTGCCCATCAGTGCATTATTAGTTATTAAATCGGCCTGTAATTTGAACAAACAATGGCTTTAGAGACGTTAGGCAACTGTGTATGAGTGTGTGGGTGTGTGTTAATGTTTGTGTGTGTCTGTGTGTGTGCATGTGTGTGAGCATGTATATGCGTATATGTATCTGTCAGTGTGCATGTGTGTGAGCATGTATATGTTTATTTGTGGCTGTCAGTGTGTGTGTATGTGCGTGTCTGTGTGCACATGCCAGTGCACCTCTGTTGGCACAAAGTGGGGCTCAGCTGGGATGGCCTCCCTCTGGTCCTCTTTCCTCACTGCCACTCAGGCGGGCGAGCTCGTGTCCCAGTGCATTCTGGGAAAAACAAGATTAGCAAACACACATACTGTATGTACACATACACATACATATACATACATACATGTATGTGCACTCACACACAGATTGAAGCACAAGCCACACACATTTAGCCGTTTCCTTCTGAAACACACTGCAAGGCAATGAAGCTCGTGTAGCTTTAATTACAGTAATATAGTACAAAGGAGCAGGTGTAGGGTCAGACAACATGCTCAAGGACAGCGTACAAGGACCCTACAGTATCAGGGCTCGAACCTATACGACCTTTCACCTTCAAAGTCGAACCTGCATTTATGAATAAATAAATACAAAAAAATGAGCTACTAAGCTAAGTACTGTACTGTAGATGTTAACTGCAAATAAATCAATCAAAAAATCATATTTTGAACCTTGTACCTATATTTAGTCTGTCTTGGCATGTTGCCTATGTATTTCCTTTCACTTGTAATTATTATAATTATAATTATACGATATTACATTACATTATATTTTGCGGTCTTCTGACCTGCGTGTGTCTCTGCTGCCCCCGCAGGTAAGGAGGAGCCCTCTACCTACACGTGCACCACCTGCAAGCAGCCGTACGGCAGCGCCTGGTTTCTGCTGCAGCACGTCCAGAGCGCGCACGGCTTCCGCATCTACCTGGAGAGCGAGCGCGGGCGCTGTGGCGGCAGCAGCCCGCTGACGCCGCGTGTGGGCCGGCCCTCCCCGCCAGGCGGGGGCGCCGACTGCCCCGCCCCGCTACACGGCCTGCACCTGCCTCCCGACCCCAGCCCCTTCAGCTTGCTGCGTATTCCCGGCTCCGGCTCGGGGGGGCGGGGCGACAGTGGCGTGGGGGGTGGAGGTGGCGGCAGCCACCATCAGCGCTTTCAAACACCGCCCCTCTTCAGCCCGCCGCCGCCACGGGGCCACCTGGACGGCGCCCAGCACCACCACCACCACCACCTGAGCCCCGAGGAGCTGGCGCTGGCCGCCCACCACCCGAGTGCCTTCGACAGGGTGCTGCGCCTCAACGCCCCACTGAACCTGGAGCCGCCCCCGCCGCCACCGCCGCCCCCCATGGACTTCTCGCGCCGGCTGCGGGAGCTGGCGGGGAACAGCGGCGGTGGGGCTGCGTCACCTCCTCCCTCCCCGGGCCGGCCCAGCCCCATGCAGCGGCTCCTGCAGCCCTTCCCGGGCTCCGGCAAGCCCCCCTACCTCTCCACGCCGCCCCCACCACCCGCGCAGTCGTCGCCCCCGAGCTCCCAGAGCGCCGGCCCTCCCCTGCCGCCCCCCACCTCCTCCGCCGCGGCCACACCCGTGAAGAGCAAGTCCTGCGAGTTCTGTGGCAAGACCTTCAAGTTCCAGAGCAACCTGATTGTGCACCGGCGCAGCCACACGGGCGAGAAGCCCTACAAGTGCCAGCTGTGCGACCACGCCTGCACGCAGGCCAGCAAGCTGAAGCGGCACATGAAGACGCACACGCACGGCGGCGTCGGCAACAGGGCCTCCGGCTCCTCGGGCTCCGCCCCTTGCTCGCCCGGCGGCGGAGGAGCCGCGGCTGCCGGCGGCGGCATAGGGGGCGGGGCAAAGTCCGAAGATGGGCTCTCGCCGGCGTCCTCGTCGCCAGAGCCGGGCACCAGCGAGCGGCGCCGCCGCCACATGGGCAGCGCCAGCAGTGCGCTGAAGTCGGTGGTGGCCAAGCTGCGGGGCGAGAACGCGCGTCTGCGGCGCCAGAACGGCGACCAGGAGCAGGAGGAGGAGGACGAAGAAGAGGAAGAGGAGGAGGAAGAAGAGGAGGAAGAAGAGGAGGAAGAGGGGGAGGAAGAGGAAGAGGAAGAGGGGGAAGAGCAGGAGGAGGAGGAGCAAGAGGAGGTGGACCAGCAGCGGCTGCCCAACGGGGACCGGGAGGGGCGGAGGAACAGCAGTTTCCCCTTCGGCCTGAGCCTGGAGGCGGGGCGTCACCACGACAACAACAACAACAATAACAACAACAACAACAACAACAACAACAATGGCGGTGCGCGGGGGCGCCTGGGAGGAGGGGGGGCGTTGGGGGACGAGGGTCCCGTGCCGCGCTCGCTGCCCGAGGCTCTGCAGATGCAGGGTCTGGGCCTGGCCGCCAGCATGCATCACTTCAGCGAGGCGCTCAATGCCCACAAGCGGCATGCGCTGTCGCAGGAGAACCACCACCACCACCACCACCATCCACACCACCACCATCACCGCCGGCAGCACCAGCAGCTGCACCACCCGCTGGCCGGGCACCGGGGCCAGCGAGGGCTGCTGTGCGGCGGCGACAATGACCCGGCGCTGGAGTCGGGCCGCGCCGAGGAGGGCTGCGGCATCTCGGCCGTTAACGGGCGCGGCGCGTCGCCCAGCGAGGCGGCCTCCGTCGGCCTCTCTCGAAAGCTGCTGCTGGGCAGCCCGCCGGCCGCTGCCGGGCCCCTCAGCCCCTTCTCCAAGCGCATCAAGCTGGAGAAGGACTTGGACCTGGCCACGCCCACCATCCCCAACACGGAGAACGTCTACTCCCAGTGGCTGGCGGGCTACGCCGCCTCGCGGCAGCTCAAGGACCCCTTCCTGAGCTTTGGCGACTCGCGGCAGTCGCCCTTCGCCTCCTCGTCCGAGCACTCGTCGGAGAACGGCAGCCTGCGCTTCTCCACGCCGCCGGGCGACCTGCTGGACGTGTCCGGCCGCAGCGGCACGGGTTCTGGCGGCAGTACGCCGCACTTGGGCGGCCACGGGACGCGGCCGGGCTCCAAGGACGGCCGGCGCAGCGACACGTGCGAGTTCTGCGGCAAGGTGTTCAAGAACTGCAGCAACCTGACGGTGCACCGGCGCAGCCACACCGGCGAGCGACCTTACAAGTGCGAACTGTGCAACTACGCCTGCGCCCAGAGCTCCAAGCTCACGCGCCACATGAAGACGCACGGCCAGGTGGGCAAGGACGTGTACAAGTGCGAAATCTGCCAGATGCCCTTCAGTGTGTACAGCACGCTGGAGAAGCACATGAAGAAATGGCACAGCGACCGGCCCATGAGCACCGAGATAAAGTCGGAGTAGGGGCAGCCGATGCCTTGGTGCCCGAATGGGTGGAACTGTCCTCAGCCACGAACTATCGTTGTCCTTCCCCAGAGTCTCCCTTGTAGATTTGAACCCCCCTCCCTCACCCGGAACCTTCCCGCCCAGCTCTGGTGAAGGCGGGAGACCATGTGCACCAGTACACTCCATTTCCACTACCCGTTTTGAATGCATGACCTGTATCGGGGCAATACTATTGCATTGACGCAAAACTTCAAAGCCTTTCTCTTGTGCAATAATTTACATGTCGTGTACAATTTTTTTTCTTTTGAGATTTCCTTTTTCCCATTCTTAAGAATTTAGTCAGCATGCATAGTATGTTTTTGCTAATAAAAAAAAAAACGAAGAAGAAGAGGAAGATCGTTCCTGGTTGAGTAGTTGTTGAGTAAATGTGTTGCTGTTTTCTCTGGTTCCATTCATTTTCTTTTTATTCCTCAAAAAGAGAAAAGACGGGAAAGGTAGGAGCCTGTACATTCTGTAACACATATCATGTACAGTTTCGTGGTGTGACTTGGAAAACGAACAGTCTCGGACTTCGACCCTCTCCGGACAACCCTGGAAATGCACTTAGCCTGGTCTTTCTAAAAGATACTACCACACAGGGTTAGGGGCAAAAGTGTCTCGATGACTAAATTAATATTCCTATCGAGAAAGTAAAGGTTGTCAATTTATGCTATCATTTGGTAAACAAAACAACAAAAAAGTTTTTAAAAAAAAGAGTGCCTTTGATATCCCAAGACTGCATTGGCCATAATCGTATCTGCTATAAGCTTGGGCTCGCGTTAGCTAGTGCTAGGGGGCTTAACCCAGGAAATGGTTCTTGCATCAAGCGCCTGACTGTTCAAGTGGGACTGTGACAATTAACGGACAACGGAAAGTCATCATTTAGCTACCTATTACATGTTCTATATTATCTTTTTTTAATATGTGGCAAGCATGGTACAAGCAGTATTGTATATTTGAATTATTTGTAGTTTTGTTTCCCATATGGAGATACTTTGCGATAACGGTACTCTGACACGTACAATCCTGTCTTTTGTGGTCCACGGTGTGTGGCGGGGAGGGACAGAGAGGGGTCTTAGCACAAACCTACAACGCTGCTTTGGAAAATGTCAGCGTGTCGAACAATGCACAGTAATATATGAGCTCCGATCCAGGCTGACAATATTAGGGAGGAGCCTTGAGCTAGTCAGAGAGAAAGCACAGATCAGGAAGCTAAATATAGTCAGTGGCAATCTTTTAAACTTTTTTTGCATCGTGAGAATCAGAGCAGGGTGTTAAATTGTAAGTGATCTAAAAGCATATCTGTAGCTCCACTCGAGGGCTATTCTACCATGAGAAGGAGAATTTGACATGTTTGCTACAGTATTCATATGCCAAATGCAAGGAACAATTATTCTTTGTTCGTTTGCTATTCCTTTTGAATGAAAGAAGGTGGCATACGTTTTTGAGTTGCAGATTTTCACGTTTAATATTTTATAAAAAAAATAAAAATATTATTTCATTATGAAACAGCACTTCTGAAAATACTTAACACGTCTTAATATTTATGAGACATCAATGCTATGTTGGTACATGGGTCAAGTATAAACATTAGGCCATGATTTAGAGGACATGAAGTGCACATGAATTTCCTCAGTTTACAGGTTTACGCTTTAGGGGAACATGTTAATATGCTGTCATCTGACGTGGGGTCCTGCTGTTTAAAAGCAGTAAAGGATTTTAAACAGATAATCTGTTGTGCAGCCAGTGTGTCCAACCACCTAACCCTTGACCTCTGATGTCAAAACATTTAACCTTGTCTCCGCCCCTTGAAATAGCCGGTTGACATCCTCAGAGAGCTTTTTCTGATCATAAAAAGTATCTGATGCCTCCAAGGTCTGTGAATTACAATGGTTTATTACAATGGTTTATTGAGTTTCTAGTCACCTTCCTACAGGATTAGCGCTCTTCATGATCAAATAAATTATAATTAGAACGTTGAGTGTGTCCACATTCATTGCCATCACTATCTAAATATAGGACAGGAATCTATAGACCTGTAGAATTTATGTATAACATCTGATGTTCACGCTGCAAGAATCCTTTTTTTTTGTGTACAAATCATCCCTCTATGTATAAATATTAAAAGTGTCCAACTTTTGCAAATAACACTGCTATTTTTAGGGGAAACTGCATTTAAACTGAGTTGTTACTCTTTTATTCAGCGTCTTGGTGGTGTTCAAGACACAAATCACAGTATATATGACATTATAACACAAACAAATCTGTGATGGTTTTGTATTTTATTTTACCTTGGATTTCCACAGCTCTTCAGGTTTAAATACAATTAGCATTTGGGGAAAGGATTATATATGAATATATAATAAAGATCTTAAAATATAGGAAAATGCACACTCATGTCGATTCCTATGCTTAAACATATGTATGGTCTCCTTTTTCTGTATTTCTAGAATTGTATTTGAATTTAATGTTCACTTAGAGTAGGCACTATAGTATTTATATTGAGGCTCGTATTTTTAACTGTTGCTTGTTCTCTCGAAAAGGTATTTACCATACCTTTTTTGGTAGTGGAAAAAAATCCCAGGCTGCCACGGTATATTTTTTTAATTTGGCAGGATAATATAGTGCAAAATTATTTGTATGTTTAAAGAAATAAAATAAATAAAAAAGAGGAAGAAAAACACGCTTAAAGAATAAGCAGCAAAAGTATGTGGCATTTGGGGTTTGTTGCGGGACCATAAGATGGCCACCGGTACGAACCCGCTTTCTGTCCACAGAAGTGGTTGTACATATTTTCATATCTTCTTTGGTTTTTGGTATGAAAGCCCCCTCCGCTCCCCTCGGCTAACATCATCATATGCAGTAACGCTAGCTAACGCAGTCGTCAGCCTGCTCTGGTCTCTCAGCGATCCCGCCTGACTACATTCCAACGTCGAACAGCGAGAAGAGAACATGAAACGTACGGATGACGGGAACGGCACCAGAATAAATAAATTATAATATTTAAAAAACAAAAAACAATGTTCCACAGTTGATTCCTTTTTTCTTTTTTTCCCCCCATTTGTTTCCATTGCCAAATATTTTACGGTGCTTTATATTTAGATTGGGTATACTTTCATATGCAAAGCATATTTAACGATGAGCCGGGGAGTCAGTCTGCTTGTGTTGAGACATTTTTGTAAATGGCAATGCGGAATATTTTGTTATCAGCCTTTTCTAATCCTGTTCTGAGAGCTGTTTGTTGTAACTTAAACTTGAAGTTTAACTTTTACTATGGGAGTTACTATTTATTATTACCTATATGCTCTGTTTAAAACAGAGTTATGGAATGGATTTGTTTTTTTTTATTTTTTATTTTTTATTTTGGCCGAAGGTCATTGGACAAAACTAGCTCTTATTTCTGTTGTTTTGGGGGTCTGTTCAGTTGTACTGGGAAAACCACTGTCTGTGTTTTCTGGCAGATGTCTGCATTATCCTGTTCACACGCCCATTTTGTCCCTTTATCGAAAAACAATTAATGAAAAATACAAATAAAAAACAAGAAAGTATAATTCCACGGGTCATTCATCTCATTCTTGCATGTGCTGCCTTATCTGATGCCTGTGGGTGTGTGTGTGTGTGCATGTGTGCGTGAAGAGTTCTTGTTAATGTAGATGTGCACATTCTGTGAGTTGTTGGTCTGCATGCATACGCATGTTTACACCTCTGCACTGTATGTTGGCGTGTCTGCACAACATGTACACACATGCCATGTGACATGTACGTTGTACGAGTGTACTGTCTGACTGTCTGTTATTAGAAAACTAACTACATTTAAAGAACAAACTGAACTTTGTGTTTCCGTGATGACAGTTTGACCTGCACACGAGTCATTGTGTAATGTGTATCCACCGTATGTTGCACATTAACGTACATTATGGAAAACATTAGGCTATCCCTAATATATTAAAGGGCCTCCAATCTCCGTCAATACAGTTTGTGGGTGGGAGCCTACGGTACAGTATGTGCTTTAATGAGACCCGATTAGAAATTCTCTGGTTAGTCAGCAGACTTTACAGGCTGACGCTCGAGGGAAAGAGGATTAATGCAGCTCTGTATTCTGGCGCTTTAAGGCACAAGGCACCGTCTTAAACTCACCCTCCTCCCTTACGCGCACTTTACCATCGCTGTAGTTCCCCCTTGTCCCTCTTCTTCTTCTTTTGACTCTCCCCCCCCCCTTCCCCCTCTCATCACCCTCACCGACCTAGTCAGCCTGTTGCCTTATTTAGACACATTATTGTTTTTGTATGTTTTCGTATTGGACATCCTTGTTTTCTGTGACTGAGAAAGCTTAATTTGCATTTCACTTTAGTGCACGGCTTGAGGGAGCGGGTTAGTCATAAGTAGAGCATGGCTACAACAAACACACACACACACACACATACATGCACACGCACACACACACACACACAAAGGCCTGGGGCTCTTGACTTTTTCAACTTTTTACTTTTACAACAAGATACCATATATGAAAGCTTTTCATAAACGGATACTGTACTGTATACAGTAGCTGGTGGCAATTGCTTTTCATTATTCCTTTGTGTGAGATTGAAAGCTCTCGTTCTGAAGTGACCAGTGAACCAGTTCTTATTGAACCTCCCCCACTGTGAAAGCCACAGGGAGTATAATACAATCTGTCCACCCTGAGTGTTTAAGAATATGAAAACCCAACCTGAAGCATGGACGTTCATTCTTTCTTCTGTTGCTGCAAGACACATATTGGTGAATTTATGTGAACGGTTAATGATGTGTTCAAACAGAGCCCCCATTCATTTCAAGCTACATGCATGGCATGGGTGCATCTCTAGCAAGTATCGCATGTTGCTTGTTTGTACTGCAAAGTTGGCCACGTGAAGCTAACCCGTCTCTCTCCTCTGCTCCCCCCCCCATCCCTCCTCCCTCCAGATGAGATTATGCAACAGGAGATCCGGCCCCTGCTGGCGGTCGACATCATAGAGCAGTTGCATCGCCAGTTCGCCATGCTCTCAGGTACGGAGCAGGCACAGCAAGTGTTCTTGCATTCCAGAAATGTTGTGTTGGTGTGCACTGTTCTCTACTCCTCCCCACCCCCACAGTGTACCTATGCTCAAGCCAATATCTCCCCCTCCCTCTTCCCCATGTACACATACAACATGTACTGTATCTTAGCCTCTTCTGTCCATCAGTGCTGCATGGCTACATCACATACCAGTACTGTTAGCAACTCGTACTGAACATACAAAGACCCCGGTAAGCGCGACAACTCTATCAGAAAGTGGGGGGGGGGGGGGAGGAAGGTTTCATTAGCTATTACAGTACAACTAGTGCAGTGCTAAGCAGTAACCGTGGCCTACAGTATTTATTTATGTATTTATTTAGACCTGTAAACGGTTTCATTCAGTTTCACAATGCATTCCTAAGTATGTTTAACGTCCGACATGACGTCAATGAGTTATGTAGTTGGTCATCGTGCATGTCAAAAATAAATGTAAAGATTAGCCGGCGCTGTGTCCCAGACTTCACGCAAGTAAAGGCTGGCTCTGTGATACTACGAACAACGTAACAACATCAGTGATGATTATTATACGCAGCACCTTTCATCCTAGCCCGCCTTTCCATTGAAGCTATTAATGAATTTCAAACCCAAAAAATACAAAGTAGAACTGCTTTCTTACAGTGTGCTGATGAGCGGCAGTGCCTTGCTAATGGGACTTTCAGCAGTAGTAACTTAGGAAAGTCTTTCCAGTTAGTCAAAGGATACAAATGTCATCCGATCTAATATTATATATTGCTCTTGTATGTCCTAAATAAGTAAGTAACAGCAGCAAAGTGGACACTTGTGTCTACATTAATATTAAAGATAGTTTAGCTGTACTCTAAGTGAACATTTGTCATCATTACGCTGCAGACACTGCTGGCATTTACAATAGCACAATGAGGCGGGCGGGAAGGTGCCCTCATCCTCACTATGCTTCCGCCCACATCCTCGTGTTAGTGTAACCATTAGCTACAGTGCCTTTACCCATTAGTGGGGGCAGGACAGCTTACTGGTTATGGTGGTCGGTCTCCAGGCCCCACATACACCCACCCCCTACCAACACACCCACCCACCCACCCACCCACACACACACACACACACACACACACAAACACACACACAGACAAGCATCCTTGAGGAAAATGCCTCCCTCAACTACTTCTTAATATTGCATTTGAGCTGTAAGTAAGACTGGTCTGCTTGAATACCTTTTTTTGGCAGTAAGTCCTTGTATTCAGTGTGTGAATTAAGACATTGTGGAGGGGTAATGCTGACCCGGTCATGAAATGTGCAACTTCATATCAAATTACTGTTCATCAAGTTAAGGTTATGTCTGCTGAATTGTGCTCTTAATATGAGTCAGTGATAGAGATGGATAAAACTGTCAGTGAGTGTGTGTGACTCACAACCTACTGTATGTGTATTGCCACTGTATTACAATTCAGCTGACTGTTAGACTGATGTTTGGATTGTTGGAACCGAATGGGAACGGAAACAAATCCAAGGTTACAGCTAGTTCAGACGCTGATGCGCCTGTTGTACGCTGGTGCTTTATCACATCAGGCTTTCCTGTTAACTGTGTGTGTGTGTGTGTGTGTGTGTGTGTGTGTGTGTGTGTGTGTGTGTATGTGTGTGTGTGTGTGTGTGTGTGTGT
>JAODOY010000007.1:420810-431567 GCA_025399855.1 Forbesichthys papilliferus | reverse complement strand
ACGGGGAGCCTCTCTCCCCGTCTCTCTCATTTTCATTGTTGATCCAAAGCATCCCATTGAATCCACGAAACCACAAGTGTGTGTGTGTGTGTGTGTGTGTGGGTGCGTGTGTGTGCATTCTCGTCCCGTGAAAATACACTCGTCCCGGAGCATACTCGACGCGAGAGCACACAACACAGCATTATTTCTCCGTGTGCATGTTAGGCCCACACGGCATACACACACACAGCATACGAGAGCACAAGCTTGAATATTCATTTACAAATTAACGGTTTGCTGTTAAGGTCGAGGCAGGTGATAGACAATTAGCTGAATGTTCTATAAAAAAATAAAATAAAAAAAAACAAAGGCAACAAACCAAAAAGCCCAGCAATAATTCGACATACACACGCGCCGTGTGAAGGGATTTCACGGGGAACAAAATGACGACTTCAGCAGAAGTCTGTGCTGATATAAGCCGCACCACATTAGCCTAGATAACATACCAACAAGAACAAAAAGACATTGGTGTGTGTGTGTGCGTGTGTGTGGGTGTGTGTGTGTGGGCGTGGGTGTGTGTTTGTGTGTGTGTGTTTCTAATGAGTTTGAGTTTGCGTTTTGTAACACACCAAGTGTTTGATTTACATACAGTCTCCCTAAACTGCAGAACCACACCTGCCGTTGAGGGTGTGAGATAAGGACAACATTGCGATGTGGAACGCTGGAGTACAGATTAAGTAAAACCGTGTGGGTTTTAGCGCTAAAACCTGGTTATAATTGGCACGGCATGATGCCTATAGCTGTTATGAAGGTTAATTCACTCTTCGTCTATTACATATATGCACATTTTCTGATGTCTGGCGAATGCGCAAGTAATTTACCAATGAATTCCAGAAGAGCCGAGTCTAATTGTTCTGCATGTCCGACGTAATTGAAATGTTCTACAGGCACGGTGCTATTATGCATCACAAATGTAACCAAGCTATTGTATTACTCTGTGTAATACCAATTAAAAATGGTATAATTAAACTTAGAGCGGGTTAGTAACTGTTGATGGACGCTGCTTATACAAATACCACAAGTCATTCTTATATAAAGAATGACGTTCGCGTTCAAAGTAAACTCAATTCGATAACTGCCGCTGACTACTTGCGCTCTGCTGCCCTGGTCGTGACACCCATACCAACCCAGTACAGTGCGTGTCATGCGGGGCACGTCGCCCTCTAGTGGCCAAAGCAGCCGCTGCAGTTGACCCTGCCAAAGAGGCGTCCTACTGCCGCCCGGGCAGGGAACAAAGAGGCAGCGCTGTGCCAAACAACCGCCCCCCGCCCCCCCCCCCCCCCCCCCCCCCGGAAAGACGGGAGGAGAAGGAGGGTGTAGTTAAGTGCCTATGTGTGTATTGGGTGGGGGTGCTCCTTGATAGCAGTGCAGCTGTGATCATGTGATCTGAGAGGACCTGAGACGAGAAGGTGTGTGTGTGTGTGGTGTGAGGGGGGGTTGTTAAGACAACTGTCAATCTGTCGTCAGCGCCGTCAGCGGCAACTTCTGGCGGTCACACAACAACATTCCGCAAATAACAGAAGTGTCCTTGTCCACATTTCATGTGTCCGTTGCTTCTGAAGACATCAGACATAGACACCTTTAATGTATGATCCAATCATCGACAAACACCGCGGCTCATACACAAACAACAACGCCAGGACAAACGTCCCTGGCCGCTGTCCGAATCAAGTCGCCGTCCATGAGAACTGCCGCATCTGAGCGTCCATGGCGAAGGCGTGCGTGGCCGCCAGCCGTGCGTGGCCGCGGGCGTAGGGGCGAGAGGGAGAGAGGGAATGAGGGTGGGGAGTAGAGAGTGGCATATTTAATTTCCCCGCTTTTGTTTTTGAAGGCGAGCCGAGGTCTTTCATAATGACACCTCGACTGGGAGGAACTTCATCCACTTGGCCGCCGCTATCTCGTTGACGAGACGGCTGCTTTGTTGCCAGGAGAGTGGCGGAGAGTGGCGCTTTGAACTGCGGACTGACAGCGGCGGAGAAAGTCGTTCCAGGCGTAAATGTAAATTATTGTTACTTACACGTTTAACCCGGCACCTACACACCCATCCCCCCGCCCTGTTCACCAACTGCACCGGATAAGCGCAAAAGAGGGGAGGAATTCTAACGTCACGTTGCCCTCTTTTGGCAACCAGGCGCAACTGCACTTCTTGCTGAAATATAATAAACTGCTAATAAAAAATAGAACATCATATACCTGTGAAAATGCATACATGCAGAGAATAATTAATCAATACAATTAGATGTTTGTACTAAAACTATAGGATATGAGCGGTTACCTGAGCTTGTATTATTGATTTTCCTGTAGCTTATTATTATCAAAATACACGTGTCTATTAAAATCAACTTTAAAATTGCCATTAACCATATATTATATAGGTTCCCTTCATACTTAATGGTGAAATAAGTCATTGTAAAAGACTAGCTATTTGCATTTTATAATATGGATAACTGCAACCTGGGGTTTTGGAATGGCTAACATCTGAAGACCAATCATGCCTCTTGAATTTCATCATAATTGATTTGGACCATATTTACTCTACTTGAGTTTCTAGGCAGTTTCCGCCCTAAGGAATATTTCGCATCACATTCTGTATATCGGCTGATATTAAATTAAATTGAAAAAAGTCAGATATTTTCTTCATGCAATAAATGGTTGAAAATCTTCATTTTGACCTCACCATTCCATGTTTGTTTGCCATGCACTGAACGAATAGCTCTTAGAAATAGTAACGCCAGCGTGGGCTGGTGTGTCTGGCAACAGACTGCCAATTACTTCCTATTTCACCGTGACTAAAGCAAGTTGATTTCAAAACACAATCAGCTCTGTTCCGCGCCAGGCTTTTGTCGCATCCGACGCGTTCACTCCAACACCTAATGTGCAAATGACCTGCTCATTGTTCTCATGAATTATAACTCTTATTCCATTTGGGGCACAAGACATTCTTACACAGTTAAAAGCAAAATAGTGGAAATTAAGATGCTGAGCAGAGCATTGGCAACATGCTTGTTATTGTTACGACTTCTAATCTGAAGTCTATCTTTAACACACTATCCCATACAGAGGAGATGACACTGGATATGTTTCTGCAGTTATTATGGGATGCTAATAAAACAGGAGGGAGCCTGAGTGCACGCAAGGTGGTGAACTTTGACCTCTGAACCACCTCCTTGTGAAGATCATGGTTCATGAAAGCAAGCGTCATACAGTATGTACAGTGGTTACCTGTGTGAGGAGAGTTAATGTTCACACCCACCGCGCACGCACGCACACACTCGCACACCATGGCACATACACACAGGGTGGACACACACACACACACACACACACACGCACACACACACACACACGCGCAGCAAAAAGAGTGGAAGTTGTTCTCCACTGCAGGGAAGTAAGACAATACTCCAAGTACAACCAGAGCACTGTCGAGCCAATAGCTTCAAAGGAATTAATCTAAATCGCAGAGAGCACAGGAGGTAATAAAAGGGAAAAGCGCAGGCAACAGCTAATTCAGTTTTTTTTCTAAAGTGTTAAATTGCCCCAAAGTGGAAGGGATTGTGTTTTGCCGCTGATCTAATTTAGCAGGCTGCCAGTCGCATGTGCATGGAGGAGCTGGGGCTGGCAGACGGCTGCCAGGCAGAGCTCCAAGCAGCCTTCCCCAGATGCACCGCCGCTCAATCGATAGGGCCCCCGCAGCATATGATTAGACATAAGTATTATAATTACTTGTGTTATTAATTTCTCCTTAATACTGGGGATAATATGATATGTAATTCAACCCCATTGAGGGAAGAGAAAATAAGATAATCACAAATGCATCTCTTATGAAAATCAATGGTGAAATGGATATTCCAATAAAGCCCCTCTGCTTGTCCTCATGCATATCAACCAATCATTTTCTGCATTCATCTGGAAAAGAAATATATAAATATGTGCGGCATATTTCACATGGGCGCTCCTGTCCGAGGTAAAACAATATGGATTTGTGTTGCCTGGCAAACTATTTTAATAAAAAGCTATTGATCAGTCATCGAGCGTCCGGCTCGGGTGGGTGGGGATCATTAATGTCCTCAACTGCACGTGTGGTCAGCAGGGGCCTGGTGGCCCCGGTCATCATGTGGTCAGCAGGGGCCTGGTGGCCCCGGGCATCATGTGGTCAACAGGGGCCTGGGGGCCCTGGGCATCATGTGATCAAGGGCCTGGTGGCCCCAGGCATCATGTGGTCAGCAGGGGCCTGGTGGCTCCGGGCATCATGTGGTCAGCAGGGGCCTGGTGGCCCCGGGCACCATGTGGTCAGCAGGGGCCTAGTGGCCCCGGGCATCATGTTGTTAACAGGGGCCTGGTGGCCCCGGGCATCATGTGGTCAGCAGGGGCCTGGTGGCCCCGGTCATCATGTGGTCAACAGGGGCCTGGTGGCTCCGGGCATCATGTGGTCAGCAGGGGCCTGGTGGCCCCAGGCATGGCCTCACACTGTGCTGCCTCCTGACGGGGCCTGCCCTGAACAGACCCCTCCTCAGGACACCACACGCCTGTACGCACTAAACACAAGGAGCATGCTCTCCTTCTCAGGTGACACGTGACCCCTGGAGAGTATCTTCTGCCCACAGCCCAGCAGGCAGGCTGAATGTTTGCCCCCCCACCACACACACACACACACACACACACACACACACACACACGCTGTACAGCAGAAGAGCATTTTAACATGAACACCACGTGTAGTACAATTACACACACTTTCCTTTTACAGAAGAAGCTCTAGTCGCATGTGTCTCACACACACACACACACGCACGCGCACACACACATACACAGACAGACAGACACACATCCGTGAGCGGGTATCAAAGCCCTGGCACCGCCAGACAGTTTTAATTACCAGGTACTTTCCTTATGCGTATGATTTCAATTTCTCTGCGCAAAGCTGGTAATGATATTCACAACGCCTTCTGGCGATGGCGACGCCCGCTTCTCCCTGCCTTTCTGTCGCAGTGAAACATGAATACCTCCGTTCATAAGTGCATTTGTCCTGCAGTCACTTTGTAAAATCTTTACTCCACTGAACGTATCTTTAAAATGTGAGGCCACGCTGTAAGGAATGGCAATAAAGGCTTAGGGCGGCGAGAGAGAGAGAGAGAGAGAGAGAGAGAGAGAGAGAGAGAGAGAGATCAATGCAGAATGTATTAGCCTGCGCTAGCGAGACGACTTTAATAATAAAAGAATTGATCCTTTAAAGTGAAGCTTATTCTGGGCGAGGATTGTAATGAAGGACGCTCCTGCTCAGAGCCACACCGCCAGGTTTTACGGCAACCTCATTCTACCCCAGCCAGCGCGCTGTAGCCATGCTCTCCGTGCATGTGGCGGATTAACACGCTCTGTGGCCACGCCAGCGGTGAGGCACGTGGATCTACCTTTCCTGCATGTTATTCCAAAGTTAGTAAAGGTGACATGAAAATCACATTACAAAAAAATCTATAACATTTTCCTGGAATTATAAATGTTTACATAAAATATGATTTTGATATAACATTTAATTTGGCATAAGACTTATTGTATTAGAACCTACCTTACAGTATTATGCAAACAAATAAATACTATTATATATAATTTACTGTATATGTTTTTTATAATTGGTTGTTGTGTGCAATGTGCATATTATAAAGTATGTATATTAATATGTTTCATTTTAATATAAGAATAGGCCTAATATAATAACATATTACCATGTAACATATATAAAGACTATAGCCCATATATATGAAGTAGACATTTTTACAAAAATTATATAGTGGCTCATATTTTAAAAAATAAAAAATTCTTAATTTTTCTCCAAATAAAGGAAAATTTTCTTCATGCAATAAATTGTTGAAAATCTTAATTTGAACAAACAACACTGAACAAATAGCTCAAATAAATAGTATCTCTGGACAGCCAGCACTGTTTTATAGCATACGGAGGCTATATCAGCTAGCTGCTAGCATAGAAAGGCTATAGCCGCTACCTGCTATAGCATACAGAGGCTATAGCAGCTAGCTGGGCTTCAATCCGCATAATGCAGTGAGTATAGAGGAACAACGCACTAACCTAGCAAGCTAGCTAGCACGCTCACTGCACACGCCCTGCGTTGGAGGGAAACCACCGTGACAGCAGCCATGTTGGTTCTGGCCAAGTGTGAAAAAGATTGCCACGCTGACAAAAGTGGAAAACAATGAGTGCAAATTGAGCTTCTGAAGAGGTCTGAGACAATATTCTACACACAGGCACACACTCAGAGAGAGAGAGGGAGAGAGAGGGAGAGAGAGGGAGAGAGAGGGAGAAAGAGAGAGGGAGAGAGAGAAAGAGAGAGGGAGAGAGAGAGGGAGGGAGAGAGAGGGAGAGAGGGAGGGAGAGAGAGAGATACATTTCAGGCTGTTTCAAACCAATCTCCACCAATACCACCTGTATTGATCTCCACAAAGGCCTCCCTAAGGCAATTCCCCTTCAACACACACACACACACACCTTGCCCAGGTAGACTGTAACCTCAAGGCCCTAAAATGATTCATATGTTTCCTGTGTATGGATGCATGTGTGTGTGTGCGTGCTAACCCTATCCCTAGAAACTGATCTAAATACAGTTGTGTCCTGTGAGGTCTGTAAAAGTTCACTCAACACACACACAAACACGTGTGTGCACACTCGCACACACACACACACACACACACACACACACACACACACACTATTAACTATCATTGCTTAATTCAATGTATGTATATTTAAATACGTTCACAAAAGCCATGTTGTGTTTAAAATATGATGGTCTCATAGGCTGCCTAATTCATCTGTAGCCTTGATGGCAAACAGCAAGACAAAGCAACACTCACAAGCATATTCTCTGATATATTACACAGGTATACCTAAAAATGTAATTGGTCTGAATAGAGAAAATGCATATAGCTAAACAACAATAAAATAATACAAATAAACACATGGACAATGGTGAATTGCATATAATGTAAACATTTGTATGGCCTGTATCAGTGTTGAGTAAGAGTACATATTTTCAATAATAATAATAATAATAATAATAATAATAATAATAATAATAATAATAATAATGAAAATAATCAATGCATTTGAACTTGAAAAAAAACATTATAATTTGTAGAAAGTAAAGGTAAGTCTTTACCCCTTTTCTGGGAAATACTGATATGTGGAATACATTTTTTAAACACACACACACATAAATATATTTATATATATGCAACGGAAGACCAAATTAAAAGCTAAATGATTCTATGATAGCATAAACGATACTAAAACACTCTAAACGATGCAAACATTATGCAGAGAATCCGCATGCATAATGAACAAAGACAACAAAAAACTGAATAATTTCCAGCGAAAACATTCCTAAATGCCATTAATGCATTTTCCCCCCGTCAAGCCATTACATCAGTCACCGCAGCAGGGAACAATATGTCCTATTATCATTCAGACGCATGCAAAGTGCCATGAAAGGCCAGCAAGAAAGATGTTTTTTTTTAAGCAACATTGGACAAGGCACAGCCGTCTCAAGTGAAAAAAATGAGACATAGAGCAAGAGAGAGAGAGAGAGAGAGAGAAAGAGAGAGAGAGAGAGAGAGAGAGAGAGAGAGAGGGCGCAGGACCCACACCGGTGTAGTTCCAGCCAATTGAATTCCAGAGAACTGACCGTGGCCGGTGACAGACAAAGCACCATAGATCAGTCCTCTTCCCTCTTCCAGTCAGAGCCCGGCGCTCTATAGGCAGGAGAGGAAGAGAGAGGGAGAGAGAGAGAGAGAGAGAGAGAGAGAGAGAAGGGAAGAGAGCGAGGAGGGACGAATAAGAAGGTGAACTGACAATCACGGGGAGAATATACATAATTTGCCAAGATTATCATCCGCAAATGTAAGTGCAGATATATCATATAGTGTGGTCACTTAAACAGAGGATAGCGCCCCCCTGAGGGTTCGTGGACAAACTGGAGTGCATTTTTGGGAGGGAGAGGTGAGCTGTGGAGATTGAAGGAACATGTTAGTCTTTGTTCTTCTCAATAGTTCTATCAAATAGGTACAGTAATACCTTAGGCTACACTTATGAAAGTGTCAATTATATGCTTGGACTTTCCTCCATGGCTGTTGTAGAGAAACCTTTCTGAAAAGTACCTGAAGTTACATACATTGAAATTACTGTAATGTTTCCTACGATTGTTCTTTGTCTCGACTCCTTCTCCTTTTCATCCCATTGACCCTCCATGCCATGGTTACCATCTCCTCTGTCCCCTCATTATAAACAAGCATTGGTGGTAATTGCCCAGATTGGGACAATGTCATTATTCATTCAGATGTCCAATAATGTGTGTGTGTGTGTGTGTTTGCGTGTGCATGAGCATGTGCGTGTGTGTGTGTGTGTGTGTGGAGGCTCAGCCGGTACATGCTGATCTATATAATTGATTTTGCCTGCCTCTCCCCGCTGCTGTGCTCCATTTTTCATATCCAATGAATTACTTGTAGATTTGTCCGTTCGATAGCTATACATCTCAATTAAGAGCAGCTCAGAGACGCAGGAATAGTCTGATGCAGAACCTGACCAAAACAGGCCTATGCCTATGTCGAGCATTGGTCAATATGTATGGGGGAGAAGAAGAACTCAGTGTATTAGACTTCTATGTAATATCTATATCTCACCATGTCGTCCCGATACATCGGACACAGCAGGGACAGTGAGAATGTTCATGTAAAGGTATTAGAGTGTAAGAATGCAGTGTTATTACAATCCCTCCACACAACCACTGTGCTAGTCCTGAATGTGAATGGGACATTGTTAGAACAGTGTGTGGATCAGCCTGCTAGATCCCATCTAGGAGATGTGCATGCCTGTCGCTGACACCTGAGGAGAACCAGAGCCATTAATGCTGTGCAATGTGTGTGTGTGACGGAAAGACACAGCATATATGTGCATCAATCAGAGATTGGGTACAGTATGTGTGATACAGTTGATTGTGTATTTGTGCATGCATGTGGTGCGTATGTGTGTGCCTACACTATAGCAGAGAGCAATGCTAAAACATAGAAGACACAGTATACCTATGGATTTTGAATGATTAAATTAAGTTATGTTCCTTTAACTTCCATTGTGACTAAGTATAGGCATAGGTCAGCCACATTATTTTATGGGGAAAGATGGATGAATTTAAACCTTAATTAATAATAATAATAATTAGTATTTGATTGCAGGTGAGTAGAAACATAAAGGACCATTGGCTCTAAAAAAAGAATAAACTGTCTTTATGATAGGGGTGTAAGGACTGGGCTAGGGCTACACAAACCAATATAAAGTTTATTCTATTACAGTATACTGTATACAGTACTTGTAGACCATACGTCTAAGGGGCAGCACTAAAAGGCCAGGATTGAAGGCCTGATTGGGTTATTTTGATGGATCTTTGGTGGAGGTGTTATCATTGTCTGTGGACAGTCACTGTGGAGCTCTCTTTGTGACTGAGGGATTTTGTGTCATGTGAATGTATTGAGTGTTAATATTAACTGACCATAACAAAAGAGTGTGATTCTGAGGCCATGAGGCTTGACAATGAGCAGATACACCTGGATGACATCACAGCAGAAAGTGCCTGCAGCTTGTGTCTAGGGTAAAGATATACACTGTGTTCAACAGGAAAATATGTGATGGCTATTTTATGATTAGACATATATTGTCTGTGTGTAAATATACAGTATATAAATAATATATATTTATAGTTTAACATAGGAGCAGTAAGCTATAGAAACATCTTTATAACTGGCATTTTCTGAAAGATATGAATAGAAAAAAAAATTTATTCTGTTTTCATATTTACCTCAGTAGATGTAAATAAAATATATGGAGGAAGTATATGAAAAATACAGACACTTGCAGTTTACCGTTGAAATTTCTGTGCAATGCAATAAATTATCTTTGAGTTAAAATGGCTCTGTGCAATGTACAACCAGTGTTGTCAATATCGGAAAGTTTTCCTCATATAACCTATAGAACCTATGAGACATAAAGTTGACTTCAGCTATACCTACGAAGACCTGCAACCCACGCCCCTCCCCATCCTCTCTCTTAAAGGCTTCAGGAATGCAGGTCTCCTTAGTGATTTATAAACATACACATTATAAATGGGCGGCTGTAGTTAAAGCAGTGATGAAGAATTCTCTCTCCGGGACCCAGAGCAGGGCTGTGTGTGATTTAAAGGGCTGACATTTATAGCTTGCAGGCCTATTATTCAGAGTGACTGTCTGTGTACAGAGCAACGTTTTACAGCGACACAGGGTTGAAGCTAAGACCAAGCTAGGATCTGACAAAGGCTAAATATTCAGACAGAAAGGAGGACACATTAAATTATATAAATGCAGTGCATATTTAACAGAAATATTTTATTTTATAGGCTACAAGTCAGTAAGCACATATTTCAGTGAAATTCTGCCAAAGGAATGTGACGCTACTGAACAGTAGGCCAGCTGTAATGTTAGTGTTATGTGTAGAGTAGTTTTATATATAGTTATTTGTATATATATTGTATATTTGTAAAACATTAATACATAATAACTAAATGAATCAATGTTGGCCATGTCATAACTATACAAAATGTACAAAATGTACGAAAATTAGGCTTCATTTTTCATATGATTATGTCCAGAAAATGTATTTAGCCTAATTGTGATCTACTGTATATA
>JAODOY010000007.1:361278-371887 GCA_025399855.1 Forbesichthys papilliferus | reverse complement strand
GAGAAGTTCGGAGAAGCCATGGAGAAAGACTTTTAGTCGGCACCAAAGTGTTTCTGGAAAACCATCCGCCACCTCAGAAGGGTGAAGCGGGGAACCATCCAAGAGAGATCAGGATGATATCGGGATCTTCAGTTTAATTTCTCTGATAATCAGTCTGGAAAGCCTCACAATCATTTTGAATGTGTCCGAGGAGCATCTGAACTTTCCAATCAGTCGTGTTTATAGCTAACGACTAAGACATCCTAAAACGCTAAAACGACCAAGTTTGTCCTATCAACTGTGCATCTGCAAAGCAAATATTTGTTTGAAAGTACCTGCCAGTCACAAACAGTTTGAATGTACGGCTCCCCAGGTGGACTTGTGACAACAATTCCTCTTGCATGTCAGGACCCTCCACCCCGATCTGCGAGTTGTCTGAAACGCAGCATTAGTACCATAGTATGTACGCGATATGTCCAGGAGATGGCGCTCCAGGTTTACGTTTAGATTTTGCACACTCAATCAATTTTAATGACACAAGCTGGCACTAACAATTGTTTACATAGTAGATTTAATGTGGCAGAGTAAGAGCTATGTCCACACATATTATGCCAGAATATTCGTGTAATTAGATAACTAACGATTTTATTTAAAATGCTATGTAATATGTAATATTATAATCTGACCTGAATTAGTAGTCTATTAATTTTGTACCTTAAATTGAGTTAAAAAGAATTGTAATTGAAAACGTTTTGTTTGGTTAGTTTGGTTGCATAGTGATTATGACATGTAATACATGTTAACTGTGTTTTAGAGTTAGAGATAAAAGCATTCGTCGTTTTGTGTTGATGAACAGGTTGAACAAACCAGATGTATTTTTAACTAAACCTTTTAGCTTTTTAGTTGATTGGCAGACTAGGATCAGCCCCCTAGTGTGATGTCATGACAATGTATGTAAATACCCTGCTGTGCCCCGACCAGACAGAACAAGATCCGGCCAGCCTAATCCTGAATGAGGTTGCTTTGCTCACTTCTAAAATCTCTCTCGTGTGTAACAATAAATTCCTGCACCCAAACAAAATAAACTCAATCAACAACATGAGCTGATAGTGGATATAACTTTAATTAAAGTTAGTTGTAGTAGCTTAGTATGTATCAAAACCGTTACTACCTGCCACAAGTCAATATACATACAAGGTTAGAATATGCATGTGTTCCAGAACATTATAGAAGTTATTTAGTTGATACAATTGCTTACTGGCCAGACACATAACTGACCCCCAGCAACAATCCAATGCAATGTGTTGACCTCTGAATCTGTTAGACATTCTGAAATGTAAGCGAATGGAGATCTTACATCTTAATTGATTGTCTTTGACCAGTTTAGTAGTGAATTACCTTATTAATGCAGTGACCCAAATTAAAATATTTTATCTTAAACACATTCTACAAATCTGAACCAGAGGTCATTGAAAGATAACTACATTCTTGGAAAATGGCTGCCCTTTTGATTTGAAATGTTTGTTTTTCTCTTGTAATAGAACATTCTTGGAATGGACACCAATTATTTAGTTATGGAAAAACATGTATGAACCTTGATATAATAAATTAACTTATCGTAGCCTACCTAAAGTAAGCATGTGCATAGATGGGTGTGCAGTAACATGTTCCAATTTATACAAATGTTGACATATTGCACATTTCAAAATAATGCAATTTTATTGCATAGTTGCATAGCTTATTGACCATTGAGATTGGCTGCAAGGACAGTGCAAGCATAATACATTTGCTTTTCTCTGAATTGAATGAATCTCAAATACATACACATTAGACAGTGTTGCTGGGTAAAGTATCAAACGCCCTTTGCAATCCTCTCTGAATGACTTTACTAGGTCTACTGCTTCCAGTACACACCAAATCCAGTATTTTTCCATCAAGTAGCGCGCTGGGTCACGTGACAACAAGGAAAAAAACGCTGTCATGTTTGCATCCTCTATTGACAGCTGCGCTGCGCATGTGGGTTTATAACTATTAAATTAAATGACATCACATGATATTGTTGTAGTTGTATTGCAATATTGTGTGTGGTGCCAACATAATTTACTTTTCCCCCTATTCAGTTATAATTCGCTTTCATGTCGTTTTTCCAACCTCGTGCGTTCATGATCATAACCACTCCCACTCGTGGCTGGTGGAAAATTACCAGCTTACAAGCAACAGGCAACGAACGATTGGTAATTGTTTTATCACGGTCGTTCAACTCACTACTATGACTGAAAACAAATATAAGTTTACCGTCTGGATATGTTACATTAAACGTACAAAACAAGATAAAGTAGGCTATGCTATGTAAACAAAACGCATGAACGCACAATACTTTTTTGTATCTTTACTGGTAATATAAGACCCTATAGATATTACACTTCAATGCTGACATTTATTTGAACCAATTGCAGCAAAATATACATTAGAGAAATGTGGTCTTCTATTAACTATAGTCAGAGAAGTCCATTCTGCATAGGAGTCTGCCCTCTTTTTCTTCACGGGCGGAGTAGTCGCGTGGGCGCTTGAGCGAATTGAATTAAATTGACAGCTAAAATAGCCAATGGGGTACAAAATAGGAAGTCCTCGGTCAATACCTCGCCAATCATGGTATAATATGGGCGTAACGCTAGTCCAAATTTTCCGCGGCGCCATCGGCTGAAAACTAAACCGAGATGGAATCTCCCAGTCTGAACCGGTTTCAACCGGTTACGAGTTAGTTTCTTGAGAGAGGAGAGGAGGCGCAGGCACACCATCTCCATACCGCCCCGCTGCAAAATAATTGAAGTAAAAAACTAATTTGTGAATCAATGTTTATCTTGTTACGTAAAATGTATCGTATTGTCATGTTTCTGAGCTTGCCGTGATTGTAGTTTTGGAATCAACACCAGTGGTTCTTAGCAGCTTATCACTATCAGTCATCACTCATTGCTGGAATTGGATATAGTCAACGTTGCAGGAATAGGACCTCTTTTTCAAATCTACAGTGATCTAAATAACTATATTGTAGTTTCTTTGACAGTCAATCATTTCAATCAGAGGCTTGGACTTTAGGTAGGTAAAACTTGGGTTGAAATGCCATGCTGTGATTATTTTGGTGATTCGTTTTATTTGCTCTACAGGTTAAACTTAGCCAAACAGATATTCTTTACTATTGGATATGGAATTGCTACTTGGTGTGTAAATTACATAATGAATGCTGTATACAAGAAGCTACCGATAGCTGGCTAACTAGCATATAGCATAAAGCTAACTCCGTGATGAATTAGCCAACCAGCAAGAGACGCAACTGCATCCCTACGGAATGTATAATCGATTGCGTATTTTATATGGGTACTGTTGCTGATAGTCAGGGAGACGAGTGTGTTTTCTATCGCTGCAACAGTATTCATGTGCGTGTTTGGAAGCTGATGTCAATTTACTGTTAGGCAGTACTTCTTAAACCACAAACTTTCTCAGCGGAATGCCTTACGATGGCGATGTAATACAGAGAAAGACAAGACGTAAGCAATAACCTTATTTTTGGTGCCATGCCAGGTTAGAACTGCGACTACGCTGTTTTGTAATCTACATTGTGTAGGAACCGCGCGCCCTCCGTCCATTGCTTGTTGGTGGGAGTGGTTGGAGCGTTGCCTGGTTGTCAGGGTGATGGTTGTAACCGGTAGTGGTAATTACTTCTGAACTGGCTTGGCAAATGTGTGCACCAGGCAACACGATCACATATGATTGACGGAAAGGCTATTTGTTTACTCAATGTCAACACAATGTTTAAATACTATTTGCGTTAGTCATATTCAATGCATATCGCCTACCCATTGACAGACGAAGTTGATGTGACCCCCCCTCCCAGTGTCTTTACAGTTGTAAACAATGTGACGTAGCCTGGCATTTCAGCCACGTGGTTATATTAGTCGCAGGCTATGGATAGTATATATTTGACATAATGTGTGCAATTTGCGAAGGAACACCATTTCTTTTGCTCAGTGTTTGGTTATATTTTTATAAGGAACGTTTGTCTACGTAATAACACACTATATTAGGCTTGCACAACTGTGTGTGTGTGTGTGTGTGTGTGTGTGTGGGGGGGGGGGGGTTGAATTGTTTTTAAACTAATTTGTTGATGTTAATTGTTTTCTGTACTCTAATTACCCTGCTTTGTTCCTGTCCTTGCAGAGCTCTATGCCAGCAATTATGACAATGTTAGCTGACCATGCAGCACAGCAGCTGCTGGACTTCAACCAGAAACTCGATATCAATCTGCTGGATAATGTGGTGAACTGTTTATACCATGGCGTGGGACCACAGGTAGGTAGTGGATACAAAAAGTGTGCTATGTTGATGAGCTGCATTAATAAATTGTCAAAAATATCTTTTGAATGAAATTGTTAATTGTCTGTGGGTAACATTTGACTATAATAAATGCCAATCCTGTATGCTACATTAATTAGTGGAAAGACATTGTGGAAATTGACAGTTCAATTTAGCTAACAATGTAACTCCTTAAACACGCTGCCAGAGATTTTTCACATTGTGTATTCTTATGGTAAATGTACCTTTCAAATCACAATCTATATTACTCCTAAATTTACCAGCTGTACAAGGTGTCATGTTAATCCTGATCAAACCCCATGCCTAAAGTGAGTTGAAGACAATGTCGAGGGGTGTAATGGTTCACCAAATTCATGGTTCAGTTCAGACAGATTTTTTTGAACATTTGTATTTTTTTCTGGATTTATTACATTCACTCTATAGATGTTTAATTTCTTTCTTTATTTTTTGTGTATTTGACTAGATGTCACACTAAGCGCACCAGCTTCTCAACAAAACAAATGCTCTGTGTGCCACACAAATGTGCTGTATGTTATTCTGACATAGCACCAGCCCAGCTATATAAGCAAAGAGCAGAGGAGGTTGGATTATAACACACAGAGGGAGTGTTTACAGTATGTCGTTCTCTGTTTAGGACTAGGGATGTGCGCAATTAGTCGGTTAAACGCTGCTACCATCGCTAGTTGGCACCATAAATACTAGTCTGATAAACTTATTTTTTATTTTATGTATTATTAAAAAAAAATGTAAGTAGTGGCTCATTCAATCTGTCTGCATCGATCTGCACTTCAAACACGCAAAACAATCTGATTCTGCGAGTGGAGTTGAGAGCGCTTGCTTTCCATGTGTTCCTAGAGTGGCGAGAGAGTGTGGACAACTGTCAAAGCGGCAATACCTTGATGTGGCCACTAGCTCCACTTGCAGAAGACGACAACCGATCAAAAGACTATAGTCCTATTGTACAATTGCCTATTTGGCCTATTTGACATTTACTCTAACTGTACAATCTTGTATTGAAAATATAGCCAGCTATCAGTATTTTCTGTCACAGAGTGGAGTTGAAAGACACAGCGCTTATACACGCACTTTCAACAGAATGAATAGGACAAAGCGATTGGGGAAACGGACAGGTAGATCTGACAATATACTAAGCTGAAATTGGTTTATTTAAATTATTAAACTACAGCTGTGTTTGTCTGTCTGTCTGTCTGTCTTTTGTGGCTCTAGGCTATTCTGGGGATAGCTACATGCTTTTTTTTTTTATTTCAAAATATATAGTATAAAACATTTTTTTTTTATACTTTACTCTCTGTAATAACACAAAACAGCTACAAACGTGTCTGTGGTCATGTTGGCTGTTTTTCTATACAAGCCCATATGCAAGTAACCTGACCTGCCATAAGAATTGTTGTCACAAGTACATCCGGGGAGCTGTACATTGAATCTGTTTGAATGGCAGGTGCTTTCAAAAAAATACTTTGCAGTTGATTGGATAAACCAGCTGGTCGTTTTTGCTGTCAGCACACCTAAACCACCAAATTTACTCGCCAAACTGAAAATCTACCCGCTTTTGGCGCTTGTCGGGTGTTAATCTTGGACCCTGGTTACACCCCTACTGTTTTTTATTAAGAATTTACAGTGCAACATTCACAAAGCTGTCTGTTTGGTTAGTGATTGTTGGTGAAATGCATTCATGAAGCAGAATGTCTACATTAGTGCACTTGTCTGTAACTGTTTGTTACAGACCTTTCAGTGTTATGTTTTCTTCTAATACTTTAATTACAGACTTTTCAGTGTTATGTTCTTTTCTAATACTGTAATTACTGCCTTATAGCAACGAATGGCACAAGAGGTGCTGACACACTTGAAAGAGCACCCAGATGCCTGGACCAGAGTTGACACCATTCTTGAGTTCTCCCAGAACATGAACACCAAGGTAAGATATAGCAGTGAAGGGACCCACATCTGTACATTGAGGAAGGTACTGCTAGACTTTGCCAATACTTGGTCATGGCATGGTTTGCTGAAACCTACTGGCTATACTGAATACTTTAGTTTAAAGCTGTGCAGTAAGTTAATAAAATTTTAATTATGGCTGTGCGATTTAACCAACATTTCATATCCCAATATAGATAATTGTATATCCCAATAACGATGCATATTACGATATAAAACGTTCTGTAAATTCGCTGAATAAATTGTTTGTCATCCAATGACCCCATCCCCTTCCCCACAGCTCCCAGGCTTGTGCTTATTCTCCACATATTGCATATGTGGACAGGGGCAGCCCCACCCTCTCTAAACCACATTGAGCTGAGGAGATGAATTCAGAATCCGTTACCCTGAATTAAAATAAACATATACAGGGCTCCAGACTGCGACCAATTAGTTGCAATTTGCGACCATTTTTGCAGACAGTGCAACAGTGCGACTTGCAAATATGTTTGTGTTGTTTTTATTATTATTATTACTGCCACCGCACCATTGCTTTGTGAACTTTCAAATCAGTGGAGCTGTCCGGTTACTGCATTCAAATGAACGGTTGTCCGCTCTTTCTTCCTGTCTAACATTTGTATCACCGTACGGGTGGTGCTCCTTCTCACCATTCAGTTCTACTTTGGATAACTGAACTCCGTCTTTCAGCCTGGCAGCCATCACTACATTGAACACTCTCCATTTACACAGTTAACTACCGGTATTCATTTAACTTGTTAAGTTGTGTAGGTTGCGAATTGTTTTATCATTATGCTGTTAAATTGCCAATTGTGTATTCGTACACATTTGTTTTTCTCGTCATTCAGTGTTTGTTCTCGTCTGTCTGCGCTTGTAATCACCTCGTTATGATGATAAACTAAAATAATTCATTTGAATAATGTGATTCAATAATATTTGCTAACGATAGCTATGCTAGCGGTAAATTTAGCAAACTCAGTGAGGAGTTTATGTTTATTATACTTTAAAGGGAATTAAATAGTTAGTTGTTCTGGTGGCTAAAATATTTTAAAGGTCATTGTTGTGCGGTCAAACATTTGATGCAAGACTTCAGACTATGATCTAACCTGGCAGGCCAGCGGCACCGTGCTATTAAGCATCAATGTGTCACATCTGGGCAAGTTTCCCTGTGAGATTTTCAATAACATAAATAAAAGGGAGACAAAAAGTACACTTTTTAGCAAACTTTTCAACAAAATCTAGTAGGCTATTTACAATGCCATCTGTAAGTAGTAGTGGGTCAAAGAGGCATTAGGCTATAAATTAATAAATGAAAGTACAGCAGAAGGTGCTGTAACCACACCCATCGCGTGTTCTACAGTAATCTCCTTACCGCGGTGTTGTGCCAAGGTATCCTCAGTCGAACATTGATTGGAAAATGCAGATGTGCATTTTACGAATTGTGTTTTCACTTAATAATGTAATAACGATAAACAAATGTATGTATACTGGTAATAATAATTTGATTGGTTATAATATAGGGTGGTGTGAGCTCTCGTGGGCAAGAATCAGTTTCCAACAACTATTTTTTAGCAGATCACTTTTTGGCATGACACCTGCAAATGCCGTGAGATTGTCTTGTCAATCTAGCTGGATTGGATTGTGGTTTACATTTTCTTTTGGAAAGAGGATTGGACTACATAAAGACAATTGGAATATTTGACCGTTCAGGAATACAGAACCGCAGTCCGCACAAATACCCACACCCAACCTGCTACAGGTGCAGCCTGTTGAGCTCTCATATACGTTGCTACTGAAATTAAACTACAATTTTAAATTAACATTTTAGCTCAAAGCTAGATTAGAGCTACAGAGCCTTTTTATAGTTGTCAAAATACAATACAACGCGATGTATAGAATGCATGGGTTCTCATTCATGGAATTAACCCTCGTCACTACAGTGTTGGATTATGGCAAAAAGTCTATTGCCTTCGCTTCTTTACTGAAACGAAACAGTGGAATAATATCACACTTTATTTAGAAACATAAATGCATGTGTGTGTGTCATTTTGCTGAGAAATTACAAGACGCACACAGATAATGTGTCGTCTTTGTGGGTGGGTTAGGCATGAGGCAGCAGTTACCTTTCTTGTCGGTGGCTTTCACAAAGCCTATCTGACGTGTGTCAATAATATATGCTAGGGCTGTCGCGGTGAAGCAAATGTACTGGCGGTATCTGCAGTATTATCGCCATTTTTCTGTTTTTGTTTTGAAGGGTCAAGTTAGTTGAGCAGAGCTTCCGAAATAGTTTGATTCTGGGTCATTTATAGACAATGTGATCTCAGTCCGTGGTGAGACAATTGTGCAACATCATATGCTTTCTGCCAGTTTAGTAGGCCTACTGGTAATCACATGTAACTTTGTCCGGCAGATGTTGGGCCAAAATATCATCTGGAAAATATAACTAATTAATTATTAAATTAAGCATATTAAATAAAGCATATTAAATGGCTCAGGATCAAAAGCCCATGGCACACCAAGCATAGCCTAAGGTACACTGCCTTGATTTAGGTAGCATGTAGACAGAAAGAAGTGATGGCACAGTTTCTGTTTAACAACCCGAAAGATTAGGGAGAGAATCCGCCACTGCTTAACTGTGATTAAGCAGCATATGAGAATACATTACAGAATTCAATATTTCTCGCCTTTTCCCTGGTCTGAATAAGTTGCTAAATTTGTTGCTAGTCGCTTTTTAGAAATAAAGTTGCTAAGAGTGTCTGAAAAGTTGCAAAATCTATCGACAAAGTCTCTAAGTTGGCAACACTACAGCACTTTACTACAGTTTAGTAGCGTAACGTCTGAGTGTCATAAATACATACACTCCCAAAGGCTACAACCACGGATGTATTATAAGAAGATAAAACTGGCTAATATGGGGCTGGGGGAATTTGTGCTTAGATAGCGCACACGCCCTAGATCAGACATCATATTCGATGGGCTAGCCTCATGAGAAAAATTGCGGTTTGCAGTACCGGTGGTTGTTTTCCACGGCCTGCGGTTGGGTTAGCAACACTGCGGTATTGCGGATATCGCGACAGCCCTAATATATCCATGATGTCCGCCAAGGTATGAAAACTGTGTAAAACTGCCAGGGTTTTTTTAACTAAGTCTCTGGCCGCTGTCTGTTTTGCCATCGCAGTAAATGTGGTTCCAAACTGTTTGTTAGTCTGCTTGCATTGTGTAGCAATGAAGCTACAGTGTCAAAATTATTCAGTTTTAAAAAGGTGTCTATTTTAAACATGAATATAGCAGCAAACCATTACTATTCTATGCTAGGATATAGTGGAATATTGTCCTTAGCAGGGTGTTGTAACGTAATCCGATCTAATATCGTTTTTTTTTTGTTTAGCCTACCTAGTGCTGGCGCTACAGCAAAGCACACGTGTGGGCGGCAACAAGAACGATATTCTTGTTTGGCTGAGAAGCTGGTGCTAGTCTATATGACTTACTGTGCCTAACGTTTGTGCTGGTGCACATATTTTCAGTAACGAGCACCAGTGCTACTAGTGGAAAAAGATATTCTGGAGCCCTGATATAGTCTCTGCAACAATTTGCTGGGACTTTATGATCGTTTACTGCATAACGTGACTTGACCATGACACTCATTGTGTTGAGAAACATGTGTAGTTCTTTAATATAACTCATCTGAAAGATTGGGTATTCTGGGTACTTGCCAGACATAGAAACAAAATACAGCGGTAGGAAATGTAATATAGATACGTCCTGGTTCGGCTATGTCCTGAACATTATATCAGTGTGTTTTGCCAGGTAGCATAGCTTGCACGTTTTATTTACTTTGCAGCAGTAGCACCGATGCACCATGCAAAATACAACTTGTAGGCTAGCAGGTTAAACTTAATCGATCATAAGTAGGAATCTTCCTCACCAATGTTTCTATGATCAGGAGCCGCTACTCCAAGCTCTCTGCTCCACTGTGGGCAGGGCTCACTCGACACATACGCAAGCACACACAGAGCTCAGTGAGAGATAGACAGTGGTGGAGCGCTGATAAAAAATGCACGTTATTGGAAATGCAATGAAAGCCTTGCCAGTAAAAAGCCAACAAGTGTAATCCGCGCAAAATACGGGCAGACAATTTTTGTGATATGTGTGAACAACAATATTAGTGGAAGCATAATATGAGATGTTTTTTCTATCGTTTGTGTGTCTGTCTGTCATAATGCAAAGCCCTAGTGTGTGTGTGTGTGTGTGTGTGTGTGTGTGTGTGTGTGTGTGTGTGTGTGTGTGTGTGTGTGTGTGTGTGTGT
>JAODOY010000007.1:334096-354848 GCA_025399855.1 Forbesichthys papilliferus | reverse complement strand
TTTATCGTGACACTTTTTCTTTTTATAGTCCAGGAGCTGCATGACGTCCCCACGCTCGAGTTAACTCCACCCAGAAAATCACCAGACAGACAGAAAGTGAAATAAATATAGGGAATATTTTGCGATTCAAATGGAAGTAGATTTTCATAGTTTGAATGTGTTTATATTAAGCCTCTACATCCTTTAATGACATGTTAAGACTACAATGACTGATTTCCCTTGACTATCCCTTTAAGACACCTTATGAAGCTCTGAATGTTGTTTTCACGTGATCAGGGCATGTTGAATCCCAACTCCTAGCATTTGGGGGAAAAAAGCATAGAAAACATGCACAGGAGGGCTGAACACAGAGCGTACATATAGCTATAGTGCCAGCGTTTTCAGTTGTCTTTTCTCTGCCGTGCTTCGCACACTATTGCAAGGATTGCCGGTTTCTCCATGTTTCATCTCAGGACGTCACATTTCACAATAGCTTAATTAGTTACGCATTGTCATCTCAAGAAGTGCTGTTTTTCTTCAGGGCTAATATTTTCGACATTGCTTCTAGCATAGCGAAGCCATTCTTTCCACAAAACCCCAATTAATGTTTCCTTGTGTGCCATGCATTTGTTGGTGGGCGTATGCAATCGCAATTTCGATTTGAAAACGATTTATCGGTCAGTCCTAGTGTCAAGTTCTATAAAGGCTGTACCCTATACAATATTTTAAACATGACTGTAGCTGCAAACTACTATTTTCTATGTAAGATATAGTTATAACTAAATTAAAGACCTGAGCAGAGAATAACAACACACTTGCTATATTCAAGCTCAAATCAAAACAGTATTGCTCCGCGGTCCTCACATTTTGAAATGTATTGTGAAGCAAAGCGTAGTGCTACGTTATTGTTGATATGAACCGTGTTCTTTACTTTGTTTATGTTCCAATTTACGGAGCCAGGGCTTTGTAGAAGAATCAGATAACTTATTCAACATGCACAGAGAACGGTGAGCTAGCGAAATGCCAGGAGAAATGTGTTGAATTTGACAAAGTGTATTATCTTGCAATAGCTGACTTTACCTTTTTAAGTGTGACATCTAGAGTCGGTAAGTCATAAAGTGCCACTTTAAGTAATACATGGAAAGCAAAGTTACATCAGTATGGTTAAATATAAGCATGCAATTATCTGATTCGTGGCTCAAAACTGACACAATCCTAACACTGATTTTTGATTCGATTTATTAATTTTTTACGCTTATTTTAGTTTACATTTGTGCGTCATAGTCTACGTCTTGCTGCGGTAAAGCCTGTCTTGTCTGAGTCTTGTGACACTTTCCAATGTGTGTTTTGTATGCAGGTACACACCTTCTATGAGGCAGTAGGCTATATGATTGGAGCCCAGACAGACCAGGCTGTTCAGGAGCACCTTATAGAGAAATACATGCTGCTGCCCAACCAGGTGTGGGACAGCATCATTCAACAGGCCACAAAGGTGAGCAACATGTTACTACCATTACATATTAGCATATATTTTTAGAAGGATGTTGCTTTTAACACGTTACTATTACATATTATTAGGGCTGTCGCGATAATCACTATATCTCCTTATCGTGCGATATATGAAATTGACCTCGATAATTTTTCTGACTGTGATAATACTGTATTCACATGCGTGTTGCTGACTTAAGACATAAATTACAGTGCTGCGCACGCACGCTCGCACGCACACACACACACACACACAATATCTACCGGTCTACAGAAAATATGGAATATGTCGCTGAAACCTAAAATAACTATAGTAAGTTGACATTTTGCTGTTTCTTAATGATAACAATTTTGAGTTCGCTTTAGAAGGCACACTTCTTACCCACATAGCCTACGAACTCCCAAACATTTGAACTGCCTCGTTTTTATCCTAAAATACTGGATTATGTTACTGCTCCGTCTGGACAAAATCATGGTTGCTGGTGTAGGGCACATCAATACGTAGTTCACCAACCTTTACCACTAGTGTTTTGGATGCTTGTTTTGAATATAACATGTTTCAGGTAAACTTCTCCCTGCTTCCCTGGTCGACTCCTTGGATTAGCCCTATATATTCAGTCATTCCACCCTTGTCTTTTCTTGTCTGCCCTTATAATCACAATAATATTGTTTATCGTGATTATTACTTGGAAAATTAATCGGCCAACAAAAAAGTTATTGTGACAGACCTACATATATGATCATATACTTTTAGAGGGATGTTGCTGTTAACACGTTACTGCTATTGCATATCATTATTAATATTATTATTATATACTTTAAGAGGGATGTTTTTTTGTATTTTGAAATAATACTTATCATTTCAGTATTAAGGTTTTAAATTTTAATATAATGAATGCATTTTCAATGTAGTTTTTAGGGTTACTGTATGTTATGCAGTTATGGTATGCTAATGTGCTGCTCACTGTCTGTCAGAATGTGGACATCTTGAAGGATCCCGAGACTGTGAAACAGCTGGGCAGTATCCTGAAGACCAATGTCAGGGCTTGTAAAGCTGTGGGCCACCCGTTTGTCATCCAGCTTGGACGCATCTACTTGGACATGCTGAATGTCTACAAGTGCCTCAGCGAGAACATCTCCGCTGCTATCCAGGCAAACGGTAGGTAACACTGGGAGGGACTTTTCTCCCAGCTATAAATATCTGACAAGTGATTGCTTGTACTATCACTGTTGGCACAATGGCTTATGTGATGGCTCATGATTTAGCTTAGAATGATTCAGGATTTCTCACACACTGTTTAATGTTAATAATTGCAGTTAGTTTTAAAATCCTGAGAAATTGGCATTTGGGAGATATGAGGTTTCAGTTAACATTTTTACAATCTGCTGACGGAAGTCGGACCCCACTATTTGAATTAAAATCTCTTGAAATCTTGAGTCTGTGTACTGTTACTTATTTGCTGTAAATATGTCATCTATAGATATAATCTTCTGTCCCGAACTGCATAAGTAACATTTAAGTGTGTGTGTTGGTCAGGTAATGTTGACAAATGTGGTTGTGACAACATGCTGTGGGGATTTATTTTGTTTTCATGAGTGATTTTCAAGTCAGTAAAATCATTATATGGAGCTCAATAAATTGGAAACAATTTAAAAGTCAAATGAATACATTTCTTTATTATTTGAAATACACTGATTAACTGATAACCATCCTTTTCCCTCTGCTGTTTGTATTTAAAGGAGAGATGGTGACCAAACAGCCTTTGATCCGGAGTATGAGGACTGTGAAACGGGAGACCTTGAAACTGATCTCTGGCTGGGTTAGCCGATCCAATGATCCCCAGATGGTAAGAAAATGCTGTCATTTTCGCATAACTGAAGAGCCAGCTCTCAAGCGTATTGCATAGAATGCATATAGTATTCTGTTATGTTAGCTGGAAAAATGTTCACTTCTATGTTGTTGTAGTAGTAGTAGTAGTTAAGTAGTAACAAGATTAGGATAGGTAGACTCATTGTAGTGTTATTGACAAAGCTACATCTTTGCCCAGCTGAGGGCTTTATAAACAAATACACACAAATTATAGTTTATAAATCCATCTGAGCGTGGCCGTCTGGGACCCAGTGTAGGTGATTGGTATACAGTATTTGCAATATGGTAGATATATCATATGTAGAGGGGTGGGAGTAGAATAGCCCCCCAACATTCAGTCAGTGGTGAGTTATTGACATCATAATTTTGTGATTATAGTATTTTTATTCAGAATGTCAATATTTTATGATTGGTGATTTTCAGGGCTCTTGTCAAACTGAAAGGTTACAAATCATGCAATGTAGTAAATTATAATATCGCAAATGTTGAGAATGAATGGTCACATAATTTTTTTCAAGCAGTCGGCATGTGAACTATTTTGCGTTTTGCTTTTCTATCATCCCCTGTGCTCTTTGCATCTCACAGACAACAAAACGGGGAAATCACGTTTGACGAGCGTGTATGACGTAAACTCGTATTTGTTCTGTGAGGCGAAGCAGTGCTATTTGTTGCAGAACTCAATCATTCTCCACATCCATGGAGGAAGGCGGATGCACGGGACAGCAATACTTGTATTTATTCAAGTCAGTGTTGATCTGTGCTTAACCAGCATGTCTCTTTCCAGGTGGGCGAGAACTTTGTTCCACCGCTCCTTGATGCCGTCCTCATAGACTACCAGCGTAATGTCCCTGCTGCCAGAGAGCCTGAGGTCCTGAGCACCATGGCGACCATTGTAAACAAGCTGGGCGGACACATCACCAGTGAAATCCCGCAGATCTTTGATGCAGTGTTTGAGTGCACGCTCAACATGATCAATAAGGTAGGGCTGTGGTTTAAAAAATGAATTGGAGAAATGTTAAATGAGTATTATTAAATCTTATAATAATGTAGTGTTGACATTGAGAAGTAGTTATGACCTTCCAGGCATTAATCCTGCCCTTCCTGATCAGTAATTATACATCCACTTTTAAATCCATCATGAATTTGTGCCATGGAGGTACGCGCAAAAATGGGCAATGCCCAGGGTTGCTACCACTATGGGCGATATGTGGAGAGCACTCGGTTTAAGATGGGGGTTATCTGGAGATTAGCAGGAGGAAAAGAGGAAGGAAAGAATAGGTTATGTTTCTTATACTTCCATGTTAGGGTTGCTCCTGAGTAGCTAGCTGTGCATACATGCTCTTTATTAATAATTCATAACTTATTAGTGTATAAATGCTCTATTCATAATAGCTGTGTGTGTGTATATGTATATATGGATGTATGTATATATGATATAGATGGTATGACGATAGAAAAACATCTACTGTTTGATATAATGCTTTATCATTCATATTGTTGTGATGGATATCACACTCGTACTGCAAATTTTTTTTCATCATTTGGAGTCGGCCCATATTTTGCGTGGATTACGTTAATACATTATTACTCTTGTTGACTTTTTACTGGTGAAACTTCTATTGCACTTACGTAAGGATTGTTTTTGACAACTCTCCACCACTGTCTCTCGACTAGCTGACCTCAGCGGGGCTGCCCCTCTCCACTATACAGGCAATGTGAGCATAAGTCAAAGAGAGCAATGGGGGGGGGGTGTCGTTGGACGGCCAGAAAGTATTCATTATATTTACAGAAAGTGTCCTATATCGGGATATGAAATTTTGGTAATGTTGCACAGCCCTAATTCATAACATTCCTGTCATTTGAATAATTCACACCTGGGGTGAATTATAACAAGTGTGTGTGTGTGTGTGTGTGTGTGGTCTACATGTGTTACTAGAACTTTGAGGAGTACCCAGAGCACAGGACCCACTTTTTCTACCTGCTGCAAGCAGTCAACACCCACTGCTTCCCAGCCTTCCTTGCCATCCCTCCTGCTCAATTCAAACTAGTGCTGGACTCCATCATCTGGGCCTTCAAGCACACCATGAGGAATGTGGCGGACACTGGTGAGCTGGACAGGACCAGCCTGAGAGCAGCTGGCCCGCTGTAGATCACCATGTTTAATTCACCATTTGCTTAGTGTTCCTTCTAGAACTACTACACACTACTCCATAGCTCTGTATTGTTTTAAAGGTGGAACAATGAATTGACTAATTGAATAGTGCAACATAACATGGGACATTATTTATTATGCCCCACATTATTATTATTATTATTATTATTATTATTATGGTTTACTGGTGCTCGAAGTGCGTAAACTGTGACCCTGGATCATAAGTGCATGCGTGTTCCCCACAGGTCTTCAGGTTCTGTACACACTGCTGCAGAACGTGGCCCAGGAAGAAGCTGCAGCACAGAGCTTCTACCAGACGTACTTCTGTGATATCCTGCAACACATCTTCTCCGTGGTAACGGACACGTCACACACAGCCGGTAAGTGACTACTCTGTAGCATCGGTCTGACGTCGTGTGTCACAAATCCACCATTCGGGCATCACGTTAAACGACGACACACCTCCACATCTCTTCACAGAGAAGCACATGACTTTAGATTCTATACGTGTATATATTCTACACACCGTGATGTGTTCACAAGACGAGCCGAGTCAGCATGGCTATCACAGTGCACCTACCACAGCAAAGGGGGCAACTCGTGGTCAACATGTCAACCCTTTCTAAACGCACCTGATGTGACTCTCAGGCCTGACGATGCACGCCTCCATCCTGGCCTACATGTGCAACTTAGTGGAGGAAGGGAAAATCACAGCAGTCCTCAACCCAGCAAGCCCAGCCAACAACCAGATGTTCATCCAAGAGTATGTGGCCAACCTGCTCAAGACGGCTTTCCCTCACCTACAGGAGTAAGTGCACCGCCACACAGCAGTAACACACATGCTACTTGACGCACTCACTGTCCAGTAAGGACACAGCAGCAGGTCTACACTAGGTGTAATTGCTTACGTAGAATGGCATATATCACCACCTAAAAAGAATACTGGTGCTAATAGCTAACTATGTGAAGGCTGGTGCTGTTGGTGTTGTGTGGCTACAGGGTATCTGCTATACTTGTCACATTGTTCCCCTCAGCGCCCAGGTGAAGGTGTTTGTGACAGGGCTCTTCAGCTTAAACCAGGACATTCCTGCCTTCAAGGAGCACCTTAGGGACTTCCTAGTCCAGATCAAGGTGAGCTTTTCACGTCATGAGAAACGGTAATGTACTCGTTGGTTGTACTGGCGGTTTTCATTACACAGACATGCATGGCTAGCTACTAACCACTGTACTATTATACATTTAATATTTATTCTATTTCCATATATACGGTACGTATTAATGCATAAAAACAAAGTACAATTGTAGGCTTTTAGTGAATGTCAAAGCAATTTATTCTTGTCCAGCACATTTCTTTATTCTGTCATTTTAATCCCTGATAGTTGTAATAATAATGCTTAATATTGTGGGGCTAGTTTTGCCTCTATTGTCACTGATAACATGGCATTGTCTGTTTTCAGCAGATAATGGGTTATCAGTATCTACATAGCTAACTGCTTAGCTGTTTCTATAAATTACATTCTACAACATGGCTAGGCTGTCCATCAAAAGTAATAGTGCTCTCTCGCAGAGGGAGTGTGTGGTGACTGCCTCAACAACGTGTGTGTGTGTGTGTGTGTGTGCACTTTCCCTTCTCTAGGAGTTTGCTGGCGAGGACACCACAGACCTTTTCCTGGAAGAGCGAGAGGCATCTCTGCGCCAAGCCCAGGAAGAAAAACACAAGATCCAGATGTCTGTCCCGGGCATTCTGAACCCCCATGAGATCCCTGAGGAAATGTGTGACTGAGGCACCCCATCCTCTCCAAAACTGTTCAGTTCTCCAACACAGCAAACATTCATGTAAAAATAACCCCTAACCACATCATACACAACCCAACCTGAGAGAAAGAGAAGTGGACAGCCCCTCTACTTAGAGAGCGGGTGATCCCATTGGATGTTGTTGACCAAAACCATGCCAATTATATGTAAGTGATTACTATCACCCTGTGGCCCTTTTACATAATATGCGTTTTCTATGGAGACTTTGTGTAATATTCTTCCAGAACGGTTGCATTTGGTCTATGGTCCAACCCAAGAGTTGCATGTTGAGGCTGTAACAATAAGGACACGTTAACCATCTGTTTTGTTACCCTGCCCCCTTTATTTGTTCCTATATATTACACAATCAGAGCAGAGTTCTTTGTGAAAACCCGCATGTGTCGTTTGCGTGGAGGCTTCTAGGACTGTGGTCTGACGGAGAGACTGGAAGGACTGAGGTCTCGTACAGAGGCTTGCACAGGTGCCTCGCCACGTTGTGGGAGAATGTGAAACGTAACTGATTTGAATGAAGGTGTGAGATGTGCTGCTTCATGCATCAGGAGAAGCATCCCATTTGTCATAAGTTGTGCTTAACTTGAAGTGTTTTGGGCACTGCCAGGTAGGAATACAATTATTATTTTTATAAAGGAAATCATATCAGAATATGTGCATATCATCCCGATCGATTGTATAGCATCTCTAATACCAGGGGAATGTGTTTGTTTTTCCTTTATTGTATTTTGTTTTTTGTTGTGTGCGCGCACGTGTATGCTGTCGCCTAGTCGACATCAGCGTTTTGTTTTTCCTCTAAGAGGATTGTTGCTCATGTGAGCTTTCATTAATGGGATGTTTTACGGGCGTGGCGGAGATATTTATGGGTTCCTGGTTGGTTTCATCTTTATAACAACTGTTTAACTCAGACGGCTTTTGCGATTTTTGAATTGTACTAATTTGTGTTGTTTACCATGCTGTAGTGTCAGACACTACCTTTAGAGCAAAATCAAATAAAACTGGGTTTACAATAATTTTGTATTTTTAAGTTTTATCTCTTTAGATCCATCCAAATAAACGCAATGCTTTTGACTAGACAGCCAACTAATTGCCAGTGACTTTAATTAGGCAAAGAATGTATAAATTCAAATAAGTACCCAGTTTCTAATGGCAAAATTCCCTTCTTGAAGTGTTAACATTTGTTGTGTACTTTTTGAACTGATTAAAGTTGAGACTTTTTTAACCCTGCCTTCTGCTCAGTCTTCATCATTTCAACTCATGTCTCATTCAAACTGATTTGAGCAGGTAAGATTTGTGTGTGTGTGTGGGTTGGTCCTTCCCCTGCCCCAATTATTCTAGGAGTTACTGGCTTAGCCATTACAGCAGCTTCAAAACACGGAAGTCATAAGGGCTGGTATTTCCCAATGGGGCCCAGTCATTTGACTGCAATGCTCAGAAAATATTACCATCATGACTAGAAATGAATGTTTAAGTACAGTTATCTGAACTTGTAATTGCTACTACAGTACATATATTCAAGACAATGAGAATGTTTAGAGGCTCTAAGCTCTAGAAAGGGATATAATCACTTTATGTAATGCACACCAATATGGACTGAAAAAGAGTTTGGTGATTATAGTTGCCAGGGAAATGTGGTCAAGCCACTAATCTCATGATGACGCTCTCCCAGGAAGCCAGAGTAACCGTTTCTGTTCTGACCCAGTTCTGCATAGCTGGGTCACATAGTCATCTATGGTATCTGCTTTTGAGGAGTGGAGGTAACAGCTGGAGATCTCAGAGCACCACTGGGAACAGGGCCAGACCGATTCCCTACTGCTGCCCCTGTGAGTACAGTTGCATGCTGAGATAGCCTGTCAATAAGCTGCCTCAATGCAGGAGTAGAATATATATTCCCTACAATGTGTCATTTATCCAAGTCTCAATCCTTCAGAGGGTATTTAAAAAAAAACACATTTTGACAGTATTGTCTTAACACCTGATTGAAATAACCTATTGGAGAAAACCTTTAACTGCAACGAGTTTCAGATATCTTATACTTGTTAGACTAGATATTCAAGTAGTATCCAAACAACAAAGTTGACTAACAGCATGGCTGATTCCCTCTACTGGATAGCATTATTCACATAAAATAAAAACTGCACAGCAGAATAGTTTATCAATTTTTATTTTGATCAGTTTATTATTTTATTGGTGCCAGTGGTGTACAGTGTATTCTTAAACATTAACAGTAACTGAGACTTAATATATTACCAGAACAGGGTCAAATGAAATTGTAAATAGTTTTCAGTTTTTCTTTTTAGTGGGTGGAGTAAGTTCAGCTGGGCTTTCTACATAGGGACATATAACTGAAAACAAACAAAGACTACTTGCTGTGTACTGCCACCTTGTGGAGTATACATTATCCTGCCATAGTTTATTAAATATCAGATTTATCTCTAAATACTATACCTAATAAGCTGCTACTTGCAAGCAAACTGCCAGATGTGTCCAACCAAATATTCTAGACAACATCAACACTCTAGTATGGCTTTTGAAGAAAATAAAACAATATGCTGGTGTATGGTATATCAAGTCAATAGTCACTAATGTGGAACAATTTTCTAAAGCAATTTAACTCTTTGGGGTCTAAGGAGATTTTCTCTGCGCTCTTACTTTTGACCGCAAATCGATAGGATAAAAGGGCGCGAAGTTATTTATCATTATGTTTGATAAGCACTTACTCGTCGCGGGCGACGAGGCCGACCTCAGAGTTAAATTGGCCTGATGCAGTCAACCACCTAGATGGCACTTTTAGCAGGTCAGATTGAACTCTGACAGAGTATATCTACACAAATGAACAGGTCTGGCTGTGACTTGACAACTAGGTATATAGTGGCATACTGTAGGCTACACTGATTTACCATAGGACACAACGAGCTGGGGCAGAATAGAGTACCTGTGAGTATCAAGATCATCACGGGTCGAGCACAGCAGCAGCCAAACATTTGCACTGGTGCAGAGGTGAATCCAAATTCAGCTGAGATTGCTAGGAGCTGGAATAGAAAGGATCTGTTATGTTTGCTTAAAGCACAGCCAGCTCTTATGTAGCAATGGAGTGACTTGACTATGAGCGCTGTCATGCAAGCTTGTAGATGTTTTCGGTCTCCCTTGATCTTTCCGCGTCGCCTGCAAACCCATCTCGGTCTCTCTCCCTCCAGTTCCTTTCTCATCAAACCTTCTCTGTCGATCGGATCTGAGCATAGCGTGTTTTTGATCTACAACACAAAGTGAGATAATTTAGGTATCTAAATGATACTAATGTCTGTTACAAATACAGTATACACGTACTATATTTGTAAATGTGAAGAGAAAAGTAGAGTAAACGCAAGGCTAAAACAAATGTACTATATTTGTAAATGTGAAGAGAAAAGTAGAGTAAACGCAAGGCTGAAACAAATCATGCCATGGTTTTGCTACAATTTTAACATTTGAACAATGCATTGCCAATTTTAGCTCTTTGTAAAACAATCTTTAAACAAAAGTTTTACATAGTACATATTTTAGTTTTACGCATGAGAGATACAGAACAATTGAAACATTTTGTGTACCTTTTCTCAGAAGGCTGTTTGGTTTGCGATGTGTTCTTAAATTGCGCCTCTAGTCTGGAGTAAACTCCCCCAGGTGGCTACAAAACACACACAACGCTACAACACTGTCTCAGGACAAATATCTCCAGATGTGCATTTGTGTAGAAAGAAACAATACAATTACACACAGCTTTTACAAATACTCTTTGTATTTCTATTAATGGTTGTCAATCAAAACATATAGGCTACAGGACAGAGGACAGGACGGCGGACACGGGAATAGTACACACCTCCTTAGGTTCCTTAGCTTTGCCCTGATCCTGGTCTCCAAACCTCATCTTGGTCAGGTGACTAATGATCTCTGCCATTCGCCTTTGGTCTGGCTCAGGAGACATGTATTGAATAGAGAGAATCTAGCCTAAGCTTACTAGAATAACAATATTGATGAAGTTAATGAACGCATAAGAGCAGATAGCAAAAATGTTTACCTTCTTCCCGCTGAGCGTCCTGGTTGAATCTCGGGGAGCGGGAGCTGTCCCATTTACTCTTCTGGACGCTCACCCTGCAAAAGGCAGCACAGTCACTTAACTGTGGAATTAATGCTTCAGCTCTTCTTTCCACAACATAGTTAAAATAGTAGGCAGACAAGCTACTGTGCCATTTTCACTGTACATTTTATGTGTAATTGTTATCAATTTGGCGTTCAGCATCAAGGTTAAATGAATATGATAGGGGCAATCCTGATGTGGATGTTAAAAACTGAGGGCAGTTAAACTCACGTAAAAGCGGTGTTGTCCCTCGACAACGCCTGGGTAGATGACATGAACACAAACATAACAGTGTCAGAACATCTAGCATAGTTTGTGATATATGACGCACAGGTTTGTACTGTTTAAAATGTGTGAGCTAGCAACACAATGTACCATAAGCATGAGCCACACTTTGTAGGACAGCATGTTGTCCATTTGGTGAGTGAATTCCACATCATTTTGATGTTACCATGCCACTAAATGTAAACTGACCTTCTCCGATTTGTCTTTGCGTTGGAAGTTTGGTGAGGACACTTGTCTCTTCAGAGGTCTGCTGGCTTTTTTAGCCTTCTTGGCAGCTGGGGGGACAAAGCACATCGACATGAGAATCATTGTAAAAAGCAATATCTACCACCATCTGCTGACTGAAAAGAGCAATAGCTTGTATTCTTTCTGTTGGGACCTTGTTTCTTAGAGAGCTCCTCATCATCGCCCACCTCATCCTCAGTGACCTCTGACCCTGTGGTGTACTCCTCATCCTCTGACAGCAGGGACTGCTGCCTCTAGCAAAGGGTCAAAAGTCAGCTGAGGTTAACAGCCAATTAGTTGGAAACGGCACATTTTTATGGAATATCTACATTTGCCCAGCAACCATGTTCCTGGCAGATTATTAGTTAGTAGATAGTGAATTAAGTTTCTAATTTAAATAATGGAATTAGATAGAAAACCCTTCTGCCATTGCCAGTACATCTAAACACGGTTGTGGAGGTACATTTAATGGTTTAGTCTTAAACCAGTTCTGTAATGAGATCTTGAAGTGCTATGTGTTGATAATGTGTCCAGGCATCAAGGTTGTCTGTGGGGTGATGTAAATGTATATGTGAGAGGGCATAGCTCACAGGAGAGACCTGAGCATATGGATATGCATACCATGGCTTTGACTAACATCTGCAGTTCCCTGCCCATTTGACATCAATAAACTGTGATTCACAGTTCACCATGCTTGATAGATGACCGACGCTCAACTAGTCTAAAGAAGGCCAACAAATTAGCTGTTCTTTCAAAAACAAAGACATTTCAAAATGACCCCAAACTTTTTAACGGTAGTGCACATGTTAGAAACATACGCCTCTTCATTTGTGTGTGCCCTTGTCCCTGTAAAAACCCTCGTTTTGGTTCTCTAAAATCAAGAGCCTACGAACCCCTCTCTCCCTCACACAGCTGTGATGCTCACAGCATGCGCTCTCCCTAAAGCCTCCCACTGAGTATCAAAACAGTGACATTTGTGGTTCTAAAGACACAATCATGGAGCGCACAGTCTATTAATTACTAACCCTAACCGAAACAGAGTGCACACAAACAAGTGGTCACTAACATCTAGACTAAATCAGTCTCCTGTAATTCCGCTTCATGTGGCTCGTTTTTACCAAACAATTTACAGTTCAGCTATTTAGCAGATGCCTTTATCCAAAGAAACATGCAGTACTCCCCCTAACCACTAGTCCACACTGAACATTCAAGAAAGGCATAAAAGTTCAAGTCTTACCAGTTGTAGACTCCAGTTTTTCAGCAGGGAGAACTGGTGAACAGAGAGAGGACATAGGACCTGTTAGGGTCAGAACATTGAAAGGGGGAAAGAGACACTTTGGAACGACGTAAAGGTATATATGAGTAACGCACAGCACCACCCTCTCCCCTTAGAGGAGCAACGAGGCTGGGCTCCAAGAAGACCTCCCTCTCCTCAGTCTTCTGTGCACTGGAAGGAGACTCTGCAGGCCTAACGTGCACACGCACACACACACACACGACCAAACATGACGGTGACAAATGTTTTAATTGCTACCTCTACACACAGCCATACATACCTCTGTGCTGGTGGTGTGGTGGACACACACACAACATCTCTGTGGAGGACGAGGTCGTTAAGGACTTTGGCCAGAGCCCCGTCCCCAGAACACTGTTCCTCCTCTGGTAGGCTCACTATGTGGTCCCGCATCCTACAGCCCTACACACACACTCACAAATCTCACTGCAGGTCATGTCAAATTCAAAGTAACCATTTAAAGAGCTTTCCTCACATCACTGATTCTGATTGTGTGTGTGTGTGTGTGTGTGTGCACGCGCATACTTTGGGCATGCCACTGGGGTCAAAGCGGAGAACTCTCTGACCGCAGCAGGGATAGATGCCTACTCCATGCCAGCCAGTCTCTGTACCCATGCCAGGGTATGAGACACTCTCTGGGTGGTATTTGCATTGGGTTAGCTCTGCACACACAAACACCTGCCACACCAATCGCACACACACACCCACACACGCACACTTAAAATGTGTTGTTTCACCATTGTGTTTTGTCAGATTAACACTAGAACCGCCAAGAATCTCTGTATACCTTAAAACTGCCAATGGGTAAAATTGACCTGTGCGCCTAGATACTGTGTTTCTAGTTTCAAAATGTGCTCTGTCATTGTACCATTTGTCTTCTAAATGAAATTGTTTGTCTGTGTTTTGGTGCTCTAATTTTATAATTATGGTCTAAAGGGGCGTCTTAAAGAACACGCAAATATAGGCTATTAATGAAAGCATCCCAAGATCAAAGATCCCACTTGTTAGGAATGTCGGCTAACTAATGCCTAACTAGCCTAACTAGGCATACCTAACTTGTGCCGCTAGCATTAGCTATATTATTTAGATTTCGACCACACACTTGTGTACCCTCTCCTAGCAACATATATTGTGTAAAAGGTTGCTGTGCAAAAATAAGAAACCTGCCGAAAATTAAGGCATTTTGGTAACGGGTAATTTTGACCCGGTGTAGCGGTTATAATGCCCGTGGTTTTTATCTGGATTTATCTTGACTATATTTAACGATATGGAGTACAACACAAAACCATTTTAGGAAAAGTCAAAGACTGGGGGACTTAAATATATTATTAAAACAGTTATGTACAATTAAAAAAATCTCCACGGGTCAAATTTACCCCGTGGTGGTTCTAGTGTTAAAAGGCCTCACACACCTACAACAGTACCTGCTGGCAGCGGGAGCAGGTGAGGTGGTTGATGGTACCCCATATTCTCCAGTAGACCAGCACCCAGGACATCAGCTCCTCATACAGACCAGAGATGTAGTCATGTACATCCCAGCTCTTCTGTCTGGGCGTGAACAGACACACAGTAAAAACACTTTCTTTCAGAAGCATAACGTTGAACAGACAGATATACTGTACAAAGTACACTGACATTAAGAAATAATAGGTTTGTTACTTAGTGTGGGAATAGGTGATCTCTCCTCTGGTGTTGACATTGATCTTCCCCGGGACACAAGAGATCTTCCCCTCCGTGTCTTTGGTTAGCAACTTAAGGCACAGACCACACCTGTGTTAAAAGAACAAAGGCGCTTTTACCGACGAAACATTTGCATGTGTTGTCACGCACTAGAGAGGTTCCAGGAAGACGTGAAGCCGAAGGGAGTCTACTCGCCTGTACAGCGTTGCAGCATTGCCAGGGGAATCTCTGTTCTGGTAGTTGGGCTCAAAGAGACGCTCAATCTTCTTCTGGAACAGTTTGCTTTAATGTGTGTTTGAAGACCAAGCTGTCAATCAGTGCTTCCCTAGAGAGCTATGTCGCCGTCCCTAGAGAGCTATGTAATATTTACTACAATATGTACAAATAAGACAGCCCTGACCATACAAAATATGGATATTGTAGTCAGTAACAAATGTGCTGGCTATAAAATATGTTCAGTTGCAACAAATAACTGAATTTGAGGATTACTTCAGAATTGTACCTAATTAGTCTACTGAAATGACTGTCTATCACATTTAAATGTGTAATCCTATCCCTTTTATGTGCATTAAAGCCTGCGTCAAAGCATATCTACCTTTTGAACTTGTCTTTTTTGTCTCTGACATCGTCTGCTTCGTTGTGGCTAAACAGCTCAGCGATTCGCGTGGCCAGGTTGCTATTGATGCAGTTCATGTTGCAGGGCGTGGCTACGATGGCGCTCATGTATTTGTGGCAATACTGGATACAATCGTCCACCTGGCCACAAACACAGACAGCTTCTCAGTGACACAGGTTGAAAGAAACAGTCCAATAGAATTTCATTCCCATTTAGAAGACCTAGTTTTACACTAGCACTGCTCTATCAAAAAGCCATGGTAGCTCTCCTGACAGAGCTGTTAGGTAGTGGTTGCAAGAATGCTTGAAGCCTAAGTCTTCAGTAAGAACAAAAGATATGTCCAACCATGCAACACTGACTTTACAAAGCTCTCTCTATGGGCCTCTTGTTTTCCATAGACGAGGAGTATGGTTCAAATGCATTTTTCTGACAATTTAAATGACAGTAATACACATTGAAACATTTGACATACAACAGTGTCAAACCCATTGCCTTACTATTCTATTTTAAAGATAAATGTGTAGTCCTATATCACACTTGGTGGTCTAGTGGCAGCATCCATATAATCTAGATTGTGTATCATTGCACTTTTTGAGGTACCGCCCACTTCAGTTGAAAAACAAGGGGCCCAGTTCACATCACCACACTTACTAACGTATCCATCTTCAAGAACTCGGAGGAGATCAGGATTGAGATCACATTGCTGGGCTCTGTAACCGACAAACACCACATAACCAACCAAGCAAACCCCACGACCAACAAACACAGAACACACAGCCAGTGACCCACCAAACACATACCGTCTTCAGTACACAACAACAAAGAAATCAACACACCATCCACAAAATCACAACAGAACAGGTCAATGGCGACATTCACATGTGTTATATAGTATGATATATCTACTGTTGATCTGTGGGTCCCTGGGCTTTTACCAAGTCTGGGTTTGTCCTTTTTGCTTGCTCCTGCTGTGTTCCTGCGAACATAGTTCATGAGCCAGTCGAAGATATGCACATCACAGTGAACGGAGATGTCCACCTCGTCCCAGCGCTGGGCATCCACGGACAGATACTCAGCGAAGTAGCGCATTTCTTTCACCAGAAGATCTCTGGGACAGGTGAAATCCTGCTTCAGGTTCTTGGCCTCATCACACACGTGGATGACCATGTTGGGACTGTGTTGGAATATAGTGAGAGAAGTGACGGACACGTCTTTTAAAGGGTCTGCTCGGCTGAAGGTCAAGAAAATTACAACTTATTAAAAATAAAAAAAAAGAATGAAGTTGCAACTTCTGACCACATGAGGTCACTAAGCCAAATGATGTGACCAGACAAGGCCAACAAACATGCCAAATGGATCCATGAAGTAAAAATACTTTTTGTTTAGATACTTTCAAGCAAAAAAAAACCAAAAAAAACACAAAGATCCCTCCTCGCTCACTCACTCGCGTGGCTTTGGTGGTTTCTCCAGCTCTTCTGTTGAGACCCTTTCTTCTGGTGTCTCGAAACTGCAAACACGTCCTGAGAAGAAAGTTTGACAGTTTATCTATGCATGCTTATGGCTTTGACGCTCAAGAAATAGAAACGTGTTGTGAACGTTGGACGCCGCTGTCAGACGCCACCAGTGGGTTCTGGTCTATAAAATATACAGTATACGAATATATACAGTATACAAATATACTGTATATATTAAATGCGGCATGTGGCCATGAGTACATCTAGTGTGTATTAAACATTACACTTAGCATTCAAACTGAACATACCGATAACACAGGTGTGCACTCACCTGTAACATTGCTAGCATTCTGATTGGTTCCTCCCATCTCCACAGCCTCTGCGGTGTCCAATATCGTGGACGTAACGTAGGAAGACAGGGTCTCGGATGGAGAGGAGTCTGCTGCCAGAGCATTACACTGGTTGTCCACATGGGGGAACCTCCCTGCGCTCTTCAGCTCCTCAAACCTATGTGCACACTGCAAGTATCCATGGAGACAGCATCAGAGCAGAGTTAATGTAACCATTTGCTGATGATTGCATTCAAGCTCATTCATTTAATGGGAAGATTGTATTTATCACACAGGAATTGTTCCACCAGTTGCTGACTAGATACAATATTAGAATGGAATAGTGTAGAAAGTGAGTGAGATAATTATTTGTACCAAAATGCTAGAAAACATAAATAAGAATTTTCTAAAATAGTGTATGTATACATACATACATACACAGATACACAGATAGATAGATAGATAGATAGATAGATAGATAGATATGCATCTCAGTAAATTTGAATATTGTGAAAAGGTTAAGTAATATTCTAATTTATTGAGGTGTGGCTCTACAGTCTGCCTCTGAGATTTAATAATTATTGCACCAGCACACAATGTCCATATTGTAACTAGGGTTGTTTGGATGGATGTACAGACAAGAAAGCTCATACCTCCTTAGAAGTGAAGCCAGGGACCAGCTTGGCCACGTTGTCCCAGTTTATGGGCTGAGGTAAACTCCATAGAGAACCCAACACCATATCCAAAACTAGCACATTGTTGTCATATGGAAAGTTGTTGTTGTCTGAGCAGTAGCGGCTCATCTCTACAGGTAAGAAAGGGTTTGAGAATGATTAAACAAGAAAAGCTAGTAAAAAGAACAGATTCCAAACATAATCAGGACAACCATAACGGAGACATGAAAAATACATAGGAAGTATTATCCAACAGGTGCTACTAACAGTAGCTCATTGTAGACACTCAAGTTCAACCAGTAGGCCTAGCATTTGATACTCCATCAATATTTTAGATAAAACCAATAAACACATAAATCCACATACTTATGGCATACCGCCGGTACTTCACTATTGTCCAAACAATACCTAAAAAATTGTTTTTGAAATAAACAAAAAATGTCGATTTTACGGTATTGTGTCGTGAAGATGCTGATTAGGAGAGCTAGTTTCACCGGGGTAAATCTGTCATGCAGGCACTTCCATAGCTAATGTTAGCCAAAGTTGCTAGCTGGCTTTGTAGGCTACTGAGCTAACTACCGGTAGCGTTACAGTAACTGAAAATTTGTATAATACCCATTTACTAATCTGGTTGTTCTGCAGTCCAGTACATCAATCATTGATAGATATAGATCAGAAAGACTCTATCCAAAACAATAATAATCTAGGTGCGTTTTTGAGTGCTGCAAAATCTGCAGCTCTGATGACGGCACCCGCTTGTTTCCAGCCGCTGTCGCAGTGCAGCAGGTGAACACAGGCGTCACCGTTACTTAGCAACCCTTAGATACATTCCAAACAATATAGCACTAGTGGTTATGATATCAACGTATATGTTAACATTGCAGTTTAATTCAACATTAAACATGATTAACATGAATGTAAGCTTACATAGTCTATAATGTTAATTTAAATGTTTAAGAACCTAAACGTTTTATGTTGAGGAAAGTTCACCCATGTGCGTTGGTGCTGTAATATCATACCACTGATATGAATCCTTTTTGGTGTAACTGGAGACATTTTATTCGGCACCAATTTTGAAAAATATTTATTTGCAAAATAATTCTATAGGCATTTACAAAATTACAATTTCTTTACACATGAAAAAATGAACATAATTTTTTATTTGCGTGAATAGATTACTTTTTTTACCCAACTAAGTAGTAAATCCAAAACACTAGAATTCTAGTACACTCAGAGCATTAACTGAAGGAATTACAATTATTCAAAACATTGAGTGTTCTGTTAAACTGTAAATATACAGTGCACATTATACTTAATGCTGCTGTTCAGTTAATTTAATTGACAAAATATTGTATATTATCATCTTTTTTTGAATAGCATTAATTGATAATCAAATCCATATTAGTTCACAATTAGGCAATGCTGTTCTACACTAAAAAATGACAGATTTTACGCTTCAACAAACTTGAAATGTCTATACTTGTTAACAAATTCAGTTTCTAAACAGAATTGTCTAACGGGTATAATGATAAACCATTCATGCATTTTCAGCTAACACCATACACATTTCTCATTATTAACCAATGGGTTTCTATAATGGAAACCTTCACTGAGCTGTTCTAGAGGTGCAGGTCCCATGGTTAGAAACTGATAGAGCCATCGTATCAAATGTGCATTACATGGAACACTGCATATGCTCACACCATTTGCCATCAACACACACACACACACCTCAGAGGTCCATTTTCTCAGGTATGTCAAGCACTGTACTGGATGTCAGACTCTGAGACGATGGTGGTTCTCTGTAGACGGTTTCCAGAAGCTCCTCCGAGGCAGGACCAGATGCTGAAGCTGAACCTTGGGTGAAGCCCGGGTCTAGATTGAGCAGCCGACCTGTTCCTAGGTCTGTCTGGAGGGGCGGGACGCTCCCGAGCTGAGCATGGGAGAGCCTCTCTAGCTCTGCATGCTTGCGGCCTCTCCTCTTCCCGAGCACCTTAACGTAATTGGCTGGGACTAGGCCTGTGATCTGGCCATCCACGCTAGCCAAGAGCCAGCCACGTACCCTGGGCTGTTGTTCTGCCGGCAGGATAGAACAAAGTACATTAGCCTCATCAAAGATCAAATGTATGGATTATAGAGGACTACACCAACAGAAGTCTAATTTTCAACTGGTTTTCTGACATTAATGCCTTGGATTCAAAATGAAATTTTAATGCTGTGTCTAATACACAGTCTAATATTTTACACCAACAAGTCTGTCAGGATGAGGATTGGCCTGAATGTAATGTCTTACAGACTGAATAGTGAACCAAGTATTTCACCTTTAGGGGCTAGGTTAATCATTTGTCCAGCATGTAGAGAGATCTCCTCCTCAGAAGCAGCTGTAAAGTCATACTCCGCTCGAGCAACAACATGATCGTCATCTCCATTGGCCCAGTTAGTGGCTTAACACAGAAACATGTTTACATTTGTTATGTTGAATGCTGAAAAACAGCCACAAATAAATAAAATAAACTTTAAAAACAAACACACACACCAAAATGATAAACACAACACTTTTGTTTTTGCCCCCCATTCATCATTAGCTGAACTCAAAGATCTAATACATTCTCTATGTACACAGAAGGCCTATTTCTATCAAATATTTTTCACAAATCTGTGTTAGTGAGCACTTCAACTTTGCAGAGCTAATCCATCCACCTCACAGGTGTGGCACATCAAGTATTGCACAGGTGTGCCCTAGGCTGGCCACAATAATAGGCCAATCCAACATGTGCAGTTTCACT
>JAODOY010000007.1:319647-333996 GCA_025399855.1 Forbesichthys papilliferus | reverse complement strand
AAGGGATGGTGAAGGGTAGAATAAGGCTAGAATATACTTTTTATAAAATGATGGGTGATGTAGGGGAGTTCAAGAGAATGTGGAATTATAAAGGAGCATTGTTTACAGTGAATGATGATTGGATTATATTTTCTATGTAAAGAATAACATGCAAACATAAAATGGAATATACTGTTGTCTAATTAAAGTGTTGTTAAAACTCAAAACTCTCTCTCACTCTCCCTCTCTCTCTCGCTTTCTCTTCCTCACTCTCTCTTTCTACCTCTCCCTCGCTCTCTCTCACTATCTCTCTCTATCTCTACATCACCCTCTCTCTCTCTCTCTCGCTCCCTCTCCATGTGTCTTATGATCCCTTAGAAGTGACGTTCGCCATGGTTGCCATGGAAAACATGAGCAGGGGGGAGAGAGAGAGAGAGAGAAAGAGAGAAAGAGAGAGTGAGAGAAAGTGTGTGTGTTTGTTTGTGTGTGTGTGTGTGTGTGTATGTGTGTTTATGCACCGATCATGAGGCCGATAACGTGAAACACGTATGCAGAAATCCCATAAGATACAGGCTGGTTACTACAATATATGGTTTATTGTACAGTACATTGACTGTGTGAAGAGCCTTTCACAGTAATGCTATATGCTGTTTAAACACTCTAGGGAACATCTGCTTGAGCCCAGCAGTAGCTACAAGCTATAGTCACCGATACAGATAACATGAAATGATAATATAGATATACTGTATACCATGCCAGACATTAGTTTACCTGATCTGCTAAATCAAACCAAACAAAAAAGACTATTATGCAACCAACCAATCAATTGTAACCTGATGTAGTTTCTTAAAGAGTCATATGTGACCCAGTTGTGCAGAGACGTGTCGTTTGACTATGCAGCCATATGTTGTTCTGTGCGCGTGCACGTTCTTTCTCATTCCTCCTGCTTTCTGCCAGAAGACAATCAAACTCATGTGATAGTTGATATAACAGCATGTGTATGTGTCCGTTCATTTTTATTAGTGTGTTGTGCATTAGTCATACGGAGATTCCTGAGGCCTGGAGGGAGAATTCCTCTGTGGTCAATCAATCCTGGATGTCTTCTCTCTCTCTTTGTCTCTCTCTCTCTTTGTCTCTCTCTCTCTCTCTCTCTCTCTCTCTCTCTCTCTCTCTCTCTCTCTCTCTCTCTGTGAACTCAGTCACCCCATGCATGCCCCTCATGGCTTGTCATATAAGGATTCAAGAACATAGGGGAAGAGAGAGAGACACACAGAGAGAGAGAGAGAGAGAGAGAGAGAGAGAGAGAGAGAGAGAGAGAGAGAGAGAGAGAGAGAGAGAGAGAGAGACATGCAGCAGACATAGAGAGCTCAAGATAGACAGACAGACTGCAACCTAACAGTGTGTGTGAGTGCTGCTGACATCTGGAGCGCTGTCAGCATGCGTAGCTGCCATCTGTGAGCTGGCTGATCCATGTGATCCATTTACATTCTGTCATTTAACAGAGGCTTTTATCCACACCCAGTACAGTTGTCATTATTAGGTGAATGAGCCATATGACAATTATCATAAGTAAATGCATTCTATTCTGTCTAGTACCTTGTACTGCATTCCCAGTCATAATATAGCACATGGTGAAATACTTCAGCTAGGACGGATCATTAACATTACCGAATACTGTATTTCAGTGTCCTGAAATACATGCTAATAGAACATAGTTATCCCCCACAATGTTATGTGGATACACACACACACACTCACAAAGCCAATATACTACACTCAGATACGTGCATCCTCACATGTGCTGTGCAACAGTGACTCATAAGAACATTCACATTTGTCCACATGCTAATAAGCAACAATGTTATTCTTCACACACAGGAAACATATCAATACGTTAGACAAAACTACACAGATACAACTGTGTACACACACACACACACACACACACACACACACACACACACACACACACACGCTCTGTTTCCAGTAAGAAGACTGAGTGTTAGGGCAAGAGCTTAGCATCTGTCATGGTAAAAAACACAGGGTCTGGTGGGTATTGTAAATACCAGCCATCCACTCACTGACCTCACCCACACACACAAACACGTGCACACATGCACTGTCTGTCGTCTGTCTGTCTGTCTGTCTGTCACATTGTCCGTAATGATGGACAGAACAAAAACCACACAAGGTAAACAGACACAAAAATTCAACCAAAAGTAACATAGTGTCCCAACACAGCCACACACAAAGAGAAACTGTGTGGATGGAGCTAATCATAATATACAATGTGACAACACCATGGCCCTGGCCTGCGTGACCATTCCAGCTTCTGGAAGGCATGGCAGGACCTTTAAAACCAGGTTTCCAAAATGACAAACTGTAAATACACAATTATTGTAGTGTGCAACATAGAATAACTTTATAGACGGAAAGATGGGATGCCAAACAAATATAGTGGACAGTATGTAGAAATACTCACACTCCTATCTGTATTCATGTGTCTGTCACTGTACGTATGTTGTCTTGTGTATATTGTTGTCTTTGCTATTGTACCGTCCCTTACAAAAAAATTCAAGGGTTTTATGGTTAGTTGTTTGAATGTGGGAACTATTTTCGAATTATTTATTTTTTAGCACCAGGTGTGAAATTACTTTTAGAATGTATCTAATCATCTCTGCCACAGCAGCTCATAGAAATGATATGAAATCTATGTGATGCGACAATGGAATATATTTCACACGTTAGTGTTTGTATGTAGTAATGTATGAAATAGACTAAAAGTTGAATAAATAACAAAACAACAGACAGACAGAGATATTGATGTGCCAGGTCAGCAATAGATCAAACCATAGAGGACCAAAGAATTAAACAGGACGGGATCTTCTGGGTCCAGGCAAAGTGGCTTAAACAATAACAATTTCCTCTATCTGTCACTGTGTGTGTATGTGTGTCATTTCTCCATCGTAAACAGTTGGATTCAACTCAAAAGCATTAGAAATATGCTCTGTCTACAAGGACAATGCACAGAAACACTCCTCAGACACAGAGACAGCTAGGTGTGGCGCTTAGTAAAGAGAGGGTCAGTAGGGCTGAGAAGAGAGATAAATGTCTGATAAAGGGAACGGGAGGCAGCAGGGGACTGAAAAGATACAGTTGCTTTAATAGAGTTGAGTAGATAGGGAAACTAGCCCATAAACAATATGGCACCATTTGCTTCAACCAGAAAAGAAAAGCACAAATGTCCCATTAAATATAGGAAATGCTTGGAGAGAACCCATTAATTTTCACATCACTACATATCAGCTTTATTTCAGCATTTCAGCAACATACGAATTACTAGGTTTTATGGAAGACACATACAATAATTTTTATGACACAGAACGCCACAGGCTGCAGTATAACCGAGTAATTAAGGCTGCCTCAACTGTTGTGCAACCAATAACATTAGAAATCTTTTTCACGTCTGTTAAAGACTAACTTTTATGTCAAGAGAAGAATTAGTCAACAGTGTTATACTTCAGCCATATTCCCTCTGTGGTGAGCATTCAACTGTCACGTCCTTGTAGCCTATTCTTACAAAACAAACACTGGGCTGATAGTTGTGTCTGACCCAAGGTCAGATATGGCTTTAACCCCAAGGTCTCTGAAGGTGATGCAGTCCATGTTAAAAGGAGCTAGGAACTGTGGCATAATACTTAATGCATAAACCGTTGTGCCTACACCCACGGGGACACACATATTAATTATAACAAACATACATCCACAGTGAGTGACAGGGAAATGACAGTTGGGGTGTGCCTGACAGCCAACAGCTGTTTCACATGGTTCCAGCTGTTCCCTGCCTAACCTCTCAGGTGAGCAAGCAAGTTATTAAGACGCACATTGCGAACATACGCACACACACACACACACACACACACACACACACACACACATAAACATTCTCTCATATCATTATTTATCTCTGACTCACCAAATGTATTTTCTCTGCCCTTACTCAACTAGTATTCCCTTTCATTCACAGTATTTCAACTCTGTGTGTGCGCATGTGTGTTTGGAGGAGGAATATGTATTTACCATTTGTAGGAATGTACACTACTGTATTTGGTTATGTGAAAAGCAGTTCTGTGTTACAAACATATTTTGTGCTTCAGTATGGCAAGCCATTTTGACATTTATACTTACAGTATATATTAATTAAATAGAATCTTTTTCTTAGATTTCACATAGTTATTTTTTCTGTTTTACTAGTAGGTATTTATTAGATACTAATATATATTATTTAGATACTATTCAAATATTTACTACTATTTATTAGATACAATGTATTTGTTACTAGTGTCTATTCCAATAAATGCTAGCAATTATTCCACTGATAGTGTAAGTTACTGAAGTAACAAATCAGTTTAAGTAAGTACAAGTTCAAAGTAAAAGGCCATGAAAAGCAAACTTTTGCAATTTAATTCCTCTGTCCTTAAGGTATTTACTTGCTTCTAGTATCTATTCCAATTGTATTTATTTCAGTTTGACTGGTAACTGTTTATTAGATACTAGTATCTAGTTCAATAGTTACTAGTATATTTTTTTAGTACTAATCCATTAGATAGTAGTAACTATTCAAGTAGTTAGTATCTTACTAGTAACAATTTCAATTGAACTATAACAATTAGTATTTTTTACTAGTCATTACTAATTACAAGTGAAAAAGCAAGTCAAAGTGAAGTTATCAGCAACAATTATTATACTATTATTTAAAATATGCTATAGCACTGTACCTAATAATGCTTACTAGTAAAACTGACTTTTAGAATAGTACTGTATCTACTAAATTGAGATGTATTTAACTTAAATAATAAGTAGTAAGAATAACAAGAGGGAACATCTGGTGCTGAGAAATGAATACAATGTTTCACGAATGGCCACTTGAGGATGGCTGCAAAGAGAGTCATGTTAAAATGTCCAACCGTACAGCCAAAGTAGACATGTTTACAGCCTGGCTCAAAAAATGGTTTTGGTCTCTATAGCTTGTCTCCACGTTCCTGACAACTGAACGAGGGTGGGTTTTTTATTTATTTATCTGTTAAAAATATATTAAGCCTGAGAGCAATAGTCGAGTGGAGCCAGGCTACAAGGCTACAGCATGTGAGTGAAAAATGTCAGACATATTTCTATTTGGAAACTAATTACATAATAATAGACTCAAAAACTGCAAGAGCCACACATTTAGCAGCTAATAGGCTATAGTTATCTTGTTGTCAATGTTAACTTACTAGATGTTATTTTGAATGAATAGATGATGAATAGTTAGTATGCTATGTCTGCTATGGAGAATAAATGTCAAAGTTGGTTTCCATATTTCAGATTGTACACTCAGAGGCAATACGTGGAATTTACACTGATACATGACTACATACTGACTACATTGATACTAAAGATACTGTATACAATAGATATCCATGTTCCCAGTTGCATATTGATTATTAACTATTAATCTTCAGTTTGATTGGAGATTATATTGTATCAAACTTTACTAATGCCCTTGTTGCCATTGTTCATTGTCCTTTCAATTTTAAATAAGTGACACTGTATTGTATAATTTCATCAAGGTTTTGTTATTATCTGTAACTTCACATATTATTGCTTCTGATATATGTAATAGGATTACTGCAATTCCACTAAATATAATATGTCTCCGACCTGCCTGTCTCAAATCACATGAACAGCCAATGTAGATGCCATCATCATGTTTGCACAATAAGGTATAAATCAATCCAGAGAGTCAGTAACTAAATTATGTGTGAATCTGATGAAACTGTGTATGTTCGTGTTAGTGTTTGTAATGTTAGACTGGCACTACCTGTGTCTCCAATAATATCTCTCACACATAGACACTCTCCAGCCAGTGCCATCTGACCAGTGACACTGACTCCAATCTGGAGTTGGTACCCGGGTGCTGCACAGCGACTGCCCACTGCTCCCTTGAGGGATGGGTTATCAAATGCAGAGAATAACATTTACTATGCGTATTAGACAATAAAAGCATCTTACCTTACCTAACCTTACCTAATTTACACACACACACTCACATAGCCTGCTATCTGTGAATCTAGGTCAGTGTTGCAACGACCAAGGCAATGCAGGGCAAAATTGAAATATTGACGAAGAATAGCAAAGCAAATGTTAAACTAATCCTGGTCGCCCATGGTTACAGCTACCGCCAACATGACAAGAACTGTGCTGCTCCAGAAACTCACTTTCAAGGCCACTTGTTGAAGTCTCTAACAGTCACATTAGTGTGAAAAGTTTTATATTTATTTATATTATTTTCTGACGTTTTATATTGTTGCAGTAATAATTTGTGGTTATTGTCCATTACCAGGTCTGCCTTGCATCCAATCCCCACACACACCTTTACCCTCCCCCTGCAGGAAGAACGTAAAACAGAACATTCAGCTGTGGTGTTTGACAGCGTCCTGCTCTAAATATGAAATCACATCGCCAGGACATTTAATGCAGAACGACTACCCAGCCGCAAAGCTAATGAATGACTTCATACACTCGTCCATAAACAGTTTATCTAATGCTGCTCATAAACAGCAAAAAGGGAGAGAACAAGTGAGAGAGCGAGAGAGAGGGAGATATAGATAGAGATAGAGATAGATAGAGAGAGGGAGAGAGAGCAAAGAGAGAGCAAATTTAAAAAATCATTAAAATGGAAGTAAGGCTGGCTAGTGGTGGGTATCAATGTACAGTGGCATAAGCAGGCATTTGTACAAACACGGCAAAATATTCAAATGTTCTAATGAAAAATACATACAAGACGCCATGGTAATAATGCCCCTAGTGGAAAGTGACACACTTTACACACATAACACAATTGATGGTACACATAATGAGACACACCACAGGACAAGACATGGAAGAGGCTGTGTCATGTACAGTAGGAAATAGGCTCCGGGCATAGCTTACACTGTATATTATATTGTATCCCTTCACTCTGAGGCAGATGAGGCCTTTCATAACAGCCATCATTGTTGCATTGCCCTACTGTTGACCAGATGAGGCACTTGTGACTTGTTGCTGAATGAAAGCCTTACCTTCACTAAGTGAAGACCTTCCAAATCAGAACATCCAGTAGCCTACTTCTACACAGCCCTGACTGTAAATAGGAACATAAACAGTGTTGAACACTGCTCACAACAACAATTCCGCTTTGCTTCACAATGTCTTTCAATGTGAGAGATATTGTTTTGACTTGAGCTGGAAGTTAGCAAGCGTTCTTAAAAATAGCTAAACCTGCCGTTAATGCTTTGTGAACAAGACCCTTGATGTTTCTTCTGTGCTGTTGTTCTCAAGTGAGTGTGTGTGAGTAGGGTAAAATAAAGACAACAACCTGTGAATTATTGGGAGGTAATACGCTGTCCAACAAATAAGTAAAGCTCCTGAATGGCTACATACAAGAGATCAATTTAAGATCAATCGTTCAAATAAACACAGGCTGTTAGTCAAATGAAATCTATCTTTATTGACCGTAAACAGAAGTGTTTGTATATGCATAGCACCAGATGAAGAACACACATCCATATTTGTGTGTGTGCGTGTGTGTGTGTGGCATACAGCCGTATGAATATGTGTGCTGATGTCCATGGATAAAGGTGGTTTGTGCTGTGGCCTGGCTTTACTGACCCTTAAAGAGGGCATTGATGGGGGTAGTGCCTGGCCTCACAGGAGCTCCTATAAGACAGCCGCCTGCATTTCATCCCGTTTATGGAATAGTTCTCCAAATCGTTATTTTCCAACAGAAACTTTGCCCGACATGGGCAGCGCTGCCAAAGATAAGAACCATTAGCTTAGTGACCAAGACTCCCCCCCCAACACATACACACATAGACATATGTGCTGTTGGGTGGATGAGTGTTTAGAAAGATTGCCCTGAAACTGCCAGGTCAGAGGTTTAACACTCATGACAGTCCATGCATCACTGAGCAAAATGACCCTAGCAAGATGCCTTAAACCCTATACGCTCATTGTAAATAGCTATGCAGAGGAGCATCTGTTAGGTGTCTTCAAATCCATACAGAACGTCAGGTGGGTCAGAGGTCTATCACACACACACACACACACACACACACACACACACACACACATACGCAATTCACTTCAATTAAATCCAAAGTAACATACATATAATTAACTTAAGGAGCAGAATGCTAACCTATCCTGCATCCCAACCCGCACACACACTCTTGAACACAAGCATCACACACCTCTCTCACATCTCACAGGTTACATTGCTGTATAGTAGGCTTGAAAATGGCAGCATTTAGCAAGCGCTCTGAAAAATCCCATGCATGTGTAATGACTCGTCCTCTTCCCTCGCCGGTAGAATAAATGCATAGTTATGTCGGTCAGTGAAACAGAGCAGGCTAATGAGCTCAGTGGAAACAAAGCGGAGCGCATTAGAAGGAGGAACAGAAACATCATTAGCGAGCACACAAACATTCATTTCCGCTCAGCCCGGCCAGGAGATTGTATCAACACTGGGCTTTGTTTGAAAGCTGCGCATATGAAATATGGACGTGAGTAAGAGCACTGCTACGAAAACTTAACACTCTTACCCCCCCTACACACACACACACACACATCCCCAGTGCACACACTCTTGCCAGCACCATATACCGGTAACCTTTGACCTCTTTAACTTCCACACAGATGCTGTTCAACCCTCAAAAGTGGTCTAAGCTCTCTCTCTCTCTCTCTTTCTCTCTCTCTCTCACCACTCAGGCTAGGCCTCTCTGTCTTGAGGCATGGCCTGGGGCCTGGCTAATCACAACACCACATTACAGTCGGCCCGCACACACACTCACACAGCATAGTTATGCTATTTGTACAGAATAAACATTTTGGATGATTATATGTAATTACTCAGTAATGCATGGGTCCTTGGACATGCACACACACACATGCATATACACACACACACACACATACGCACGCATAGGCACACGCACACACACACACACACACGCACGCACGCACGCACATACACACACACACACACACGCATGCACACACACCCACACACGAACACATGCACACACACACATGCATATACACACACACATATGCACGCATAGACACACGCACACACACACACACACATACGCACGCACGCACATACACACACATACACACACACGCACACACGCACGCATGCACACACACCCACACACGAACACATGCACACACACACACACACACATGCATGCACACGCACCTACATACGCATGCATGTGCACACGCATGCGCACACGCACACACACATGCACGCACACAAGCATTCGAATGGATAGACAACACACACACACACACACACACACACACAAACTAGTTCACAGACACAAGGGCGATCCCGAACGAATCTCATCCCTGGTGAAAAGTGTTTACTGTGAAATAAGGCAAATGAAAGAAGTCAGGGCCATGCTCGGTGCCAAGGTCCTCTCCAAATAAACAGCCCCATTAAATGTTTTCAACAACCATCATTTGACTCCCCCCCCCCACCCCAGGACAAGCATGCTCTCTACAACCACAGAGCACAACGTGAAGGTCCATTCATAACAACCGCATTCATTACTGAAGTCTCGTGTGTGGCTCGCTCTGTTGAGGCCATTGGTCAGAATCTGAAAGTAGGCCAACCGCACGCATATCAACACACTCCCAGAATTCACAGGGTGCCCTGCCCTTTCACCTCATAGATATCACCTTATCGCCCTCCTAGCGCGGTTGTAATCCATGTGCAAGACCACGCCCAGTCTATCCTCTAGATAGGCATTGGCAAACATTGCAGCTGAAGTCCTTGAGTCACCTTTGCCTTGGCAGCTTCAGACTGCCATCCTGCTTGGCTGTAAACTACATGTGTTAAGGGTGACATATATAGCACAGAGATAGGGGTGTATTTTCAGGTTGCTGTCTGCCTGGCTAGGCCCTTGTATACAGTTCCACGTGGAAACTAGACACTGAAGGCTTTCTGTGTAACTGCAATGTTGTCTAATCTGAAGTATCGTACCTTGGCATAAATTCCAGTGTTAGAAGAGGCGGTTGGTTGACAAAATAAATTCAACAGAGGCTTGGTTTAGCCAGAGGACTGGATTCTTAGTCATTCAGAGATCATTGTAGGATACTACCATCCAGGGGCAAGGTGTACTGTTGTTTATGTATGTTTAAACCTGGGTTTTAGGGTAACAATGTATTTATTTGATCAATATATTAGTTTATGGATTTGAGCAATCCTCATTCAATTGTATTGCTTCAGTCCGGATAGACTACTAAGGCAAAGAAAACTGCAAGTGTATTCAAATGCATTCACAAACGCATACTGTAATAAGTATTACACAGTAGGACATCTAAAATACATGTTATAACATTTGGCTACTAGCCCTATAATGTATATACTGTATATTTGTGTTATTATTGCATTCGCATTTCACAAACAGTGCTCAACTCAATCCAGCTTCATTAGTAAGGACAACTGAATGTAACTGACAGGGTTAGGGAAGTGACTTATCAAACATCCAGTAGAAGTGAAGCCATTGCGGCCATGTTGTATTACAGCACACCTGTCAGTTAAAACGCCGATGGACTCAACAGTGCAGCCGAGGCTGCAACCCAGAATGACACCCAACCTCACCAGTATGTGCCTGTGTCCTTAACACCAGACCACCCCCCCCCCCCCCCCCCCCCACATGGCCCTTATTGGTATTTACACCCTTCTGAACACAGTAAAGAAAATACTTTTCATGAGAATGTTCCAAGTGCTACGCTGTGACGTCACCAACGTGTCTTCAGCATGGCCTGTGCACAGAGTGAGGCGAGGTAAACATCTCTCTCTCTCTCTCTCTCTCTCTCTCTCGCTCTGTGTCTTGGCTTCCTGAGTGTTAATTCATACCTTGCTAGGAGCTCAGCAATGGGGCCTGATGGTAAGCCAGGAGACCATGTTAGGAAGCTGTGGAGCGACCATGGGAAGCACCTCATCCCCCACACACGCACGCACATCATTGCAATGCAGGAGCTATCTCATCGGCAATAATGTGCATACATGTACACAACCTGAGCGCTGGGTTTACTCTGGCCTCAGCACAGTGTCAGTGTTGGGGAGTGGCAGCCATTGGTGGTAAACACTCCAGCCTCACAAGGTGTTCTGTAAATATTTACAGTAAGGCAGACAGCAAGGGCGACCAAGATGGCGGCACTCTCTCTCTCTCTCTCTCTCCAGCATGACCCACCTCCTAAATGTACTCCCGGGCCTCAGCTACTGTTAACGTTTCCTTCATTCAGCACAGACTTGTCAAGGCAGTCTTAAAGTTTGCTCTGTGTCTAATGCTGGTTTTCAATTGTCTTGATGGGACTATTTTGTTTTAAGGACTTTCATTACAGTTCAACCAACATGATAATACAAAATCCAAGGTATATTCAAGTAGTTTTGTTAAAGTATGCTTTGGCCCAATTACTGTCATAACCCATTGCTACCCAGACATCTAAATCCAGGCTGGTTTAATGGTGCAGGATCATACACACTACCACTTCCAAGTACCTGGTCAGGTGAGAGCTGCTTCTGTGCTCTCATACCATTTGTGGTGATTCCTTGAAGGAAACTCACGTGTGGTAAGCCTGTGAAGCGTTATAGAGGTGCTACTGTACAGTATGTAGCAGGTACGTACCAAGCTTACCAAAACAATACCAGGACAAGCCAAGCTTCCCAGTGCAGCCAAGTAGAACACAAATAGTATGTTCTAGGAGGAGAGAGGAACTGGAGGCGGAGGGAACCCAGCAGGAGAGAAGAGGTGGAAATGGGTGTTGACCAGGAACTGTGGCTCTTCCTGCCCTAATCACAACTAAGAATATTTCCTTTCATTGTAGGAGCCCCAGAACCATTAACCAGCAAAGCCCCCAAACACACACACACACAGTATTGTGTCCTTGAACAAAAATGAATGCATGTTACCAGACATCACATATATGGACTTTCATACACTCCTCTGACCAATGTGTGTTTATGTGCTGATGGACAAAATAAACCAAATAAGGAACAAGCACACACCCATAGCAGTGCACCCGTGTTCAAGCAACACACACACATTGTACATGGATTCTTCCTGGCACAAACAGCTGCATTGTGCAGCCTTTTGGCTCTAGTCTGATAAACATTTAGTTATGAAATAATGTGAGGACACAGTAAATATTTGCTAGACCTTTACCTGCTTGACTTATCTTAGCGTAAACTCTAAGAGCCACATTGCTCTTATGCCTATATTTTCTTAATTACTTAGCGAGGCCTGATCAAATTTGGCAAAAAACATTGCCAATCATTTATTTGAGGGGATTTTTGAAAGCATGCAGCAGAATCTCACTTTGACTGCCATGGATAAATGCAAACCACCCCCATCTTAGTTAGATTTGGGCGTGTTAATGACAAGTGGCCTTCGCTAAAATATTAAATTCAATATTTTAAATGACAGTAGGATTATCGGAAGATCATTTTAGCTCAATGTTACTATTGACAGAGCCTCTTTATTTGGCTGGTGTCTAGTTTCAACTGCCTGATGAATATTAAACACAAAGGTTTGTATTGAAACCAGATTACTAAACAATCAAACAATGCAATTTGGTGCACAATATTATGTGTGCTCAAATATTAGTTTATTCACTTCTTGTGACACCATGTTTTGAAGCAGGTATGGTTGCATCACGTAATCTTAACTGCAGACAACTGACGGCTGTTTCCCTTGAAGGAGGGCTTTACTGCATGCCAATGTTCACTGGGTCAAGGAATAGTGTCATAAAGCTTGACTTATTAAAAGATGTAATCTTATCCGTAGGACAAAGATATATAGACAGACACAAAGCTTCAATGTTCGCTAACCATTTTGATTGACTTCCGGTCTCTGCTGTTAACAGGCTCAGACATGTTCTGGAATACCATTTTTCTAGTTTTCCTTATGTTCATAAATATTTTTAAGTTTTGTGAGCAGCACTGGTAGCTGATAGCAACACTGCTTCACTGTGGACACACTTAAAATTCCACACACATTCCTAATAGAACAAAATATTCTGGTGTGTAATACACAAACTATATTACCATATCTCCAAAGTCACAAAAACAAAATGTTCTCGTGATTACACCACCTTTGTCAGACTGCATTGTTGATGTATAGTAAACACATGATAGAAAACCAGTAATACAGTGGAACTCTTTTGAACTGATTTTTATTGGGAGAACTACAAAAGAAATGTACAGTACAAATTTAACAGTCTCACACTCAGTTTGTAGTGAACTGACTCCCCACCAAAAAACACAATTATAATACAACTTGCGTTGTCTTTTTGTCCGTTTTGATACATTCAAAAAGCATTACTTATGAAAAAGTAGTCAAAAGTACACAGTGCGCATCCCCTGTACCTACTATGTACAAACCAAACACGTTAAACAAATCCCCCCTTTAGCAAATGAGACTCAAGACTAGAATAAGAAAAAAAAGCAAAGGCGATCAAATGAAATTGTTGAGGAATGGGGGCTTAGAAAAGTAAATGTTGTTGGCATCAGTGTCTTGTGAGTGCTAACAACCTTCAAAAAACCAGAAAGTAATTTCTAAATCCAACACTACATTCAGTACAACTTATGTAATAATAATAAAAGATGTCTTGTAGGAAAATACTTTATTTGGTTAATCTTAAGGCATGTCAAGATGGTGAACCCCTTAGGCACTACAATATAATACTGGGGCACAAGGGATTGCTACATTCTTTAGCACGTGGCTGGAATCACAGTAACCTCGTGCAAAAACAAAACAAAAATACTTTTTGGTTAATTTTTTTTTTTTAATTGGATTCTTTGTCACAGAAGTCTGATATAGCTAGAAAATAAAGTAGGGTTTGGACGGTCTACACAACCAGAACTTTTAACATTCTATAAAAACGTCTATATAGGGATTCTTACACAAAAAAAAAAGAAATTATAAAATGCCTTCCACAGCACGGACACTCAACCTCAGGAGCAAAACAGCAATCACGCAAACCTTTAATACGTAAACAAGGAAACAAAATGAATGAAATAAATATCACATACGTTCTCTTAAATTAAAGATCTTTTAACTCATTTACAATAAAAATAAGTGAAGTTACAAAAAGAAGAAAACATATATTACTGTGAAAAGAACATACACTCCACTTTATGCAGATTAATAATGGCGTTCATAATTTAAACATAAAAGAATATAGATCTATTGCTTCATCATACTTGATAAATACAGTATGGACACAAATTACCAATGTAGCCTATACTTTTCACAAGATAATAAATAAGTTAAATAG